>OX421500.1:2624460-3039460 GCA_949126835.1 Anisus vortex | reverse complement strand
AACGTTTCACTACATTTTCGACCGAAATCGATAAATAAACCGAAATTGAAAAACATAAGATTTAAAAAGACTGCACCTTTTTGGTGCAATAAGGTACTCTGTTTAAGTAAACCATAGAACATATAATATGCAGTTGTCTATACGTGTGTAATATATCATTTTATTATGAACTTCAATTTCCTACTTCACACAGATTAATTCGCAACAGTTTAACTGAATGAAATTATCAATAAGCAGACTAATAGATGCAGCACTAGCGTTGGCAGTCTTAATTTTAAAAGTTAAAATAGATATTCGGCTGATTAACGAAAGTCACCATCAGTTTCGGCCGAAACTGGGAGCAAACCGGAAGCTAACTTTTTAGCTTCGATCAATACCGAAACTACACCGAAAGAGGCCATTTGCCTACGTCCGGCGCCGACGCCTCTATGAGGGAGCAAAGATTTTGCTGGATAGTGTTACGTCCACAATCCCCTTGTGGCCAGGGCTGTGTAGATCTTGCTGATAATTCTCGTTAGTCCTAGGGGAGACTTTAATTATTAGTATTTATGTTTCAGTATTACACGAACTCTTCTTATAGTCCTGGGCACAAATTCAGTATTTGTATTCCAACATTTCCTCTCTTGTAAATTATGGTAGTAGATAAATCTTATAGTAATGTATACAACACAATAGGATAGTAACTTGACAAAGAAGCTTCAGTGTAACTGTTGTTGATAGTTTATTTCAGGTGGTATGTTCAATATATACAATATATCTATTATGTACAGTTAGAATCAAATAGTGCAAACACAAACGTTCAAAGGAACATCTTTTGAAACTCGCTGTCTTTCAGACAAAACAAATCATTAAATACTATCCGAGTGGTGCAAGGGACAGACCCATTACCAGTAGGGGTGAAAATCATGGTATCATTACAAAACTCATAACAAAAACGATAGGAACTTCCCCTATTAAATAATGAGTCGTTCCCAGACTCCGAGAATTTGAGATCAACACAGAATCCCAGCATTACCTAGAACCTTTCGTTTTCCTACTAAACGTCCTAATATTGTGTGTAGTAAGAAAAGAGAGAGAGAGGAGAATAAACATTGCGTGTTCCAATTCTTGAAAAAACAATATACATGACACGCCCCCACCCAATGAAAGAAATAATGTACCATAATTACCCAAGTAATACTCAACATGGTACATTTTTCGTACTTAACACTATCGTTTTAACAACCAACAATCAATGGAAGATTATAAGACAATTTAAGCAAACATGGCTCACTGGCACAACTAAATTATAAAAAGTGTCACTACCCAATGGTAATTGTGATTATAACGTGATGGACAAATATTTCCCCGTTAGTATTAATATTAACTAATGTCTCAACAAGTACAAATAATTCAAAAATATTCTAGCCATTCTTATTTTAACTATGTACAGTTGTGTGGATTTCCACCAAAAATTTGCAAAAAGTCTTAATCTATTTAAACAAATATAACATTGCTCAAACTCTGTCAATTTTCAACAGTTTACTTCTAATATACAAACCAAAAGATAAGTAATACGTAACTCGAATCAACTATAGGTTACTTCCCCTTTAAATTACAGTGTCAACTTGACATTAATAGGGTTGATACTTCCCCTTTTCTCAAATACGAGGAGAAAATACACTCTAGTTACGATTACTACAGTAATCTAAATATTAAAATGTAATCCACTATTATGCGTTTTTGGCAAATTTAAAAGTTTAATATAAAAGATTGTTCAGGGTTGAATGAGTGCTCACCTTTAGGTACCTTTGTTTCCCTCCATTCCCGGATATATGGAATATATAACAACCTATATACAACATAGTGAATATCCACTAGTTTTTTTCCCATTCTATTGCCATGATATAACAATTTAGCAATAGATTTTTAATATTATCTATTAATTTATACCAATTGATATTACATCTCTTTCTAAGATAAAAATTGTACATATTATTATTTAGTTCCATTCATTAACTAAAATAAAACAAGATAATAAATCAACTAGCTCAAAGTTTTCTCACGTAATTGCATGTGATGACAATTACTTTCATCCATCCATATCAAGTAAATACGTGCATATATATTTATTGCATCATGCATCAAAATTTAAATGGAATTTCTTTTCCATAATCAAATGAATTTAAAATATATCAGAACATCAATATTATACATGATTATAAAAATTATTAATACTTTCAAAAGACTTGACTTCTGTATGATACAAGTATTCTATAGGTATTCCATAATCAAAATTCAAACGAATGATAGGTTATCATGACACATTCTTAATGAATAAGTTAGATGATCTGAAAAAGAAGTATAGGGTTATTCAGTCAATCATGTAGCACCCGAGATAGAGTATCAGCTATGACCTTGTCTCTATCTTGTCGATGATACGGGGAATGGGATACCAGTCGGTCTCTGTCAAATTACTTAATTTCCCAAAGTCTCTATAAAACTGCAGTGTGTGGTCGGCTTTTGGTACCATCACACAGGGTGTAGACCATTTGCTATCACATTTTTCTCCTATGTCATCTTCTAACATATACTTTACATCTAATTTAATATGCTCAGGTCTGATGGGGTCAAATGGATGCTGTTTAATAGACCTGGCATTCTCGGTTAACATTACATCGTGCTCTATGACATGTGTCCTACTGGGAACATTTGTAAACATTGACTTATTTTCATGTACCAGCTCAATAATCTTCTCCTTATCTTCTACCGGAAGATGTTCTAGCCTTGTATCTAAACTCTTAAGGGCATCTGTATTATTAAGTTTACTTTCTGCAAACTTATATTCTATCCTAGATAAATCCGTCGGGACCCTAGCTAATGAAATCATGGGGACCTCCCGTGGTTTACTCTTTTCCCTGGAAACATAGGGCTTAAGCAAATTAATATGGCATACCCTCTGCTTTTGTCTCCGGTCAGGAGTCTTTATCAAATAATTGACCTCGCCAAGCTTTGACTCTATCTCATAGGGTCCACTAAACTTTGCACTTAAAGGCTGATTTTGCAAAGGTAGAAACACAAGAACTTTGTCACCTGGTGCAAAAGTTCTAGCTGTAGCTTTACGGTCATAGTTCTGTCTCATACGCTCCTGCATCTGTGGAAAATGAATCTTCACATGGTTAAAAGCATGATAAAGCCTATTTTTAAATTTATCTACATATGACAAAAGTCCAATCGGTTCACTGTCCGTTAGCCAAGTTTCATGTAGAAGTTTCAACGGACCTCTGACTGAGTGTCCATACACAAGTTCGAATGGGCTAAACCCCAGGGATTCCTGAGTGGCCTCCCTTGCAGCGAACAGTACATAAGGCACACCCTTATCCCAGTCTTTCTCGTTTTCATAACAGTACTTTTTAAGCATCGATTTTAATGTCTGATGAAACCTTTCCAGAGCTCCCTGGCTCTCAGGATGATAGGCACTTGATAGCCTATGGCTTATCCCTAATTGTTCCATGACTTGTTTGAAAATGTTCGAAGTAAAGTTAGTCCCCTGGTCGGACTGTACTGTCTTCGGTAGGCCAAAACGTGTGAAGAAATTTGTCAGGGCGTCTACCACCTTCACTGTTGTTATGTTCCGCAACGGAATGGCTTCCGGGAAGCGAGTGGATGAACACATGACTGTGAGCAGGTATTGAAAACCGGCTTTTGTTTTCGGCAACGGGCCCACGCAATCAATGAGTATATGACTGAATGGTTCGTCGAACGCTGGTATCGGCTGGAGTGGAGCGACAGGAATTCGTTGGTTAGGACGTCCTACCATTTGGCATACGTGGCAAGTCTTGCAGTATTGTTCGACATCTCTTCTCAGTCCTGGCCAGTAGAAGTAAGGGAGGATACGGTGGTGCGTTTTTCGGACTCCCATGTGACCAGCGAAAGGAAGATCATGCGCCATACGCAGTATATCTTGACGATAGCACTTAGGTATTACAATCTGGTGAATACTGTCCCACTCGTTTGTACCTGAGTTGAGCGGTTTCGACTTTCTCATCAACACTTCATCTTTCATGTAGAAACATTCCGCCATTGCATCTGCAGTCTTTTCATCAACAGCTTTCATTCTGAGTTTCATTATTACTTCGTCATTCAATTGTTCTCTCACCAATTTCTGCTTTGGTGACAAAATGTTATCGTTCTCTGTTGCATCACCAGTTGTTAGTTCAGCAAAGAACGTAGCACTTAAATCGATGTCAGGTGTTTCTGTTATCACTGTTTCATTCGCATGTGTGTCTTCAGAACAGACAAACACATCTTTCGTTGCACTACACGGCGTAGCAGGAGTCTTTACCGACTTCTTTTTCTGCATTGCTCTTGTCAGTGCACATGTTGGGCGTTCATTGGCAGGACGTAGGTTTTTGTCCTCCGCCATCTTTGTCTCCAACACTTTAACCATGGGCTCGACAGTGACTCTGCCGCCCATAATGTCATTTCCTAATATCATGGAAACGCCTTTGACGGGTAGTGCGCGCCACACTCCCACTACGATGTTACCTGTAAAAATATCCGACTCGAGTTTTATTCTGTGCAGTGGAGCTTCCACAGCCTCCATACTAGCACCTCTCAGCACAACAGACTCACCGGTACTGGTGGCATCTGTTAACGGCACACTGCCCTCCAGGATCACGCTGACAGCAGAACCCGTGTCACGTAATATCTGTATTTTCTTCTTGCTGAGTACATCGACTTCTGTCGACACTGTCCCCTCGTAGACAAAGGGTCGAAAATCGGATAGGTCGTCCTCTTCCGGGACTTCAGGAACCATCTGTTCCTCACGGCCTTCTGAAAGCATAATAGATTGAGTACAGCTATTCTCTTTTACCTTAGATAGACTGTTCTCAAAAACCATCGACTCCACAACTATGGGCGATGCCGGCCGCATTTCTTTTGAGTTTCTTGACCCTGTGTTGCACACTTCTTCTGTCTGCTTGCTATCTTTCTGCACTCTGGCACAGTGTAGAATAGCACCTTGCTTCTTGGTAAGGATCCAACAATCTTTCTTCATGTGGCCCTCTTTCTTGCAATTGAAACATACCACCTTTGCTTTATTTACATCTGTCTGCTTCCTGAAATGAACTAAGTTACTATTATTATTTACACCACTGTTCTTATTATTGTTTTCACTTGTCTCTTTTGGTTTACTAGCCTCCTTGGACTCTGGTTTGTGCACTTTGGGTTTGTCAGCATAATATGGCTTTATGCTGGCGTGAATTATGGCATAGTTATCTGCCAATCTAGCAGCTTCATGCACATCTTCAACCCCTCGGTCTGAGATGTGAGTTTTAATATCCACTCGAATACAATCATTGAATTCCTCAAACAATATTAGGTTCTTGAGTTTATCAAACTCACTTACATTCTGTGACCTTAGCCACTGTTCTAACATTTTCTCCTTTTGTCTCAAAAAGTCTACATGAGTTTGATCATATGCCTTCTTTCTGTCTCTAAATAGCTTTCTATATTTTTCTGGTGTCAGGGAATAACTTTTTAGCACCTTATCTTTGATTACTTCATAGTCATTTATTTCCTCGGGTGTTAAACTCAACACTACGTCCAATGCTTTTCCTTTGTTGAGAGTTGACCTTAACAATAAAGCCATCTTATCATCAGGGAACTGATAATCTACAGCTATCCTCTCAAAAAGCAAAAAGAAATCTTGAACATCTTCTTCTCTGAATATAGGCAAGTGTTGCTTCATTGCGCTAATATCCATACCATTGCTGTCCCTACGATGGTCAGGTCTGTTCATGCGTGCCATCTCTATCCTTTCTCTGCTTTCAATCCTAATTCTTTCATTTTCCCTTTCAGTTTCTATCCTAATTCTTTCATTTTCCCTTTCAGTTTCTATCCTAATTCTTTCATTTTCCCTTTCAGTTTCTATCCTCATTCTTTCCAATTCCATTCTCTTCATAGCTAATTGGAATTTTAGGTTTTCACTCAACCCTTCAACTTCTTCATTGTTTGATAAACTAGATGACATATTTCTTACCTCGTCTCCGTGGGCAATTACCTCGCCCCCACTGGGAGCTACATAACCTTCATTGATATCGTTCTGTCCCACTTCAACTACACTACCAGTGTTCATGGCATTCTGCCCGTTCAAACATGTCATAATTTCTTTGGTCAAACGATTACGATTAGGTCTTGCCTGTCCTGCCTCAATCCCAAAGGACTCAGCTAATTCTTTTAGTTCAGCAAATGACATGGCATTAAGTTCCTCACTTGATATATTCGAAGCCATAGTATAGCGTTCGAGATATTTGTTATAGTAGAGTAGTATATCTTGTATAATAAAATATAAAGTTCCAACTTACGATTTGTCCAGAAATTTGCACAATATAATATTAAACACTTCGTGGAATCTTCACACTTCCCAAGGAATAAAAACGCAAACCAGTTCTCTCCTCTTTTTTAAAAAGAATAGTTTCACAGTCCTGAAAACGAAACACAAATATGCCGCTCTCAGTACTACTAATGTCACAAAATATTTATAGGTCAGGAAAAATATAACTCAAATTTTCCAGACGAGATCAACAAATTTTTTCCAATCCTAGATCAGGAAAAGTAGAACTCAAATCTACCGAACGAGACTACCAAATCTTGTCAATCCTAGGTCAGGAAAAGTAGAACTCAAATATACCGGGCGAGACCACCAAATTTTGTTACGTCCACAATCCCCTTGTGGCCAGGGCTGTGTAGATCTTGCTGATAATTCTCGTTAGTCCTAGGGGAGACTTTAATTATTAGTATTTATGTTTCAGTATTACACGAACTCTTCTTATAGTCCTGGGCACAAATTCAGTATTTGTATTCCAACATTTCCTCTCTTGTAAATTATGGTAGTAGATAAATCTTATAGTAATGTATACAACACAATAGGATAGTAACTTGACAAAGAAGCTTCAGTGTAACTGTTGTTGATAGTTTATTTCAGGTGGTATGTTCAATATATACAATATATCTATTATGTACAGTTAGAATCAAATAGTGCAAACACAAACGTTCAAAGGAACATCTTTTGAAACTCGCTGTCTTTCAGACAAAACAAATCATTAAATACTATCCGAGTGGTGCAAGGGACAGACCCATTACCAGTAGGGGTGAAAATCATGGTATCATTACAAAACTCATAACAAAAACGATAGGAACTTCCCCTATTAAATAATGAGTCGTTCCCAGACTCCGAGAATTTGAGATCAACACAGAATCCCAGCATTACCTAGAACCTTTCGTTTTCCTACTAAACGTCCTAATATTGTGTGTAGTAAGAAAAGAGAGAGAGAGGAGAATAAACATTGCGTGTTCCAATTCTTGAAAAAACAATATACATGACAATAGACTATGGCAAGGTCGGTCGGCAACTTATGGAACGCATGCCAAACTTGGCAGGCAGAGCAATTCTCAATGGCATATCAAGTCTCTTATTCAAGAAATGGATTTGTGGCGCTGGTTGAATTTTAGGTTGTTGGCGCGCTCAATAGATTAGAAACCCTTACCCTGGCAAAACTATAATAATATATTATCAAGAGGCCGCTGATCACTGTATTAAAGGGGCACCATCCAGTAAAAAAATAAACACCTGCATTTGTACCTGGTTTCCAACCCAAGAACGCTATGCCGTAAGAACACAGTGTATCATTATAACCTGTTCATATCTCCCCTATTCCAGGATTGATTCCCTTTACTTCTGTTCACTTCTTTGGGGCCTTTTTATCTAAAACTCTTTCTCCTCAATATCGCAAATTCTTTCTTCTGCGTTCTATACAAGTATACAAGTCACTAAGACAACGAAATGGTAGCGTTCAATTGACAAGTCCTGATAAGGCCTGACCTTTTGGGTTCAATGCATACATAAACTTCCGGTTTATTTCCGACAACAAACATTTTTTTTTTTCAAATGTAGCTTTTTAGAAATACACAAAGGCTAAAAGATTAGTTATGAGGAATCAGTTTTTAACATCAAATTAGAATATGCGATAATTACTAGTCGAAGTGTTAGTCTCGTTCAATTGGATTATAATTTGTTAGTTTAGGCCTACAGCTATCATACAATAAACTAAACTATATAGCTCATCTTATCTTATACATTACAGACGCTCCTTCTATAAAGAAGATTATTGCGTCCTACGCTCATCCGTGGTCCAAGTCTAGTCTTGCATTTTTATTAATGTTTTAAATGATGTTAAGTTACTGGTTTTCCTGGTTTGTTCAGGCAACCCATTCCATGCCCGGATGCCAATCGGGAAGAAAGAGTACTTATATGCATTTGTTCTCGCATAAGGGACAAGGAAAGTGTCTGTCTTTATGTATATCTGAGCTTTGCAACAGGTTGTTGTAGGGTTGTATTTCTAAATTAGAGTTTAATGCCTTATGTATTATTAAGTAGTAAAGAAGCATGACCATATCACTCCAATTCTCAAAGAGCTCCACTGGCTCCCTGTGACGAAGCGCATCGATCATAAGATTATGTCCCTTACCTATGGATGCGTGGAAGGCACAGCACCTGCATATCTCAAAGAGCTTTTACCGAAGCATGTCCCGTTAAGGATGCTGCGATCTTCAACACAATCTCTCCTGGAAATTCCAGGTTTGGAAGGTCACAGAAAAAAGACTATTGGTGTACGTTCGTTTGAATCTGTGGCGCCTACACTGTGGAATGGCTTACCTGAGGCACTGAAAAACTCTGTGTCAAAAAAAGCATTCAAGAAGAATTTGAAGACTCTTCTTTTCAACTAAGTTGATGAAGTACACATCCATCGGCCGAAACCTTGTTTAAAACTATTTTAGAGTGTTATTGTCGTTTCGTTTTTGTGAGCGCGCTGAGCATGCTTGCATTAGCATGGAGTGAGGCGCGATATAAATGACCAATTATATTATTATAATTATTATTATTATGACTACTTTACTCTTTGCCTTTCTGTCCTCTAATGTTTCTAGATTTAGTGATTTGACTAATGGTGTTACTTTTGTTAATTGGGAATATTCACTAGTTTTGAACCTTGCAGCTCTTTTTTTTTAATTTGTTCTAATTTTTTAAATGTTTTCTTTAGTTGATGGTTTCCATACAGATGCACTTGTCAATGCATACACGTACTTCCGGTTTACTTTCAGTTAAATGAATTTTAAAAATATCTTACATTCAAAATACGTGATTCTGCACGTCTGAAGTTCAAAACCAATCGTTTTCTTTCGGCATCGTATTTTGGAAATGATTGTATCCCCTACATCTTTTTTTACTCGCAGAACAAACCAGGAACCCAGCACATAGGTATGTTTTGTTAGTAATCTAACGAATAGGACCGGAAGTGTCGGAATTGACCGACCTTTTAAGTTCACCATGCATGCATAATCGTTAAGAAGTGTCCATACCAAACAAAGTTAAATGTACAGCATGTCTACTGTAAAGCGAGTAATCGAATACAGACATAGCTTGTATGAATAGCTTAATTAAATCACTGATCTATAAAAAGAATGGATAGCGCCTCCGTCATAAATTCGTATGCGCAAATTGAAGCTAGAATTGATTTATACTACACACTTATCGATATAAGCAAGTTATAGAAATAAACCACATAAAATAAGAAAGGAATGAAAATGAAAAAAAGGCAGTATAAGTGACTTGACAGATTTACAGGTCAGATTTTAGGAAATCTCTAATAGATAAGTGAAAGTCACGTGAAAACCTATTAATTTTTGCGTTCTTTTTATACATAAATGAGTGCTTCGCATGTTTTTTTTTAGTAATTCTTAAATACTAGTGGTTATGCTCGTCAAAATGACGGAGAAAAGAATGACTACAATGTGTCTTGTTAAAGACCAAGTGAAGAGCTTTTTTATCAAAATTGAGTTAACATTTGATTTTGATAGTAAATAGTGTATTCAGTATCTGAATGTTAATAAAAAACATTTATACAAAATATCAAAGATAAATTTTAAGTAATTAGTTCAATATTTGCAATTAAATGTGTGTGTTTTTCGGAGGAATACTCCAAATCTCGTAGCCATTTGAGATGTTTTTATTTCCGGCAATATAGGAAAGTGACGTAACATAAAGGATTCCGACTAAGAAAAATGAATATTGTCACGTGTTTTGAATCTATTGCCACATGTTTTGAATCTTTTCCCGGTTCTTATTTTTAACAAAATGGTTAAATATAGATTTATAGCGTCTATTTTTATTTATTTATTTCCCTTGTGATACGTCACTGCCGTATGAGGCTATTCCAAATCTCGTTCCTTTGAGAAAAACCTCTTCACTTGGTCTTTAAGAGAGAAAGACAAAAGACAATATTACAATAAAAACTGAAGTGAGAACGTTTGTTTTCGGTATTTAGGTTTTGTTCTTTTTAATTGTTTCTGGTCGCCCTGATCCTGGCATATACATAAGAATTGTTGCTGTCAAGCTTCTGGCCTAAAAGAGTGGCGTAGTGTGTAAACCGCCGATACATTCCCATTAAGAATACACCGGCGGGCGAACGCGTGGGGGGCAGCCCCCGCAGCGGGTCCGAGATCCATTACACTGCCGAGAGGTAACTGGTCTCGGTGGGGAGGAAGCAATGAACGCTGCAATCCCGTCTCGAAAACCACCCGGTACCTGGATGCATGTACCTTTAGTATAGGATTTGTGCTACCGGGTGACAGTGCAGGTTTACTGGCGAGCCACCACGATAATAATCATTAGGGGAACCGCAGTGAACGATCGCTGGGCTGCGGAAACCTTCCCTGTTATATGGCACGGCACGCATTCGGCCTTCGGCGTGTCGTAGGGTTGCTGGAGTCCGGACAAAGATTGCTCAATCCTAAGCGTTACGCCCTGGACACAAGAACCGAAAGGCTCGTCCGGGTTTTTTAAAGATACTTTCTAATTCTATATTAAAATGTAGCGAACAGTTGTGTTGACTTGACTTGTTATTAATAATATTAAATTAACAATAATATATTATCTAATAGAAAAGAAAACACAAATACAAAACAATAGAAAAGGTAAATAATATAAAAAAAATGAAAATAATATTTCAATGCAATAAAAACTATAGTGATAACGATATTTTTTGGTATTTAATTTGTGTTCTTGCTTATTGTATCAATAAAACCGTATTGAGAATGTTTCTGTCGGTATTTAGTTTTTTTATATTGTGTCCAGTCGCCCTGGCACATGCATAACAATTGTTGCTGTCAGGCTTGTGCTATTTAAAAGTAATCATTTATAACTTGTCATTTGTCCTTTATAATTAGTAGTACCAGGTGACCGATCATTCGATCGGTAATAAAGAGCAGGCGCTTGTACCTTAACATCATGTGTATGTAAAACAACAGTGCATAAATTTTAAAAATACATCTTTACCAGTCCAATAAATTGTATTTGTCTTTTTTCTTTTTTCTACTATGAATAACATGGGCTTTAAATTCTAACAGTCGAAGCAGATTTTTATTTGTGCAGTCTAATATCTAGATTTTGACCGAAACCCCCCCCCCCCGGAAAAAAAAAAAAAAAAAAAAAAAAAAGATTAATCTCATTTTAAACCCAAATAAAAAAGCATGTAGGCTAGAGTTGTCAGTTTTAAATCCAACAGAACTATATGTCATTTATGTCATTAAATCGCCAGGCTACAGCGAATACAGAACAGTACTACGCGTTTGTTTATGTGCAAGTCTAAAAGAGACTCGGGAACTGCCCTTCTACGCTCGCTCCACTGGCTCCCCGTGAAAGCCAGAATTGAGTATAAAGTGGCGCTACTTTGCCATCAGTGCATTTTTAATAACGAGTTTCCGTCCTATCTCAAGGCACTAATCACACCTTGTGTCCCGCAAAGAAAACTTCGTTCTGCAAACTCATCGCTTCTGGAAGAGCCCCGTTTCTCTCTGACGACCGTTGGCCTTAGAGCCTTCTCA
Source organism: Anisus vortex (assembly GCA_949126835.1). Lineage (NCBI taxonomy): Eukaryota > Metazoa > Mollusca > Gastropoda > Planorbidae > Anisus > Anisus vortex. Next base: position 3,027,535 of record OX421500.1, on the reverse strand, counting down.
GTATCCGGTCCAAAGGTGTGGAATCAACTTCCCATTCAACTGAGGCTAATAAGCTCTACTGTTACTTTCAAAAAGAACTTAAAAACTTATTATTTCAATATTTACCTTAGATAACATTTAACATGCTTTAGAAACTTACTGTCTTATTTATGGGTTGGGTCGGTTAATGCTACATTTATTTGTTTTGTCTTTTTTTTAATCATCAATTTAGCTCTGTCACCTGGCCTAGTGTTTTATCCGTATTCTTAGTTGTATGTTAAACGCGCTCTGAGCTTACATTATGTTTGTTGGCAGCGCTATACAAATATTATTATTATTATTATTATTATTATTATTATTATTATTATTATTATTATTATTATTATTATTTAAAAGACTGAAAATGAAAAGTTTAAATTTAAAATATCGTGAATTACGTTACAATTTTTAGTTCTTCTACCCCTTCCCCTATTGGTGAACGCCCGTTTGAATCTGTGGCGCCTTCACTGTGGAACGGCTTATCTGAGACACTGAAAAAACTCTGTGTCAAAAAAGGCTTTCAAGAAGAATTTGAAGACTTTTCTTTTCAACTAAGTTGATTAAGTACACATCCATCAGTAAAAAACTTGTTTAAAATAATTTTAAAATGTTATTGTCGTTTCGTGGCTCCATCGGCCGAAACCTTGTTTAAAACTATTTTAGAGTGTTACTGTCGTTTCGATTTTGCGAGCGCGCTGAGCATGCTTTTATTAGCATGGAGTGAGGCGCTATATAAATGACCAATTAATTAATTAATTAATTAACTTTAACAACTGTCAAACTTTCCTATAAAATTATGTCAATTTTTTTAACTCCCTCCCTCAACCCATTCAAGCTAACAATGAGTTACGGCCGGCAAATATGTTTGTTAGAAATTAAAAAGGTCTACGAATAAATGTAAATCGGGTAAAAAAAAATAGGCATAGGACAGCAGTCCTCTACGTTAACAACTTAGCTAGAGAAGGCACATGTCAGATGTGAAAAGCTATTAGACAGTATATAGGACTAGGCCTAAATAAGTTAGTGACACAAACTCACAAATTGACCAATGGGGATCCGTGGGGACACAAACACGATCTTTTTATATATAGAGATTTTCAAATTTTGTATTTTTTTTTTTTTTGTTATTTTGAGCATTAAACTTAAATACTAATTAATTTAAAGTGAAATTATGTTATTCATTGAAAAGACTGCAAATGAAAAGATCATAATATATATAGGCTACGTTAGATGATGTGTTTAATTTCTTCCCCCCCCCCCCCCCGGCCCTTCAATAAAACTAACAGTATATTACACTTCTGACTATTGTTATAAGGAAAATACGAATATACTGAATTTACATCTTTTCTAGTTTACCAGATTTCGAATTGACAATGTTAACATATTCTAATATATCTTACTTTGGTAGGCCTTTATAAGCAAATCATACATATTTTTAATGAAACATTCATTGAATTTTTAAAAAAGTGGATACTAATACAGTGTTTATTATTTACAGTGTAGAGTATACTGCTACATTGTATGCTATATACAGCGTAGTTTATACTGCTACAGTGTACACTATATACAGCTATTCATTGTTTAAACACAAACAAGTTTTAGAGGTGTTTTTTTTCTTCAAGAAATGTCAGATAAAAGAAAGTTAAAAATAGACCTTTAGTTTGTTGAAACTTCATCTAATTCTGTTATTATTTAAACGGCAAACTATCATCTGACTATTAATTAATTCGTAAATATGTATTTGTTTTTCTTTTTTTTTTAATTTAATCTAAAATATATTGAAGTTTAATCTAAAATATATTGAAGACGTTCTAATCTAAATAAGCCGCGAGGGCCGCATACTATCATTTGTCCGCCCGCGCGTTACCCACTGGCTGTAGTTTGCACACCCCTGCATTACATAAATTACACTTGCTTTAAATTATTTCTTTCATCGGTGCGCAACAGTAGTCTAAACAAGAAATTAAACTTCTTTCTGCTGTAGTAAGCCTACGGGTATTCCCGAAACGTCATAACTGCGACGCAACAAAACACCGCTTTTGAAAGCCGCACTACACGTGCGTCGAGCAATGGCATGTTTTCACGGCCAAAATCAATATCTACGATAAATCTAATGGGTATTTTTGTCTAACGTTCGTTTCCGATTTTTATTTGTGGGGCCGAAAAGCTGTAGATTTTTTTTTTAGGTGAAACAAGTCGTGCATTAAAACATGAAGATAATCGCTAGAGCGCTTTTGAAGAAAATTTCCAGACATACATACATACATACATACATATATATATATACATACAATTTTTGCTCGTATTATAGTATAGGATAATTTAGTTTATAGAGTGTAGAAAGTCGCCTATTAAAGGATGCTCTCAATAGCGACGTGCATCCATTAAATAATTGAAACATGTGGTTACTTTTACTTAAAAGATAATGCAAATACCTATAATGAAAAAAGAAATGATTTAATAGACATTACGTCATACGCTAGTATTTTTTTAAAATGTAGCCTACACCATTCAAACTCTCCAAGCCAAATTGCGGTGCGTAACTTTTGAAAAAAGGTCTCGCCACATAAGAAAAACAACAGCCGAATTGGGAAAATCCGATAAGACCCTCGCGTTTAACATAGTGAATCTCGCGTTCAACATGGTAAATGAACGGAAATGGCCATTTGATTTGTACGGTTATATTTATTTGCATAGTTTGATATAACATTTAGGATTTTTTTTAGTCAACACATTCATGAATATATGTCATAAAATAAAATTATCTTTTGGACGACGTTTCCAATTTATACATTTAACTTTTGTCCCGTTTAGTCAAACGACTTTGGTGCCTATAGCGAACAAACATATATATATATATATAAATAAATGTATATATATATAAACAAACATATAAACAAACTCACGGTAATTATATATGTTGATTGATGATTCTATGTATGTATGCAGACGATTTCAGAATGGCGCTTTCTATGATGTGACGTCACAAATTGTAAATTTTTTTCCCTTGCTATTTCGGTGAGGAAGTTTCCAAAGATATGAATTAAATCCTCAAGGGCTGGAAGTATGTTTTTCATTTAGTTTTAATTCCTGTTCACCTAAATAGTATAATAGGCCTAATTCATAGAAATATTTTATATGTTTTTCAAAGCTTTACCTACTGTTAGCATCTCACTATCTTTTATTAGTTATTGCAATTTTTTTTGTAGTAATTTTATGTGTAACATTTTTGTTGTTGTTGTTGTTGTTGTTGTTTTTGTTTTGTTATTTAGTGTCTGCCTTCTTGGATAGACCCTACTAGTAATTAGTACTTGTTCTACTAGTAATTATTCATTTCTGTACTCAGAAAGAGATCTATTTTCTAAACAGCTAAGTATAGATTGACATTAGAGTCTTCGTTCTATTTTTAACTTCGTCACATTCTTGTCTTATGCTCTAGACGCTCCTTTGTGGGTTTGGTGTGGACATATTTTTTTTAATCTCGATTTGTCATATATTATTTATATAGTACAAGTCGAATTGCCCGGCGTTGCCCGGGGCAAGAAATACATAAATCTATAGCTACTGATAAAAAATTATAAACTAAATGTACAGAAAGCTTTTATATAATATTGAAACTATAATTATTTACTGATAACATGTAGGAAAGGAATTATAAATAAATATTGTAATCGGGTTAAAAAAGTTCATGTCTTTTCATTTAAGTTTGGACTATCCTTGGCTGAAAATCGAACATCCTGCATTTCTAAAATATATTTATTAGATTTTACTTACTGCGTCTAAAATATATTTATTACATTTTACTTACTGTAAACATTTTACAAATGCTTTAAGTCCTGAAATTCTTTACAATCTTTTAAAAAAAAAAAAAAAACATTTATGGAAATTTTTGTTAAAGTAGAAAAAGAAAATCAGTGGGGAATCGAACCCAGGTCGTCCCCATGGCAGTCGGCTACGCAGGCCTGGATTAACCATTAGGCACGCAAGGCACGAGCCTAGGGCACCAAGCGTTTGGGGGGGGCACCACAAGGCCTTAAGAAAAATTTAGTTTCAGTTAAGCAACAGGTGGAACAGGATTTTACCATCAATCCTCTTGATAAGTCTACTATAGGCAGAGGCGTATTTAGGCATGTTTCACATGTTCCTATGGAACAGGGGCCCCCACACAAAAGGGATCCCACACACATTCCAAAATAAAAATGTTAGTCTTTTCTTTCGGCAATTAGAACAGTGCTGTTGTAGAAGCGCACAATTAACAAATACTGTGAATGGGAAATCACACAATTTGACTGTTAAGTGACACTAGCAGGGTCGAGTTCACGAGGGGGCCCTCCACATAAATTTGGCCCTTTGGAACAGTGCCCCCACAATCCTAAATACGGCCCTCACTATAGGCTGTTCTGCAAATCCAGACACTGGATTAGTGCTTGAAAATGAAATTTGTTGAGACCCATTTCTGTCTGCTGAAGATGATGATAAAGATGAATATGATTAAGATTATAAAATAAATCAAGCACTAGATCCAGGACTGTGGATTGGCGTCTAGGCTGATGTTGTGGCTTACTGGGTCAACTGTGGACCCACTAACTGTCAGCATCATTATGGTCCCTTTGATAAATCTTGACGTATTTATGCTGGAGGAAAAATATCACGATATTGTTCTCAAAAACTCTTCTATTGCACAAAAGCAAATGGTGAACAGTGCAGGAGAGAATGGTTATTGTATTCACCATCCACGGGATCTGTGTACTGCTTTGTTTGTAAACTTCAGGAGAGAATAGTTATTGCATTCACCATCCACGGGATCTGTGTACTGCTTTGTTTGTAAACTTTTTGCATCTAAAGGTTCCACAAGTTTGGCTCATAAAACTGGAAAAATAACATTAAAGTTGATAATCATGAACAAAGTCTACTCATAAAGACTGCATGTTATATACATAGCTCGTCGACTACAAATGCTAGAAGAGCAAATAAATGAAAAGTACAGTTACTGAGAACATGTTTTGAGGCCAGCAGTAGCGGTTATTTGTACTATAGATGAGCTTGGTCTGGCTTTTAGAGGGACAAATGAAAAATTTGGATCTTTACAAAATTGAAATTATCTAGGGTTGCTGGAGTTGGTCAGTCAGTTTGATCCATTTTTAGCATCACACATTACGAAATATGGAAATTCTGGAAAAGGAAATCCTTCTTATTTATCCAAAACTATATCTGAAGAACTGATTGAAATAATGTCCCAAAAAGTCCATGAGCTAATTGTAGATGAAGTAAAGGCATCCGGTTATTTCAGCTTGTCGGTAGAATCAACACCCGATATTTCACATATAGATCAGTTAAGAGTTGTTCTTCGATATGTGGTAGACGGATAGCCCATTGAGCGCTTTTTTGACTTTCTTGGACCTGCAAAGTCACACCGGTGAAGGTATGGAGGAAGTGTTGCAGTTGCAGTACTTACGTGAAGTTTGGAATATTGATTTTGCGAAATGCATAGGTCAGGCATACGATAACGCAGCTAATATGTCTGTGTGCTAGAAAGAACTTTTAATATGTAAATGTGTGCTCTCTCTGATGATCTCATCTATTTAAAAAGTTACAGTATTTTTGTGTATTATTATTACAAAAAAATTAACTATTAATTTAAATACAGAAATACCTTATTGTAGGTTTTATATGTGTAATAGTAGTACAAACATATGTGTTAGGTTTTTCTTTGTTAATTTTTTTGCATAATATTGAACATACCAGCGGTCAGTGGATGATCGGGCGCCCGGGGCAGAAGGGGGCACCCATGTGGGTTTGTGCCTAGGGCACCAAGATGGCTTAATCCGGCCCTGCGGCTACGAATGCCGAAAGCCAGATTGCAAACGTATATAAATGAGACAATAAGGGGACGTCCATTAATTACGTCAACAAAATAGGGGGGAGGGGGGGTCTGAAAAAGTTTGACAATTGTTGACATGGGGGAGGGGGGAGGTCAAGAAAAGTTGACGTCAACAATGTTACCTTTTATTAAGTAAGTAATGATACAAATTTAGTACTAAATTCTACATTTGTCCTTTTCAACTTACATAGATAACATTAACAACATAGTTTTAAGTTAATACAAATATAACAATTATGGAAACTACATTTGATATGTCCTTTTTTGTATCCATCTTGCCAGTTTGTAGATCTATATATGGGTGGAAACTAATGCAATATTGTTAGCAAGGCAAAGTGACCGACCAATTGTAGAAAACCTCACCTTCGCTGTCTAGCTTAGGGTTGCCAGACACATGGGTGTCAAAAGAAGGACACCGAGATATAAAAAGGAGGACATTGTGTTTCAATTGAATAGTTTCGCATTTAGCCCGCAATCAGTATAATTTTATTACAAGAGCTGCCACTAAGTTTAAATGTGTATTTGTAAACTGAGCAAGAATTTAAACAGTTTTGTTTAAAATAACATATAAATTCACTGTAGGCTGAAAGGCAGCTTGCATTTGTTTGGGCAACTTTAAAGCTCATGCACGAGTCTTCTACAAAACGGATAATTATTTTCTTGTACAAATGATCACCTGTTTATTAATTATATTCTTAACATGTTAATACTAATTTTAAAATTTATTTGTCCTTATGCCTACAAAACATGAAATATTACAAAAGCTGGACATTTTAAAGGTATTGTGCTTTGCCTGCCGGACGGAGGACAAGAGTCTAAATAGGAGGACATGTCCTCCTTTTGCCGGACGTCTGGCAACCCTAGTCTAGCGAGATATGGTGGCTGGAATAACAAAGGAACACAAACACACCATACAAACTGTCTGCAGAGAACGTTCAGAAACCAAGTTTTTTTTTCCGCTCAGTACATCTAAATTAAGCTAGGCGCCAGAGTCAGGCGTTCGTTATATATAAGCCATGTAAGCAATGGCTGGGATTGACAATAGAACTAAAAACAATAATAGGCCCTCGCCGAGACTATAACTAATGTTTGCAAAGCATTGAATGAAGTGAATTTTGTGAATACAACATGGTTATTTTAAAAATATTTCCTTCAGAAAAAAATAATTCTTGGACCACCCCCATGAAGTACGAAATACTTAGCCTATCTTATTTCCTTTGAACATCTCTAATTCTGATATATAAACTAATATATTTTTGCTCACTACGTTATAATAGGTGAAACATTAAAATTAGGTCGATTAGGCTACATATTTAGAAATAATTTTTACGTTTTCATTTCTAATTTTCTGGAAAAATTTAATGAGATAAAAATGTATTAGTATCAGTGGCGTCGCCAGTATTGGTAGGAGTGGGGGGGGGGGGGCAAATAGTGCAAGCAAGGGGGACAGGGAAGGCAACTACCGTGTGTATATAATCTGTGGCAAATGTGCGTAGTTTTGTAGGTATGTTTGAAAAATAGTTTAAATTTAATTAGTGTTTTCAGGGCATTCAAGAGGTTGATTTTTTTTAATACATTATGATTTTGTACACTTTACCATAAAATTCTTAAGAACTTAAAAAATCTGGGCTAATTGATTAAAACCGATAATATAGCTTTCGATGGTGATAATCAAATTTGCGATTATAGTTGACCATAATATTAAAAAGCATATGAAAAGGATGACGATGTTAATCCAGGATGCTTAGTAGATGCGTAGGCAATCCAGTGGTACTGCCACTGCTCCTGCTTATCTGTTGGGAACATAGTTTACAACGAGCCATCGTTAAGAACGTTTTTTCTAAATTTTCCGACACAAAGGATTGTAACTGTAACTTAACATTTGGTTTGATGTTGTTTTTATCGCAAGCCATAGTTGGTATTTGGAAAAATGAAACACAAAATCTACGACTAAATAGTGTTAGCAAGGCATTTCAAGAATGGTTTTGTGTGAATCCAACATTAGGCCTATTTATTAAAAATATTTCCATCAAAACCCCCCCCAAAAAGGCAGTGCTACTTGAAATAATGATTAGGCCTAGGCCTACCTCCCAACCAAGAAACCGAAATCTGGTTTTGGAAATCAAAACCGGTTTTCGGTTTAAAAACCGGAATCCGGTATTTTGGTTTTCGGTTAACATCCCTAGTTAAAATAGAAAGCTAATTTACAACTGGTGCACTATTTCCCCCTAAAATATTTGACAATTAACATTGTAACAAAAGTGAAACGTAGAATTAGACATGATTAAATATGATATATGAAAATAACAATAGCAAACATATGAGAATTATAGGCCTAGTCAATTTGAAATCTTTTTAACAAGTTTTAAAATGTATTACAATAAAATTAATTATAGTATAGACCTTTTCTTTTTAAATCTATTTTAAACATAAAAGCAAGCTCTAAAATTGTGTTTCTTGTTTTGAGGGGGGGGGGGGGGGGGTAACCAATTGTTGACGTAATTATATAGGGGGGGTCTCTGAAAGTTTGACAGTTGTTGACAAGGGGGAGGGGGGGGAGGTAAAAATCGCCTAAAAATTGTTGACGTAATTAATGGACGTCCCCTAAGGTCACGTGTCTATAAATTAACTAATGGGGATCGCAATCCACACACACAGTTTACTTTATATATATATATATAAATATAGTATTTAAACGTGTAGGAAAGAAAGGACTGTAGAAATGTTAAACATTTTTTTAGATTTGTATACATTATAGGTCTACTGTGTGCTTGTTTAAGCTTGGGCATTCCGCCCCCATCATATCTGCTCACTCACCCAACTGCGCCCACCCCCCGCCCCCAATTGCCCCCGTTTCGTCAACAAAGCGTGAGATGACAAAGGTACTAAATGTCACCTCGCCATAAGACATTAGCATCTTTGAGACGCACTGCTGGTCGTAACGCCTACGTAGGTCAGTATACCTCGCTATCATTCTCTTATTTTCGGTCTCTCTTTCGCTATGTCTCTCTATCTCTCTCTGTCTCTGTCTCTCTGTCTCTCTCTCTTTCTCTGACTATCTATGTATATGTCTATCTCTAACTCACTTTCACCCTATGTCTCTGTCTCTCTGTCTTTTGTCTATCTGTATGTATCTATCCGTCTCTCTCCCTGTCTTTCTCTGTCTCTCTGTCTATCTCCAGGTGTCTCTTTATCTGTTTCTATGTCACTCTGTCTCCCTCTCTCTATCTCTGTCACTCTCTCTCGCTATCTCTCTGGTGGCTCTCTGGCTCTCATATCGGTCTCTCTCTCTGTATCTCTGTCTCTCTATCTCTGTCTCCCTCTTTCTCTCTCTCTGTCACTCTGCCTGCTTCTCTGTCTTTTTTTTTGCTTTATATAAATAATTGTGCATATAAAGATATAAATATATATTTGTGTGAGTGTGTGTAGATATCTGCATGGATCTGTTGATGAGTCTGTGGATTGATCTGTGGCTAGGTCTGTGGCTAGGTCTGTGGAAGGGCGTGTGGTTAGGTCTGTGTATAGTTCTGATGATAGGTCTGTGTATAGTTCTGTGGATAGGTCTGTGTATAGTTCTGTGGATAGGTCTGTGTATAGTTCTGTGAATAGGTCTATGAATAGGTCTGTGGATAAGTCTGTGGATAGTTCTGTGGATAGGTCTGTAGATAGGTCTGTGTATAGTTCTATGGATAGGTCTGTGTAAAGTTTTATGGATAGGTCTATGAATAGGTCTATGAATAGGTCTGTGGATAGGTCTGTGGAAAGGTCTGTGGATAGTTCTGTGAATAGGTCTTAGGTTGGGTGTGTTTTGATGGGCTAGTGAATTGATGTACTTAAGCTAAAACCGGATTAGTGTTTATAATCTAACATGTAACATCCACACAGCAAACATATTTCAGGTAATAAATACATAAAGCTGTTTACTCGCAAGTTTTTTTTTCACACCTAAAAGTATAACCTGACCCTGTGTCACACCATGCTATTATCTTCCTTATATGTTATTAAGTATGTCGTCTAAATAATAATTGTCTTCTGTAAGTCATTATTGTGTACATATGTCTGTATGTTTATATGCTTTGCTGAATACGTTTTTTTTTCGAAGTGTTTGATACTTTCTATGTTTACATCTTCATAAAGTTCGTTTTCGCCATGCCTTTTCATCTCTCTCTTTCTCTCTCTCTCTCTCTCTCTCTCTCTCTCTCTCTCTCTCATGGTGTTTCTTTCGTTTTGCTCTCATTTTGATTTCCACTAAAATATATATAATCATTTCCTCTGCCTGTGGCCTGCACTGCCCGGTCACCTTAACCTCAGGAGTGGCGGTGGTGTTAAGGTGCTCTCGAGTTACACGGTTTTCGGATAGACTCATTTGTCAGGTCATTTCTAAAGAAGGAAAGAAACTTCTCGTTGGCTGCTGTGACATATTATGTGTTTATGTGTGAGTCTATGTGTGTGTGTGTGTGTTTACAGGTGTTGACAAATAGATAGAAAGACGGAGAGATAGGTAGGTAGATTGATAGACTGTTATCTTTAGATATTGATTTTAGATTGATAGAGCGATAGATTGGTATGTAGTTAGAAAGATGTCTCAATAGATTGATAGATTGATTGATACTTTGATAGATAAAAAGATGAATATATATATATAGATAGATAGATAGATAGATAGATAGATAGATAGATAGATAGATAGATAGATAGATAGATAGATTGCTAGATAGATCGATGGAACAATAATAAATAAATTGATCGATAAAAAGGTAAATATAAGGATAGATAGATAGCTAGATGGCATGATATTTTGCCTGATAGATCGATGGAGTTGGCTAGATAAGTAGCTGGCTTCTGGATAGATGTTTATAAAAATAAAGATATTTATATAATTTTAACGATTTGTCTCTCTCTTCCTCTCTCTTCTGTTCCACTACCACAATGCAACGAACACCAGCATTATACGTTTGACCACTATATACGTATCATATAGTTTAGTGAGGATTAAACACACTATACATTGCTGTTTACTTAGTCCAGATCGATAACTTTACTCACAGGCGAGCACCTGATCTATGGTTTTGATCTACATTAACCTTAGTTTAATTAGCTCAACTCATTGATTTCATATAAAAACAACTTTTCGATTTTGCAGTTGTTGTTTTTTTATATATCCTAAATGTGTGCGTCTTTAGCTAGAAACAGGTTTGTCTTGCTTATAAGCTAGTTGAATCATAAAACAAGTTTCTCAAACTACTCATATCAATTTTTTATGTATATATATTTTTTTGTATATGCACGTAGTCTGTTTTTGTCCAGGTTCTTCAGGTTTTATAATGATAAATAGTATTATGGTTATGTAGTAGTATATAGCAGGGGTCGGCAAACCTTTGAGAACAGTTTGCTAAAGTAGAATTTATACTCCATCCTGCTTTAGTAGTAGACTTCATGTATAAGGTACGTGGATTGCCTTGTGGGGAATCTTCTGCGTGCCATCGAGAATCGCCTTGCGTGCCAAGCCTGGTCTATAGTGACTCTATAGTGCATCCATTGAGTTTTAATGAAGCTGCTTGACTTGGCATTAATTGTTGTGTTGATATTTCTATAAGTTCTGTGTCTGTTTCATGTGTTTGCTTTTGTTTAAAGCCAATTGTTAAAACTACTATTTTGGAATTAGGACTTTTGTTTTTATTATCCATATGAATATTGTGATTATTTCTCGTGTGTGTGTGTTTGCAATTTTTAAACTAGCGATCGGCGCTCGTGGATTTTTCGGTCTTTAGTTCTGTGAAATATTTGATGATATAAAAAGCTGATTGTGGACAAAAAACGTGTCAAAATTTGGTGGACAATGACACAATTCTATAAAACAATTTGGTGCATAGTCTCAGTGGCAGTGACTAATTCAATTAAAGGTAAGACCTATTTATTTTTATTAAAAGTATTTGTTCTTATTTGAGTTTTACTCCCTAGAAGTACATAGAAGTACATAGAAGTACATAGAAGATTTTTTTAGTCGATTCGTTAGTAGATTAGAGTACTTATAAATTATCACATTTTTGTAGGAAACTTTTAGCATTTTTCTTATTTGCAAAGCATATTGAAGCCTTCCATTTGTTTGTTTCAAATGCATTTTGTATATTTTGCTTCATTTTTATTGTTCAATATTATTAATTTGTTTCTTGTTATTTGTCCCTTGTTATTAATTTGTTTTTTGTTATTTGTCCCTTGTTATTAATTTGTTTCTTGTTATTTGTCCCTTGTTATTAATTTGTTTCTTGTTATTTGTCCCTTGTTATTAATTTGGTTCCTATTGAGAACGGCAGATGCCCTTTAACTTTTGTTTGTTTGTTGTTATTCAGCTACTAAATTATGATATAGGTGAGGAGAGGTCGGAGTCCCCAGCAAGGGAGGCCGCGGGGGAGGGGGGGGAAGGGGGGCCTGGGGTGTTTCATGTCGGACTTTAGATGCCGGTGGCACATTGTGTTCATCAGCTGTTTGTATGTTTTAATTAGGGTGGAGGTTTGGAGAGGGGCGCCTGGGCGGGGCGGGGGCTCAAAAACAGCATTAAGGATGTATTATTACACTGCGTATAATATAATATAAAGCCTATTATCTATAAGAAATTACGATGATGCTTTAAGACCTTGACTTAGCGGACACATAAACACTACCCAAAGGCGACTTATAGAAGCTTTAACGTGCCTACGCATTGTCAAACCAAAGTCAAAGATATAGCCTAATTACACTACATTCACTTATAATAAATCATTCAGAGATATTACTATACTAGTTGTTATGCCCGTCAAATTGACGGTTATAAGAATGATATATATATCTTATTAAAATGAAAAAGATAGAACAAACAAAGAAACAAAAAATCAACAGACACTATTACAATAAAAACTGTACACATAACGTTGCTTTTTGGTATTTTGTTTTTGTTCTTGTTTATTGTTTCCGGTTGCCCTGGCACATGTATAAGAATTGTTGCTGTCAAGCGTCTGGTATTAAAACGTAGCGAACGGATGTGTTGACCTGATGTCTTATATATAACATTAAACTAACAATAATAGACTACTATCAAAAAGGAAAGAAAAAAAAACCAATAAACAAAAGTGAATGATAATTTTATACATAAAAATACATTTTCATGAGATTAACATATTTATATATTAAAAACAATTTAAAGAATCTATTGAATCTTAGACTTTCTTTTAGAGATTTTCAAAATGTCAATTTAGTGACATCTTTAAGAGATATTTCAAATGTCCATTTATTGACACCAAGTCTCAGTTTTAGAGATATTTGAAAAGTCTATTAATTGGCATATAACATTCCATTTTAGATATATTCAAAATGCCCATAATTTATTTCAATCCAAAACTTTTTTTTAGAGATATCTGACATGTCATCGAAGACAGAACATGTCGATATCTAAAGACAGAAAATGTCCAATATTACATGTACAGCAAATGTCCAATATTACATGTACAGAAAATGTCCAATATTACATGTACAGAAAATGTCCAATAGTACATGTACAGCAAATGTCCAATATTACATGTACAGAAAATGTCCAATATTACATGTACAGCAAATGTCCAATATTACATGTACAGAAAATGTCCAATATTACATGTACAGCAAATGTCCAATATTACATGTACAGCAAATGTCCAATATTACATGTACAGCAAATGTCCAATATTACATGTACAGCAAATGTCCAATATTACATGTACAGCAAATGTCCAATATTACATGTACAGCAAATGTCCAATATTACATGTACAGCAAATGTCCAATATTACATGTACAGCAAATGTCCAATATTACATGTACAGCAAATGTCCAATACTACATGTACAGAAAATGTCCAATATTACATGTACAGAAAATGTCTAATATTACATGTACAGCAAATGTCCAATACTACATGTACAGAAAATGTCCAATATTACATGTACATGCTCTTCTCCTCAGATTGCCCAACTGACTGGATAAGATATGCAGACAGCTGCTACTCGGTCCATTTCTATCCCATCAGAACCTACGAGAGATCCAAACAGATTTGTCTGGTGAGTTGAATTAACCCTTCCCGTACCGACCTACTTCTATCTATGCTGCCTTAAGTTCCGCTATATACGCGCCCGGGACTGTAAGGGTTAAGATAAGAAAAGATTACTTTATTGATCCAAATAAATGGAAATTTGACTTGATTACATAAATTCCATCGTTCAGCATACCGGTACTTAAAACAATATTAAAGAACCATTTGTACTCAAGCACAATAGAGATACGTCTCCATAAAGGTTCGGCAAGAAAGATTGGCCGTTCCCGTCCACTCTAAACTCCTGTTAAGCCTTGAGCAGTCAGAGAGCAACCTGCTCGTCTATCTTTTCTGCGTCCCTGCAGTTTTAAGGGTAGGGACTACAGAGAAATTGATCTAAATGTCAGAAAATTCAATTTTTAAGTTTTTGGCTAATTTGTATACTTTAACTATTTCTGGATCTAAAACATTTAGTTAGGAAATTTTAGTAACATTATTTAAATGTAAAAATTGCATTTGTTATAGGTATACATCAGAATTGTATTTTATCTTTTTAAACATATTTACACTACAGTAATATAAAAAATGGGTTTAATTATATATTAATATAGCATACATCATATTAAAGGTTAACATATTGTCATTGTGGGGGAAAAATCTTACAACAAACCATTAAGAAATAGATGAGAAAATTGCATTTTTCAATTTTACTCCCAAATTATTTTTTTCCCTAAAATTGTCAGTTTTTCCGTTTTTTTTTTCTCAAAATACTACTTTTTCTTCTTCTTTTTGTATTAACTTCCTTATTTATGAACCAATCTTTATGAAATTTCTTACATACGTTTATTACATGTTAGTAATCATAGTTACAGGATAAATTTTTTTATACGAGTTATAGTTTTCCTTAAATTAAATTTAAAAAATTTGCAATGACATTCTTTTTTTTTTCATAAAATTCATATAAATTGTATTTATCAATTTAACCAAAATTCATCCACAAATTGTATAAAAATATAGCTTATAAATATTTCCGCCAAATCGCAATACATAATCTTGATAAATAATCAAGTTAATACATTTTTTATTGCGTGGTAAATCGTTAACTAAAAAATCCAAAATGGCCGCCATTTCCATCACAACCATCATAAATGATTATTTTTTTTAAGGTATGCTTACTCGGACCTGTTGGTACTATCTATATACCAAAAAATGGTCATGATGCGTGCACGAATAAAAAAAAAGAGCTCACTACTGGCGCCCCTACCCTTAACACCGCGAAGCAGAGGGAAGGAAGGAGGGACAGCCCCCCCCCCTCCGATCAGACAGTGCCCAGCGCGGAATCGGATAATTGTTTTCTGTGGAGCCTCCACCGAGGGCAAGCGCTATTTTGGCCGCTTTTAGAGCCTGTCACACACCTTGACCCATGTCAGATTCGTCCCAGCTCATAGTACCACTGTTCAAGTCTTCCACTCACAGATCGTTCTGCGCGCACTCTCGAATGTCGAGAGCGGGTTCAAGGAATCTGCTGTCTCCGTCGGCAGGAGACACCCCTGCATGACACGGTATCCACTGGAGACAAATCTTCACCTTTAGTACGACAGACCAGCGCTCTGCCGCCAGGCCACCCTGCCCCACATCTCTTCACAGACACACGCACGTAAAAAAACAAGAATTACACAAATCTCTACGTGAGCCTACTGTACATATTAATTGAATGCCAGAAAAACAACCCTGCTTCTTGTGTTCGTTTCGTTTAAATGTGTCCTCTGTTTCCAGGACTGATGTCTTTTTAATACCCTGTTTGTATTTTGGATTAACAGTATTGTATTTGAAGATCACATCAATATGTCACTATCATGTGAATTTTGTTTTAAATTCTGTTTTACACTAATCTTGTTCCCAAAACTTTTCAATTATTCGCTTCTTGTCTCTGACATTTCTATTAATTTTCTTTACATAGCTTTTTCAATTATTTTCTTTCTTTCCAAAAGCTTTTCGATTCGTGGCTTTCTGTCCATAACTTGAGAATTTTTTTTTTTCTTACGTTTTTAAATTATCTTACAAGTTACAGACGCTCCTTCTAAAAAGAACATTATTGCGTCCTACGTTCAACCGTGATCTCAGTCTAGTCTAGCAGTTGATCAGAGTTTTTAATGATTTTAATTGACTGGCTTGGTTTGTTCAGCAAACCCATTCCATGCCCGGGTGAAACTCGGACAGAAAGAGTACTTATATGCATTTGTTCTTGCATGAGGGATAAGGAAAGTGTTATGTATTATTACTACCTTACCTTCTGTCCTCTAGTGTTTCTAGGTTTAGTGATTTAACTTTCTGCGTAGCTTTTTAAATTAATTTCTTACTTTCCATAGCTAGTCTGTTAGAGAAATAGAACATGACATAAAATCAGACGGCTCGCCCAGGATAGGGAGGCCTTGCGGAACTGTGTTTCTCTTTACGCTCCACGGGGAGTGATAAAGAATAAAGAAACAAAATAGCTTGATCTAGTCTATTACGCTCTTAATATCTACAGCTTTTAATTTATGTAGGCTATTTGATATGTTGTACACCGTGATTCATTATGTTATTTATTCAATTAATATTTCTTCTCATGAATCAATCCTTTTTTTTTATCTTTCTCAAAATGGGATTATCACTTTAGCTTTTCTTTCGATCAAGAAAAGTATTAACTCAAATAGAAACAGAATTAAAAATAAAAAAATAAAATAGGCATACAATAACTAAAGAACGTTGGAAAAGTAAAGTGTTAATAATGTAATGAGTACTTCATAAAAGTTATCTTATTCCTCGGTGGTATTCGAGTGTGAAATGTTTGGCATGAACTTATTGGGACTACATGCAGAGTCAACAACATTTTTTTTAAGAAAACTTCTTCTTTTTCGTAGTACTGTGGATACCAGTGCCCTCACATAGGAGGGGGGCAAGTGGGGGCATATGCCCGGGGGAGGCATTTCCAGGAGGGCAGCAAGTGTAATCTCTAAATATAGCAAATATAGCACTAAACAAGCAGTAACAGTATGCCAGGGGGCGGCGCTGAAACTTTTGCCCTGGGGCGCTACATAAGCTTGTAAAGGCTCTGGTGGAGACCCCGTTAGATCCGAGAAGAAGTCCACATTTTAAGGGTGATTTTAAATGCTCAAAAGTGTGCATTAACTACTTATAAACAGGGCTTTATTTAGGATTGTGGGGGCCCTGTTCCCAAATTTATGTGGAGTGGGGGGGCCCTCCTGGCCTCGTCTCTGCCTTTCACATACCTCAGAAGAAAAGTGCCGTTAATTCATGATACATTCTGTAAAAGCATGAATAAATTTTATGTTGCGCTTAGCTTCATTGGACTGGAGTGCTTAAAATTTTTGGGGAATAAATGAATTTTATTTGACATTTTTAACGAAAGAATGGGGATGCCACTGAAAACTATTCTTTTTGGGATGTGTGGGGGCCCCTTTTGTGTGGGGGCTCCTGTTCCAATAGTACACGGGGGAACATGCCTAAATATATAAATATTTTATAACATACAAACAACAGTTATAAACAGACGACGGAGTTTCATAGGAGGTATTTATCAAAATACAAGTCTTCAAACCCTGTGATAAGCACTGTGCACAATACTTCTGATAATAATAATCTGAGATAATAATAAGTTGACGATGATCGTGTTTATTTTAACAAATCTTTTATTATATGTTACAGACGCTCCTTCTATAAGGAAGATTACTGCGGCCTACGCTCATCCATGGTTTTGAGTCTAGTCTTGCATTTTAATTAGTGTTTGAAATTGTGTTAAGCCTGTTGGTTTTCCTGGTTTATTCAGGCAACCTATTTCATGTACGATGACACACGGGAAGAAAGAGTATTTATATACATTTGTTCTCCCATAAATGATATGAAAAGTAAAGTTGTTGTCCCTATGCTCATCTGAGCATTGTAATATATTGTTTTTCTTTTGCATTTGTAATTTAAAATTGTATGCCTTATGTATTATTACACCTATACAACTGTCTTCTACTTCTAGTGTTTCTAGGTTTAGTGATTGAAGTATTGGTTTACACGTGTCTGTTGTGACTATTCACTAGTAATGAACCTTGCAGCTCTATTCTGAATTTGTTCCAATTTTTTGTAATGTTTTCTTTTTATAAAGAATAAACGTCTATAAACTGTGTCTTTGAAAACAACATTAACACACACGAACACACAAAATAACGATGATATGACCATGTGTGTGTGTTTTTATTAACCTTTAATATTCAATTTCATGATTTGTTAAACTCATTTCAGACATTGCACATTATGAATGTATTATATTTTCTGTTGTCATGTTTTACAGCTGCAAGGGGCGAGCATTCTTAGTGTGGACAATTATGAAGAGTTCACCTTCCTTTTTGATTGGCTTACAAGGAACGACCACAGGCGGTAAGTAAAGCAACGCGTGTGGCTCAAAAAGAGGAGTCATTCTACCCACATGTGGCCCGGTGGCCGTGCGACAGCGCGTTCGGCTGATGTAAGGAAGGTCATGGGTTCGAATCCTGGTGCAGGCTAGGATCTTTTTCCCGGGTCTGGAGGGTGTCTCTGAGTCCATCCGGCTCTGATGGGTATCTGATCTTAGTAAAGTAAACTGGTGACCGCTGCTTCACCGGACCTATGGGTCAATTTGGTGCGACGGGTACTTTACATTCTACCTACGAAGAAAGGGAGATGCTGGCGTTAAACTCGTTTCGTATGATTCATTTCTTGACTCACAAGACTAAAGTCTGTAATTGAATTGGGATATTATTGAAAAGGCTAGGTGACCAATGTTTGGACTAATTAATCTCAGGCCAATTAAATTAGTTATTGACATTATCATACCCACCTTGCACTAGTTGCCAATCTAACTTTGAATTATTCGCATCGCCACCCCCTCTCATTTGTACTAGTTGCGAAAAAGATATAAATGACTCGCTTAAACACACTAGGACCTATAATTTTTTTTACATACGCAGGTAACCAACTTGCACAATTAGCCTTGACCTCAAACTGTGCGCCCTCAATTGCGCCGCCCCCTCCCCCTTTTTCGCCTTGCACTACTTGCCCCCACCACGCACTATTTGGCTACCCAATTTTGCCTATTTGCTCCCCCCCTCCCATCCCCAACTTAGCACTATTTGCACACCAAAATCAAACTCGCTAAAACTCCAACTGATCTATAAAAAAATCAGTGAATACTCCACAATAAATCTACCACGTAAATAAGACAGCCCTTTCAACGGGTTAGCACTTTATCCCTAACCCTCCCCACGCCCCACCACCGCACCCCTACACATTTCTATTTAGCTTATAATATTTATTTATTTTTTTAAAGAAGAAAATGCAACATTAACATTTTGGCAGTTCCAAGGCTAATCAGTTCTAGCTGCCATTCAATGTCACGTGACACGTGTGACCATTTTTCTTTATTTCTGCACGCCTCAAAGTTTGTTTATTTAAATCTATAATAATGAATCTGCTATGAGGGGACGCGAGAGAATCAATTGCATATTACTGTATGGGGGTGTGGGGAGGGGGGGGCGGGGGAGGGAGGAGTTCTGGTGTTCGATGTAGTTCCATTGCCCCCCGCTCTTGTCATTTCAATGTGAAGTTTTTATCTGTTCGCACTCTAAACTACAGGGCATTGATTTTGAAGAGTGGGATAATAAATTGTTTATAGTTGTTGTTATTGTTGTCATTGTTGTTCTGTTGATGGTTGATTAAATTGTTGTTCTTCCTGTGATATTTCTTTCATTGTTGCTCTTTTGTTGAGTTTGTTATTGTTCTTTTTTGTTAATCGCAGCTGTATTGCTGTAGATGTTGTTAATCGCAGCTGTATTGCTGTAGATGTTGTTAATCATAGCTGTATTGCTGTAGATGTTGTTAATCGTAGCTGTATTGCTGTAGATGTTGTTAATCGTAGCTGTATTGCTGTAGATGTTGTTAATCATAGCTGTATTGCTGTAGATGTTGTTTTTCTCCACATACAAAAATAAGCCTACTTACGAAAGAAAGAAAAACAAAATTCCGTTTTTTTTACCTTATTTTGGCATATCGTGGTTCTGTAAGCTTAACAAGCTAGCAAAAATTATTTTCTGGTACCTATCACTATTAATGAGAATCCTTATTGTTTGCATTTTTGTGTGTAACTAATTGCTTTTGGGTGTCCACCATTTCTTACGGTGAAAGTCCAGGGTGAAATTTGAACACCCCCCCCCCCACTCTCCCGGGTCAGAGTTCTAGTACCTTGAGCTTTCCACCCAATGTTAAAATGTTAAAAGAAACCACAACATGAAAACGCAAAACAAAGAACAAAGTTTGTATGCGTGGGTGGCACTGATCTATAAAAGAATGGATTGCACCTTCTTAATAAATTGTTTGAGCAAATTGAAGAAATGCACTGATCTATAGAAGAAAGAAAAAACTAAAAATGTCCACTGCACTTACCGATAAAAACTGTCTAAAACTTACTGTGCCACTGATCTATAAATACGGAATCTATGTTGCTGCCATTTTACACAATATGCAAATGGATTTTTGCTGTCAAGCTTCTGACTTCTTATTAATAATATAAAACTAACAATAATACGATCAAAAGAAAACAAATACCAAACAATAAAAAAAGTTAATAATAAAAAAAGTAGACAGCAATATTTCGCAGTACGGGAAAACCCGGTCCCGAACACACACTAAATTTGAAAGCATTTCAAAGGGACATCATTCGGAAACTGCGACCATTGTATAACCTTAACATACGGTGATTAGTAATAGGTCTAAGTTTATTTTAAAAAATAAATTAACGAATTAAGCAATATTGTTAAAAAAATAAAACTTTATTTTGGAAGACGCTTCCAATTTAAACATTCAACTTTTAACCCGATTAGTCAATTGGCTTAGGAGAATATTGAGCAGAAACAAACATCTAAATAAATAAGCAAACATACGGTAATTATATATAT
The DNA here is from genome assembly GCA_949126835.1 of Anisus vortex. Taxonomy (NCBI): domain Eukaryota; kingdom Metazoa; phylum Mollusca; class Gastropoda; family Planorbidae; genus Anisus; species Anisus vortex. Next base: position 3,006,615 of record OX421500.1, on the reverse strand, counting down.
TGATCAGTGACAGTATAAACAAAATGGCGGAAATTTCCTCAAGAATGTTACTTCCGAGCCTAATCCATTCTTTTTAGAGATCAGTGGCGGGTGGAGGGCGTGTGTAAGACGGACGAAGATGTGGATTTTGTGGCGACGGTGTACTCTAATGATTGTGTGTGTGTGTGTGTTTGTTAATGTGTTGTTTTGTACGCAAGCACTCATCCTTTTGTCCAAGCTGGAGCGACGAGTCAACGGAAAACAAACATGAACAGATAGACAGACAGATAATTGGATGAACGGACTTATAGATTTGGGGACTCGTGCTGGGGAAGTGGATTCAATGGTGGGGTGATGGGGGGGGGGGTAGGGTCGAAGGTAGGAAGTTCACGGTAGAGAGACGAATATATACATAGGTAGATATATTAGTACAAACGATATAATTATATATGAAAATAGATAGATAGATATCCATATAGATGAATAGATAGACAAAAAAATAGATAGATAAATAGATAGATAAATGGATAGATAAATAGATAGATAAATAGATAGATAAATAGATAGATAAATAGATAGATAAATAGATAGATAAATAGATAGATAAATAGATAGATAAATAGATAGATAAATAGATGAATAGATAGATATGTAAGATAAGATAGATAGACGGATGGATGAATGAATTGATGGATAGATAGATTGAGTAATATAAGTTTATTTGTGTTCACAGTACAGTCCAGTGGTGGACAGAAGTTCCTAACGAATCCCGAAGCTCGATGCTGACTTCATCGCAGTACTGGTCAAACGAAAGAGAGATGGCAGAACCTTCGAATGGACACATTATTGTCTTTACCTATTCAGGTTAAACATTTTAGTTTTTCTAAACATTATCGTTTCGCAACTCAGCGTTGGTTCATTGCTAATATTCACCACTAACAAGAGTAACACCAATAGTGAAATCACAAAACCTAGAAACACTAGAGGACAGAAGGGCAAAGAGTAAAGTAGTAATAATACATAAGGCATTAAACTCTAATTGAGAAATACAACACAATAACAACCTGTTGCAATGCTCGGATAAACATAAAGACAAAAACACTTTCCTTATCCCTTATGCGAGAACAAGTGCGTATAAATACTCTCTCTTCCCGAGTGGCATTCGGGCATGGAATGGGTTGCCTGAACAAGTCAGGAAAAACAGTAACTTAACCTCATTTAAAACATTAATCAAAATACAAGACTAGACTCGGGCCACGGATGAGCGTAGGACGCAACAATCTTCTTTATAGAAGTAGCGTCTGTAAGAGATAAGTTAAAAAAAACACCTGCACACAGTTTTTTTTAAGACATTCAATTAATGAAAGTTAACTTTACGGTTACAATGTCTAGACCAGGGGTCGGCAACCTGTTGCTAACAGTGTGCCAAACTAGGATTTCTAAATCATTCAGCGTGCCAACACAGAACAGCCTAAAAGTAAACCCCCTTTTTTTTTAAAAAAAAAAAAGAAATTTTATAGAATAATTAGTAGCAAGACAAATGCAATGGAGATTATTTATATCGAATAGAAAATCGTTAAAGCGTTTTTTTATTTAATTAAAGTGTTTGTGATTATCATCCTTTTTATTAGCATTTATATCAAATGCAATATTTAATTACTAATCTGATCACATTAATTTATGTTAATTATTGTCTAAACATAATTATTTGGTAGTTATAATGGTTTTCTCACACCTGCTAATATTAATTGTATTTTTATCTCAGTTTAACTGAGACGTCCTTAATGTGTTTTCATCTATTAAACCATCGCCAAATTATAGTTAAGCGGAATGGATACGTAGTAATCATACAAACTAGGTAGATAATGTAATGTTTGAAAATATACATGTAAATACTTTAGTCTTAAAGTATTTACACAATTTTAGAATACTTTTTACAGTTTGATCATTTCAAAGTTATAAATTGTAAGCTATTTATTCTTTTATAAGAGAAAAAAAAAGAAACATATTAGAAATATTTGCTAAAATAAAATGGGTTAACTATCTTCCTTTAGTTAAAAAACGTGTCCACATTTGATTCAATAGTGATGCCAGACAAGTTCTGTTTTGTAATATAACAAATATTACTGACTAATTATTATTTCTTAACTCATTCTTAATATAAATCCAACATTATGGTATTCATTACAAAAATTAATTATTACAGGATTAAAATAATCTACGTTGAACAGTTGTAATTAAAAAGTTTCTGCATTAATTTAAGGCTTTTATATTTTAAACATTAATAATTACGGAAATTACACAATATAGTGATATATTTATTAAAATTAATATATTAATTTTTATTATACTTATTAATTTAATAATAAAAAAAAAATAGTTTCAGAGTTACTCATATTTATTTTTAATTAAAGAAAATGAGCATAAAAACTCTTTTAAATGTAATTAGACTATATCAATTAGTGAGCGGTCAAGAGTAGGTGACCTCTTTGTATGCTTAAAACAGCTTTCATGTGCGATAAGATCTGTTCGCAAGTGTAAGCTGAAAGTAAAAGAACGAATGCCTAGGAGTGGCTAGGAGATGACTAGCAGATGACTTTCATAAGCAGGTTCCTTCAAGATTTTTTCCGCAAATGAGCATTTTTTTTTAATGTTTAAAATGTTACTTGTGCATTTTAAATCCCCAATATCGCTCCACTTAAAAAACTATCTACATCTAAGAAGGTTGTAGTAATATCAAACCAGTTAGGCTTGATGTGGTATGAAAAAATGAGTCCTTCAATTTAAAACTCCACTTTGAGAGCTTCGATGATCTTCTAAAAAAGCCAAACTATCTATCTTAATATATGTCTTAATATAGGGATATATGTACATGTATATGTCCAGTTTAAATTCAAATTCATTCCAGAGGTCCCTAGTAAATGCAAGTTCAACTCACTTAAATGTGCCGCTATGTCATTCAGAAACATTGGCTTCAACAGCCAGTTTTTCTCATTCAGAAACGGAAACTGTTGTTTTGTTATCAATAATATACACATTTTGAAGATCTCTCGAGTGCCATTGAAAATCGCTCTGCGTGCCACGTTTGGCACGCGTGCCTTAGGTTGCTGACCCATGGTCTAGAAGATCATTCATTGTAGTTTTTTTATCGCCGTAAACTCAAAATGCCATTGGATATCCGTTGGTCCCTGTACTCAGCACTAACCACGCCCCTTTTATCTCAATGACACAATTTAACACATATTATCCCAAAGTGATCATAACTCCTGTCCAGGATTGAATAAAGCATAATAAAAAAATATCACGAGTTAAATTAACCCCCCCTCCCTTTTTATTTTATACTAGTCATTTATAACTTTATCGTTAGGTAGATAAGTTCTAACGATAAACCAGGACCGAATTAAGACCCCAGGGGGAGGCCCTACCAACATAAAATATTTTGATTCTCCTCTTTATATCAGCAATTGAAAACTAATTTTTGTTTTTTTTTCACCGAGTGTCACAATTTAAAACTCTACTTGTTGCAAACATTGAGACCATTTCCCCGAGTGGCACAATTTAAAACTCTACTTGTTTCAAACATTGAGACCATTTCCCTGAGTGGCACAATTTAAAACTCTACTTGTTTCAAACATTGAGACCATTTCCCCGAGTGTCACAATTTAAAACTCTACTTGTTTCAGACATTGAGACCATTTCCCCGAGTGTCACAATTTAAAACTCTACTTGTTTCAAACATTGAGACCATTTCCCCGAGTGGCACAATTTAAAACTCTACTTGTTTCAGACATTGAGACCATTTCCCCGGAGTGGCACAATTTAAAACTCTACTTGTTTCAAACATTGAGACCATTTCCCCGAGTGTCACAATTTAAAACACTACTTGTTTCAAACATTGAGACCATTTCCCCGGAGTGGCACAATTTAAAACTCTACTTGTTTCAAACATTGAGACCATTTCCCCGGAGTGGCACAATTTAAAACTCTACTTGTTTCAAACATTGAGACCATTTCCCCGAGTGTCACAATTTAAAACACTACTTGTTTCAAACATTGAGACCATTTCCCCGGAGTGGCACAATTTAAAACTCTACTTGTTTCAAACATTGAGACCATTTCCCCGAGTGTCACAATTTAAAACACTACTTGTTTGGGATTTCGAGACCAGATAGGGTGAAGATTGACTTGTCTATCGGGACTTGAATAAGATATTGATAACTGTAAATGACAAATATTTGAGGCGTACGTTTACTTATTCAATCTTTCACAATTAATTGAAATATTAAAATAACCGTTTATAACACAGTAGATCTATACTTGTCTCTTAATAAACCGGACAAGCCGAAGGTTTTTTACGCCTAGGGCATAACGTTGAAATAGGTGGCACAAAAATAAGTGGGCGTATCGTAAACCCTCTAATATTAAGTCCTCTATTTTAGTTAAAAAAAAGGCTTTTACTCTTATGTTTAGCAGATGCAGGGGGGTTTAAATGGGCCTGGTCGAGCCGGGACAGCCTTCAGTCCTTCATTTGTGAGGTCAGCATCGGTGAAGCGTATCGGATTCCCGATTCTGACAGAGACCACAGTGAGTTAGCCTATGTGATTTATTGTATATATATATATATATTTATTTATTTATTTATTTATCTATCTATCTATTTATGTGTCTATCTATTTATCTATCTATATCTATATGGTATATGTGTATGTGTTTTTGTGTGTCGTTATAAATAATTACATTCTTTTAATAAATATAATAAAAACGAGACAGATGATACTCAATTGAGCTAAACAAAAATTCTTAGAAGATTTCTGTATAATTTCGATGTTTTGAATTTATATCATAATTAGTGCAATTTTCTGATTAACATTTTTTTTTAGGTTACTACTAATTTTATTATTTGTAGGATAGATACTAGATTATAGATAATACTATATTTGTGATGATACTTATTTTTTTGTAACAGTGTATGGGACGAACATGACGGATCCTCAGAGTGTAAGGATAGGCCCTAAGTTTATCCAGCAGCCACGGTCAGTACTGGTCGTAAACTCGGAGTATGTTGAGATTTCTTGCGAGGCACAAAGGTAAGACGATAAAAAAAACAACCGCCTTTATACCTTTCACTTTTCACACCTTAATCATGATATTAAGTCAATGATAACTTTATGAACTATCACTTTTTGAAAGCATATATATGTATATATATATATATATATATATATATATATATATATAAATAAATATATATATATATATATATATATATATATATAAAGCTCTGTGTGTGTGTTCAACCAATCATATTAGTTAATTTAAAGACACGTGGCCTATTGTCTCATATTAAAGGCTTTTGCAATCTCATTTTGCACATGTGTCTTCGCCAGCTGAGTGGCAAACGTATCGGACAATTAATTTATACCCTTTTTTTTCTACCATTTTTAAAATTTCAATTAATATTACTTTTAAAAAAAAATTGTAATTGACCGGGCAATTTACATTTTTGTTTAATAAAAAGACTTGCCTATTTTTTTACCCGAATACAATATTTATTTTAAATTACTTTACTAAAAGTCTTTAGTAAAAAATAATTATATTTTTAATTGTTAGATTTATAGCTTTCTGTTCATTGTAATTCATAAAATTGTTATCTGTAGTTTATACATGCATTACATGCCTTTTTTATGTTCACCCGGGCAACGCCTTTAGTAAATCGTATCAATTGAATAGTATTAGTTATAGTGGAAATTTTTATAATTAAAGAAACACCAATATAAATGTGTTTAAATTACAAGCAACCCTGGCCCGATATACAAGTGGATTAAAGACAGTTCGCCTCTTCAAGTTGCGTCAGACGACCGCTACACAGTAACCAATGGGAAGCTCGTAATCCGAGAGCCAATAGATTTGAAAGACGAAGGCCAGTACCAATGTGTGGCCGCCAATGAGATTGGCGCTGTACTATCTGATCCAGGGAGTCTTCATTTCGGATGTAAGTATGGTGATGGATAAGATCTTATGATTTACATAATATTTTTTTTAGAGAGAGTCTATGGGACAAGGTGGCCGAACCCCGCGGCGTTCGACTGGCAATCCGAAGGTCCTGGGTTCGAATCCTAATGCAGGCTAAGATTTTCTTCCCGGATCTTGAGGGTGCCCCTGAGTCTACCCGGCTCTGATAAGTATCTGACACTAGTTGGGGTTACAGTAAAGGCGGCTGGGTATTGTGCTGGCCACACAATCTCCTCGTATGCCGTGGCTACAGAAACTGGTGAAGGCTGCTTTATTTGTCCTATTGGCCCGAAGGGTACTATACTTTACTTACTGTATTCTAACATTGATTCTTCCAGTTCTTGGTGAGTTTTCCAACGATCTCCCTGGACTTGTGACAGCTAAACTTTACCAAGGCGTCGCCATCAATTGTGGGTTACCTGCCTATAGACCAGGTGAGGTATATAATCAGATGAGAGTTTCACATACAATGTTCTTGCGTATCCAATAATTTCAAATGAATACAAGTAACTATGAAGTAAAACTACTTTTTAAAAGTTTGAACCTGAGCCTGGCGTACCGAAGGTCTTGGGTTCGAACCTCGGTTAACGCTAGGATTTGTTCTCGGATTTGGAGGAAGGGCGTCCCTGAGTCTACCCAGCTCTGATGGGTAGGCCCTACCTGACGTTAGTTGGGGTAAAAGTAAATGCGGCTGGGTGTTGTGCTGGCCACATAATCCCCCTAGTATGCCGTGGCCACAGAAACTGGTTAACGCTGCTTCACCGGCCCCATGGATCGATTTGATCCAACGGGATACTTTACAACTTTATTTGTACAGCGCTGCCACCAAAAATAATGTAAGCATTAACACGGAAGTAATTACCTAGGCTATAAAGGATATAAAGCTATCTAATCATCTCAAAAATTTAAGAAACATAGGACAAAGAAAATAAATGTTGCATTTAACCGACTTGATATAAAATAGCTATAGACTTTGTTGTTTGCATCCTTTCCATTGACCAATATCATGTACACAAAAAAAAAAGGACTTGAATTTTCTCGCTGTAATTTTTTTCTGGATGTTGTCGTTATGTTCGACTCGGCTCCCCAAAGCCCCCCGCCATCTCCCTCTCTGTGCAAGTCTTGCTTCGGCTTATCTTACTTTCACTCTAATTTATCATACTACTTCTGATAACTAGAAAGGAAGCTGAAGATGAATTATTTTATTTTATAAAGTCTCTTTCACACGAAGTTGTGAACCGGAAGTAAATTACACGACATTTTGTTTAACCTATTTTACCTGTTAAACGAATGACCCACTCTCTTGCATTACACCAAAATGTAGGGCGTTTCAAGACCTGCTAACATTGGTAACGTGACCAACCGTTAGGTCATTAGTGAAATTGATGTACACATTCTTTAAAATAACACACACAAAAAACAACGTTCAGGCTTATGTTTCTCAAATTGAGTTAATGGCTTAATTATTCAGCACGTGCATGTTCTCTGTGACATGTCACTTTGGAATGGCGTTATAATTTATCTATAAAGCAGATGCACTTCTCAATTAGGCCTAATTAATTATTCATGACATGTATAAGCCTCGAAATATGTATTTGGAATTAAGAATGTATATAGCTGTTCATGTGCAGAAAATTGTCATTAGAACTCTTTTAAATTTCCGTAAAAAAACCTGCAAGATGATAAATTTAAGCTTTTTTTAAAAAAAAAAACCAACAACAAATGAATTAATGAAAGATACAGTTCCGATATAATTTGAGACCCTTCACCACGAATTCATTCGCATTGTGCCCTAATTTTGAGTTATTTAGTTGCCCTTATAGTAATTAGAAATGCTGAATTCAATGGTGAATACAGTTTTAAGATCGAAGAAATACTATCTAAGCTATGTGTGTTTTACTGTAGCCACTGTCTGAAACCTGATTTTGAGATATTTCAATTTTACTATTTTGTCTGTACAAATGTAACAATAGATCTACAGGGTGTTACTTTTAACATATTTTTAAATAGTTTATAATTATTTTAAGAAAAAAAAAACTCACCACAGAAATGTGCAGAAATAAAGAATCATGTGAAACTATCCAAATCCGAAAATCCATAATTGGTAAATATTTGTCATGCGAAAGTTCAGCCACCCCCCTGGTGGTAGGGAGAGCATAGTAAAGGCCTTGGCAGGCTTTGTTCTGGCTGCCTTTTCGGCCATATTCCGCCTTTGCTATTGGAGACGCCAATGGAAAAAGAAAGAAACTATAGATTAAACTCATGCGGTCATTTAACGGCATGCACATTTTCGTTAAGACATATTTCAACGCCATTGACATTTGTAACCCTTACAGTCCCGGGCGCGTATATAGCGGAACTGAAGGCAGCATAGATAGAGGTAGGTCGGTACTAAAAGGGTTAACGGCATTTTGAGACAGTACAAAACAAACGATACCGAAAACAAAAGCAATCGTTTAAACTTTTAAACAGAGAGGATGACGGGAACAAATTTGTACACTGTGTCTTCTCAATATCCGGTCCGAAGGTGTGGAATCTACTTCCAATTCAACTCTGGCCAACCAGCTCTATTGGTACTTTCAAAAAGAACTTAAAATTTCATTATTTCAAAATTTACCTTAGATAATATGCTTTAGACCCCTACTGTCTTACTTATATGTTAGGTCGGTTAATGATACATTTATTTGATTTGTCCTATGTTTGTAAAGTTTTAAATCATCAATTAGTTCTATGTGAAATGCCGTCTGAAATATACAAATATTATTATTATCTCAGAATTAGCTACTTCTATTACTGTCAGACTGTTAGCTATTGACCTATTTAAAGTTGTTTTATTCCCAATTTTGTTTTGTTATGTTTCAGCTGTCGACGTGAAGTGGTACAAAGAAGATGGTGGTCCTAACTTTCTCAGGACTGACCTTCAGCCACATCAATTCAACTCTCTGAATGGGAAACTGTACTTTTCTGAGGTCACCATGTCTGACGCAGGTAAAAGAAAACTTTCATTACAAATATAATATAGATCTACAGTGTTATGTCTTAGTTCTCTTTTAAGCACCAAGTTTCCGTTTTTAATTGTTCAAAATGCAATAGACCGATTGATTGATAGATTGACAGATTGATAGATTGATATATAGGGGGTACTCAGATTGATTGATCGATAAGTTGATAGATTAACAGATTGATATATAGTCAGATTGATTGATATATAGATAGATAGATGAATAGATTCATAAATGTATAGATGTATAGATTGATAGATTGATAGATTGATAGTTTAATAGAATAGTAGAGTGATAGGTTGATAGTTTAATAAAATGGTAGATCAATAGATTGATAATCAATCTAAGATAGTCAGATTGATTGATATATAGATTGGTAGACTGGTAGAGTGATAGATTAATAGATTGGTTGACAATTTAATAGAATGGTAGATTAATATATAGATTAATTGATTAATAGATCGATAGATTATCAGATTGAAAGATTTAGTTATAATTTTTTCCCCGACACTATGTCTCATATACATCTCTATCCACAATGTTGTGACCTCATTATGACCTTGACCCTGCCTTTGCCCTCCCTTCAGGCGTCTACCACTGCGTCGCCACCCTGGTGTCTCCGGTCGGTCAGGTGATGTATTCCGGTCAAGGCCTCAGCCGTACCAGCCTCGGGATGCCATTGGTGGTCGCTGGCGGAAGTAAGTCTACACTCTACACAAACTGACTTTCTGTTTGATGTTGTTGTTGATGTTGTTCTGACCGGAAGTCATCCTTTCATTCAATACTTTTGATGGGGTTGTCTGGGTAAGGGATGAAAGCATCAGTGGTCAAGAGGAATACAATTTGGTTGCATTGGTCAATACACCCCGGAAGAACTGGTAATGTAGAGGGACCTGGGACTTTTCGGCACTGCCCTTAAAGACGTAGAATACTCTTTTTTTGTTTTGAAAATTGTTGAAATCTATACGTAGTTCATTGGATTTTTCAAAAAACGTAACAAAAAAATTATATTTTATCTCATTGATCATTAAATCTTAATAATTGATAAAGTCTTAATTAGGGATGTTAAACGAAAACCGGGTACCGGATTCCGGTTTTGAATCTGAAAACCGGTTTTGTTGGATACCTCACCCATGAAGCTACACCATTTTCTCTCGACACAGACGGATGCCGACGACGACTCTTTGATGTACGCAAACTACTTTTGTCCTGTGACCCTGAACAATTCGGCTAGATACCGCGTCTGTGCTTTATTATTAACGGCAGCATTAAATACACATTCTTTTTACTTTTGATTGGTGCTACGTGATCCTATTCAATACATTATTTTACAAGTCTAAAAGCACAGTGCACAAATTATCACTATTGAAAGCTATGATCGGTTTTAATCTATTAGCCCTTTTTTTTTAGTTCTAAAGAATGTTATGGTAAAGTGTACAAAATCATAATGTATTCACAAAAATCAACCTCTTGAATGCTCTGCAAACACGTATTAAGTTTGAACTATTTTTCAAATACACCTACAAAACTACGCACATTTGTCTTTTCCGGCCTGTGACTTGTGACATTGCGGGGGGGGGGGGGGGGGGAAATCGAAATCCGGTTTTAAACCGGTTTTAAAGAACCGAAAACCGGTTTTGAAAACAAACCGGTTTTAACATCCCTAGTCTTAATCTCAATAACAGTATATGCTCTTACAAATCCGTGTTTACTTAGGTCTGTCTATGATCTTGTTCACTATGAAAGAATACACTCAGGCCACTCGATGTATGTTCAAGGAAGAATTTAATGCTTGAACCGATGTACAATAATAACATTCAACTTAAATAATAATAAATAGCTTTCTTACTGCTAAGCAAAAACAAAGACAACCTAACGAAACCTTTGCATGTTTTATATATATATTTTGGTGCCGAAAGTGCTGGAATGGGTTTTTCCCAAAGTTTTAAGAATGCTAAAGAAAATGCGTCCTAGAAAGTTGTAGAGACTGCAAGAAAACATTTCGATGTTCATGTACATATAGATAACAAGACAACATATAGATGTTCATGTACGCAAATAGGTCTACACTCTACGCCAAAATTAAATATAAATAAAATAACTCTACATGAACTAGCCAGACGATTTCAAATACAATATAGAAACTATTATAACTTGCCGTACACGCATAACAATGCCCTAATCTTAATATAGAGCTATATAATATTGTGGCCCTCATCAATGTGTACACGTAAATCGAAATCAGTAGCCGACCTTAATATACCATGAACAGAGCTATTCAATAAGCCGAGCAGGTAATAAAAAAAATGCGCGACCTTTATGATTAAATTTGTCATGATCTTAATCAATAAGTACACAATAAAACCTCGTCATTTATATATGTCAGGGGTAACATCCGTACAAAGCAATGTATTTTTTTTAAGTAGGTGACTTTTGAAGGTGAACATCACGATCTAGTTACTTATTGATCTAGTTCACGGGTCGGCAACCAACGGCACGCGTGCCAAACTTGGCCCGCAGAGCGATTTTCAATGGTACGTGGAAGACCCCCCAAAACGGCAATTCAAGACTCTTCTACAATAAATTGAGTGGTAGAACAGGATGACTTTTAGGCTGTTGGCACGCTGAATGAATTAAAAATCCTAATTTGGCACACTGTTAGCAAAAGGTTGCCGACCCCTGATCTAGTTGATAGAAACGCATTCGTTCTTTTCAATGTTTCGCATTTTTATTTTTTTAAATATTAATATAATTATCCATTCAGCACCGGGAGACTACGGACCTGAGATCCAGGGCGATTTCCCGGTGATTTTCCCGACTCCAGCACTACGAGGGCAGACGTTGACAATTGAATGTTTTGCCTACGGAGAGTAAGCGCTGTTAGAATTCAATTGATAAACACCAAAGACTATAATAAGATGGACCGCGTGCTGTAATATTTCTGCTGTTTGATGACTCATATCACTTCTTTTCGGAATTACCGATTCCCGTTTGTATTTTATTTTTTAATCGCTATGATTTTTCTCAATGGAAAATTAAAATTAAAATCGAAAGATTTATACAGCGGAAACCTTTAGACCAAATGTAGGAGCCATTAAAGACAGCGTTATTGTTTGCGCACGGAAAAAAGAACATATAAGCTCCAAAAATAGAGCAAGCGGTCCATCTTATTATAGTCTTTGGAAACACTTATCTTATCATGCATGTTAGTATCACTTCATGATAGAAGCAACGTAGTATTAAGATTATTATAAACTATCGAATTCTTCCCTAGAAATTCAAGAGAAGAAGTTAATTCAATAGCCAGAAATAGAGGTGAAATTACTTTTCATATTTGTTAAGCTAAAACAGATTTTCTGGAAGATATCTTTTAGGCATCTACTGGCATTCAATGGGTTGTCTGAAATAGTCAAGATAGCCAACAATTTCACATAATTTAGAAAATTGCTTGTCATTATGCAATTTTACGTTAGAGCCACGGGTTTGTGGGATTAATGATTCATACGAGAAAGGAACAATATTAACAAATCAATATTAAAAACATGCATGATTGATTATTTTTTTCAAACAATAGTCTAATACAAAGAGCATTCGAAGACATTCAAGAAAGCTTATAGTACAAAATCTATCATAGGTATAGTTTCAATGGCCACGGCATACTAGAGGATGTGTGGCCAGCAAAGTGCCCAGCCGTAGGCCTATTTACTTTACCCCAACTAATGTCAGGTACCCATCAGATCTGGGTAAGACTCAGGGACACCCTCGAGTCCAGAGAAAAAATCCCAGCCTAGTACCTTCGGTACGCCAGTCCAACGCGCTGTCCCTAAAGTCCGCTTATAGCGCTATAAAACTGTGAAATTTAGAAGTAGGATCAATAGCTAATAAGGCTTTGAAAGTGGGACATCTGTTTGTGGCTTACCCAGTCTATACCCTCTGCGTTTCTCTAGAATCACATTTACTGAATACCGTTAGAGGGACTTAACACTTCCTGTACCGACCTACTTCTATCTATGCTGCCTTCAGTTCCGCTATATACGCGCCCGGGACTGTAAGGGTTAATTACAGAAAATATAAAGTTAAGTTGTTTATGGGTAATATTTAAAAAAAAAACAATATAGAAATGCACTTTTGTAAGCAATGTATATAATTAATTAATATATTAATAAATATAATTAATTTTTTTATTTAACCTTAATGTATATCTATTTAATGAGCCTTCATTTTTTGTTGTTTTTTTATAGACCAATTAATAGTTCTAGTTGTTTTTTTTTTGTTTTGGATAAACAAAATGTACTGTTTGACTGTTTGTGTCGTTTTTAAAAAAAAGTAAAATCAAGTTTATGAGTTATTTTGCAATTTTCGGTGTTTTGTTGTTATGTTGTTGTTCTTTTAGGTTACCTCTGCACTACAGTTGGAAACGAGAGAGCGGCCCTTTACCCAGCAAAGTGACCTACTCGGAACACAACCGTGTTCTGACCATTCCAGACGCCCAGCTCGAGGATTCTGGGAATTATACCTGCGAAGTCAGGAAAGGAAACAGCTATACGGTAGAAAAATCTCTACACCTGATCGTAGAAGGTAATTTCTCAGTTTGGCAATAAACGGAAAATGTATAGCACATTTTAGCACTTATTTAGCTCATCTTCGCACTTTTTTTTTAGCTCATCTTAGCACTTATTTAGCTCATTTTAGCACTTATTTAGCTCATCTTGGAACTTATTTAGCACATTTTAGCACTTATTTAGCTCATCTCAGCACTTATTTAGCTCATCTTAGCACTTATTCAGCACATTTTAGCACTTATTTTGCTCATCTCAGCACTTATTTAGCTCATCTTAGCACTTATTTAGCGCATTTTAGCACTTATTTAGCTCATCTTAGCCCTTATTTAGCGCATTGTAGCACTTATTTAGCTCATCTTAGCACTTATTTAGCACATTTTAGCACTTATTACTATTCAAAACTAAAGTTTAAAGGGTGATGAAAAGTTGCAACGTTGCACAATTGCATTTCTTTTTTTTTCCATAAGCCAGGCCATTTTTCACTTTCCCATTGACTGACAAGCACATCGATGTCAACCAGGACTTCGTCTGGTTCTGTGAGGCCCACGGGCTGCCCGCCCCTGTCTACGCCTGGTTCAAGGATGGCCTCCCACTGGCCAGCCGTCCAGGACATACAGAGGTATAGTCTTACGTTTTGGTGCTTCTTATCTTATATATTACAGACGCTTCTTCTATTTAGATTATTGCGTCCAACATTCATTCGGGGTCCGCGTCTAGTCTTGCATTTTGATTAAAATTTGTAATAATATTAAGTTACTGGTTTTCCGGTTTGTTCAGGTAACCCATTCCATGCCCGGATGTCTTAAAAGAGTCTTTAAATGCATTTGTTCTTGCATAAGGGATATGGAAAGAGTGTTACAAGATAAAGATGTTCTGGATATTCTGTGATAGATTAAGATTATAGACTAAAGTAAAATTCCAGATTGACAATAACTTATTTACACGTGTTATGTAAGACGAGCAAAAATCTTGTATAACAATAATCCCTAGTGTGTTTGCAGTTGAAGAGGGTTGGGCTGGGAGTCGGACTGGTTGTGTGTGTAGGGGTAGGGACACACAAAAAAAGTGTCAATTTTAGCCTTTGCTCAGACACACACACACATACATATTGGCACATGCTTATAAGGAAAAGCGGGGAGCAGCATCCTACAAGCAGACGTAGAATAAAAAAAGGAAAAAAAAAAGTTTTGACACGCTAAAATGACCATTATTCTTTAGGCCTAACTTAATTATGCAGTATGTCTGAGTGTGTTTGTTTGTCTGTTTGTTTGTTTGACGACGTCTCTGTGCGCACCAGTGTTTGTGTGTGTGTTTAATGTTGTAGTTGTTGTATTTTGTTGTAGTTGATTTTTTTGCTCATGCAACAAGACGCAATTAATTAATAATAACCCCTAAGTCCATAGTGAAAAGCGCAAACTAAAAACTAGTTGTATGGTCTAATCAGAGGAAAGCAAGAGCTTGCTAAAACAACAATCTTGCAGGGCTCAACCAGAATTGTTTTTTTGTCGTGTAACGGGGTCTCTGCAATACAATGAAGAGTAAACAATAATCTCATAGTCTTACAAGGCTTCTAATCTGCGAGGTCTGGTCCTTTTCTTCCGATTACTTTGTCATCGCCCACCTTACAGTCGCATAATATAATGTTCATGAAACTCAAGACTGTTGTAGTCACCTTCGTTGAGGTGAAGCGGGGTGGGGTCATTTCCTATATATAGATACACTAAAAGAAGTTGTGGTCTGGGCAGCCGTGGCAATTACTTCTGGCTTGGATTTCTTAGCCGTTACGGTTGCTTCAACTCTGTCTTACTCAGTGTCTGTGTCTGTCTGTCTGTCTGTCTCTCTCTCTCTCTCTCTCTCTCTCTCTCTCTCTCTCTCTCTCTCTCTCTCTCTCTCTCTCTCTCACACACACACACACACACACACACACACTCTTATACTTTTTTTAATGGGTTGAATTTGAAAATGCATATTTATTGTAAAATGTGTTTTGGAATGTGAAAATATAGGTCCACAAGAATATTGTAAGAATTTACAAAGCCCAGTCCCGTCAACACCAGGGAATGTATCAGTGCGCTGCTAGTAATACGCATGGAACTACTTTCACGTCTGCACAGCTCAGAGTTTTGGGTAATGCCAACTTTTATATAATCACTTTTTGTTTGCCTCTTTTGTTTTCTTTCATTTTCTCTTTGGCTTATAAATTGGCTACTAAATAGATCTAAAATATTAGGTTTAGAAAAATTGCCTTATAGGAAAGATTTAAAGAAACAGACAATTCTTTAATAGATCTTTACCACCCCCTCCCTTTGACCACCAGTACCCACACATACGCTTTAACAAAATTCATATTATCCGTTGAGTCACTGATCTATATAATTTACATATAACTGTCATGTTCCGTTGTAGTCACTGATCTATATAATTGCCATGCCCAGATGCAGTCACTGATCAGTATAATTGTCATGTTCAGTTGCAGTCATTGATCAATATAATTGTCATGTTCCGTTGTAGTCACTGATCTATATAATTGTTATGCCCAGTTGCAGTCACTGATCAATATAATTGCCATGTTTAGTTGCAGTCACTAATCTATATAATTGTCATGTTCAGTTGCAGTCACTGATCTATATAATTGTCATGTTCAATTGCAGTCACTGATCTATATAATAAAATATTCTTTGAAAGTCATGTAAATATATTTTTTTTAAGATAAGTGTTGGCAATGTAACAACACATTGTCCATTTTTTCACATGTATATTCCACAGGATTCAAGCCAAGTTTCGCCAAGCAACCCGTGAATCCGTCACAAACGGGCACAGAAGGTGGAAACCTAACAATACAGTGCCGACCCCAAGCTGCACCAACACCTACGCTGTCCTGGATGAAAGACGGACTGCCACTTCCTGTATCTAAAAGTAAAGTAGCCCTTGAATAGAACAGTAATATTCGGAGTTAAGACAGCATTTCTTATAAATATTATAGCCAAGAAGGGGAATTTACTTCTAAGTAAAGTACGAGTCTGACCAAATTGATCATAGGGCCGGTGAAGCTGCGTTCGTCAGTTTCTGTAGCCAGGGCATACTTTCTTCCCAAACTAAGATCATATACCCATCAGAGCTGGGTAGATTCATGGACACCCTCCAGACCCGGGTACAAATCCTAGCATTCGCCTGCTAGCCTGCTAACTAGGGGTCAGCAACTTAAGGCACGCGCGCCCGACTTAGCACGCGAAGTCATTTTCAATGGCACGCAGAAGATCCACACAAAAAGAAACTTCCTGTCTCGTCTACGGGATATTGATTGGTGGCACATTTTGGATTTGATGCTGAATCATACTTTGCCACGTTTATTTCAAAAGTTTATCGACCCCAAAACTAGACGACTAAGGTTCTAACCCCATAGCTGTTCAACGCCTGCCGCCATGGCAGGGGTTTGTGCAAAAAACACGAAAAAATGCTCTTCAGAAAAAAAATGCCTTTAATTTTAAAGTCAAACCATTATCTAATGTATTAATTCACATGCTGTTTATTAATTCCTATAAAATGTGTTTTTACAACTGATCGTATATTATATTCATAGCCTACTTATAATAAATTCTCAATGTTATATTTAAATATATATATTTCTTTCCAGGCATTGAAGATCGTATAATACAGCTTTTCACCGGAGACCTGTTCATACAAAATTTACAGATCAGTGACAAGGGAGAGTACCAATGTACAGCTTCGAATGAATTTGGTTCAGAGATGAGTTCAGGGCTCCTTACAGTCGTATGTATGTACAGCGATCTAATGCACTATTGTTGTTTTTTTTTATGTATAACTGTATAAGCTTATTAGGATAAGCATTATTTAACTTATACGTGTTTAGACTTGTATCGTCTTCTGCCTTCTCGTCCTCGAGGAACAGGCGCCGATCATCGACGTCTGTGGCCATTCCAAGGACATAGGCCGCCAACAAGGGTTCTCCAGGCATCTCTACCCTGGGCCAGTCTCTCCAAGTAAGGCCAAATTCCCTGGTATCTGCTTCCACATTTCTGTGCCAAGTATTCCTCGGCCGGCCTCTTTTTCGTTTTCCCTGATGGCTCCAGTTCAGGGCATGCCTTAGTTGTGCTGGAAGCAGATTTTCTGAGTGTATGGGCAATCCATCGCCATCGTCTCTGGAGGAGCTCTTGTTCTACTGGTTTTTGCTTTGCCCGCTGCCATAGCTTCAGGTTGCTGATCCTGTCTGGCCAATGAATCCCAAGGATCCTTCTTAAAAAGTTCTTTAAAAAGGACTGGAGTTTCTTTATATTCGCGGCCGTGGATCACCAGGTTTTTAGACTTGTATCGTACTATGGTAATATTGCGGATAGCGTAATTTGTTTCTTTTTTGAAAACTAAAGAACTCTAGTTATATATATAATACAGTGAATTATTGTTCTATATAAAAATGTGGCCTTCTTTTGTTCGAGACCTAGAGCATTCAATGGCTCACCCGTAGGTCTTGTGTTGAAATCAATTTTTTTGTGGCATAGGTAATAAGAACATGACACCATTCTACATAGTCTACACACTTCGATATAACTTTTAACTCTTTTATCTAAAGAAAACATGACACGAATTAATTGTTGAAATGAAAGTGTGCTATTCACGCTAAATCCACTTAAGAAATTCTCAATACGCAAAGTTAACAGACCGTTGAAAAAAAAATCCGTTCGACTAAACAGTGATAATATATAAGAGTCTATAGCTATATATCTATATGTGTGTAACAAAATTGAGAAAATGAAAGTGTGTTATTTACAACAACAAAAAATTATATTATCAATAAGCAAAGTTAACGAACCATTTAATAAAAAAATATACATTTTATTTTATGTCCATATCTTTCACATTTATTCATCTATTTGTTCTTCTGCTAGCCCAAGTGACTATGACGATTGTGCCATCAGACATCCAGGCTGAAGTGAACGCAACTGCCTTTCTGCCCTGCCTGGCGTCCTACAACGTCAGGGAGCAAGATCTGGTCTACGTCTGGGACTTCGGGGGCGTTAACGTCCTTCACCTCATGGACCCGTCCTACAAGTTGGTGGGTCGATTCCTAGGGTGATTAACTTTATAGCTATGCATGCGTTCAAGATGTTGTTGTGTATTTTTTTTTAATTTATATCTACCAGTTTAGGTAAGATATGATATAATACAACTAAAAAATGAAGAAGAAATTTTTCGGTTTACTGGCAAGATCAGAAGTTTTGATAGCAAGCCTGATCAAAACAGAGGAGTCTATTGCCCTCTCTCTCTCTCTCTCTCTCTCTCTCTCTCTCTCTCTCTCTCTCTCTCTCTCTCTCTCTTTCTCTCTCTCTCTCTCTCCCCTCTCTCTCTCTCTCTCTTCATGTACATATCCAATAAGACACGATACATTTTTCCGTCTCTCTGTGGACCTGCGCCTGCTTCGTGTTGGTCTAATTTTTAAAAGTCTCTCCCACATTGAATGGCATAGATCTGCATGGCCATTTATTAAATCTAAAACCTCAATCCGAAAAGTTGGCTCAGCCCATCATACTGCAGAATATTTCTTGTGATGAGTCTTATAGATATATCTGTTTATTAAAATTAAACTATCCTACTTTCGGTGTAATGAGTACTAGTACTTAGTCCTGTATGTTTCTATGTCCATTTGAAACTCTGCAATAAATGCACAACTAATATCCAGTATGTTTATGACAGGATTTTCAAGGCTCAGTGTCTGGTCTGTACATCATCGGCGTGCAGGTGCAACACACAGGTGTGTACGGCTGCTCGGCTGTGACGGTAGACTCGAGCAAAAGGCACACAGCTTACCTACAAGTACTAGGTGAGTTTCTGCATTGACTCACGTTGCTAGGTTGTGTCTGATTGAAATGTGATGATCTAGCTCAGGGGTCGGTAAGCTTTTGATAATAGCGTGCCGAAGTAGGATTTCTAATTCATTTAGCGTACCAAATGCCTTAAAACCATCCTGCTCTTTTCTTTGGAAGAGGCTTTATTTACCTTTATGGCGGGGGGGGGGGGGGGGGGTCTTCAGGGTGCCACTGAAAATCGCTCTGCATGCCAAGGAAGGCGCGCCGTGTCGTAGTCTGCCGACTCCTGATCTAGCTTATAGCGTAGTAAAACTATGGAGGGGGGGGGCATATGGTACAAGGATGAAATAGTGCACAGTGCTAAACTATTGTGGAATTCCGCAGTTTGGAAAGTAATGCGGTGCATGTGGCTGCGGAGACAGTACCCTATGTTACACGGCGGAGACAGTACCCTATGTTACACGGCGGAGACAGTACCCTATGTTACACGGCGGAGACAGTACCCTATGTTACACGGCGGAGACAGTACCCTATGTTACACGGCGGAGACAGTACCCTATGTTACACGGCGGAGACAGTACCCTATGTTACACGGCGGAGACAGTACCCTATGTTACACGGCGGAGACAGTACCCTATGTTACACGGCGGAGACAGTACCCTATGTTACACGGCGGAGACAGTACCCTATGTTACACGGCGGAGACAGTACCCTATGTTACACGGCGGAGACAGTACCCTATGTTACACGGCGGAGACAGTACCCTATGTTACACGGCGGAGACAGTACCCTATGTTACACGGCGGAGACAGTACCCTATGTTACACGGCGGAGACAGTACCCTGTGTTACACGGCGGAGACAGTACCCTATGTTACACGGCGGAGACAGTACCCTGTGTTACACGGCGGAGACAGTACCCTATGTTACACGGCGGAGACAGTACCCTGTGTTACACGGCGGAGACAGTACCCTATGTTACACGGCGGAGACAGTACCCTGTGTTACACGGCGGAGACAGTACCCTATGTTACACGGCGGAGACAGTACCCTATGTTACACGGCGGAGACAGTACCCTGTGTTACACGGCGGAGACAGTACCCTGTGTTACACGGCGGAGACAGTACCCTGTGTTACACGGCGGAGACAGTACCCTATGTTACACGGCGGAGACAGTACCCTGTGTTACACGGCGGAGACAGTACCCTATGTTACACGGCGGAGACAGTACCCTATGTTACACGGCACACCTTATCGGTTGGGGTGGTTGGTGGTTGGCGTTTGGTGTGCCCCTTGGTCCATCCCTGGACACCGTTACGACCTGGACGTAAGAGGCAGAAGGCTCGTCCAGTTGTTTTCTTTTTAATGCAATTCTAGTATGATCAAGACCACAGATGCCAGAAGTGCAAACATCATATTGAACCAACAACAACTGGAAGAAGTAAATAATTTCAAATATCTAGGAGCAATCATATCCGCAGACGGAGTCAGAAATTCGAGCAAGGATTGGAACTGCAATTGCGGCAATGGCTCGCCTAAACAGAATCTGGACCAGTAAAAGCATTGGTCTCCCAACAAAGCTCAGACTTTACAGAGCCCTTGTCAGAACTATTGTTCTGTATGGGTGTGAGATATATATGGACGCTGCTATCAGCAACTGGAGGCAAGTTGCTGGCTTTCGAAAATAAATGCATGAGAAAAATACTTCGAAACCCCTACGTAGAACACAGGACTAATGCGTATGTGTGGGACAGAGCATCCTCAATTGCAGGCCCTCAAGAAAACATTATGGCAACAATCAAACAGCGCAAACTGAAATGGTTCAGTCATGTGTTGCGACACAATAGCCTGACAAAAACAATGCTCCAGGGCACGGTGGGAGGTGGGCGTAGGAGAGGCCGTCAGCGGAGATGCTGGTTCGACGATGTATGGTGTTGGACAGGGCTGCAGTTGACCCAACTATTGACAACCGCTCAAGATAGGCAAAAGTGGAGAAAGTTGACTGCTGAAGTGTCCATTCGATCCCCCCAACGACCACAACGGTCATGGGATTGATGATGATGATGGGTATTGTCCCAAGACGTATGAGGGGAATGTGTGGCTATCCAAACGCGATTGTCAGCGCCGTCAGAATATAGCGTGTCCAACCTGCTTTTATTTCGTTTCAGGTCCGCCTGGGGAGTCAGGTGGGGTCAAGGCTGAAATCTCTGGACAAAACGCGACCATTAAGTGGCTGCCTGGACCAACAAACTTTGCTGAGATCATCAAATTTCACATAGAGTTTAACACCGACTTCAACTCTGACTGGAGAGTTTTGAAAAGCGGTAAGATCAACTTGTTTAGGGTTTGATATTGTTTATCTTACAACTTCAAACAACAAGGGAAGTAACAACCAAATGCCTTGTTTTTGTTTTTTTTTGGTAGTGGACTAAGGGAAATAATCGAGAATATAAAATAGTTAAGACAGGGGAGCTAAGCTTAGTTTTCTATTCATGGTGAACGGACTTGTTATACACTAATGTCGTGGGTTCCACTAAACATATTTTTATGTGTGACTGAGATGAAAATAGTGTCATTGCAACTATTGCACATATCGGCCTATAAATAGATTGTACCTGCTGAAACTAAATTTAAAAAAAAAACACACGCACATAGTAACAGATAAAAAAAAATACACATTGACATAATACAATTACCTATAAACATTTAAATTATTGTTGTCTCTTAAATGCAAATTAATTCATTGTGCAAATACTTGCAAATACCAAATCAAGCGCCTCTGCCTTAGTAGCAAAACTCCACCTAGATACACTACAACAACGAAGAGCAATTGACAAAGTGTCCATGATTTATAAAATCATCAACGACCACGTGGACCTTTCGACCCAAACAAGTAGAATGCAGAAAGTGTCCCGCTCTACCCGAGGCCATCAGCTCAAGCTGCATGTCCCACATGCACGCACGGACGTCTACAAACATTCTTTTTTTCCGTCAGCCATTAGGCTGTGGAACACCCTGGGCCAGGCCTCCATTACTGCCCCTACAGTTCCAGCCTTCAAATCGTCACTAAAGTGCTGGTCCAAAAACCTAAAGTGACACTCTTTTATCTGTATATAACTGTTGTTTGCTATGTTATATTTGCTATGTTATTTTATGTGTATTTAAATTGTGGACTCTTTCCTCGGTTCTACTGGGTCTCCACAGTATTACGAAGAAGAAGAAGAAGAAATGTGACTTGAAAAACATTCTTAGTGCAAATAGTTTCTTAATATTAGATGTTTTCATATATTTCTATTTGCATGTTATATTTTCTTTTTAAAAGATCTATTAATATAATTATATATATATATATATATATAAATTTCCTTAAGCGTACAGATATCTCTCACCATGAAATTTTCTTTTTTATAAAAAAAAAGTCTGCATAAAATTAATATAAAATCAAGAGTATATTTGTATGCAATTAATTTCTTTATGTCTGTATGATGTATATACAAATGTATTTTGTTTTATGCTACAAATCCTATATTATATTTATATTTAAATGTAAAGATATCTACTTCGCGGATGCAAAAGATACAGTAAGAACAGAATGGTGTGCTTACGTAGTCAGTGGGCTAAAGCCTGGCTCATCTTACAGGTTCAGGGTGGTGGCCTACAACAGATATGGGCCTGGCACGGCGTCACTTCCGTCCCGTAAGTATTGTAAGATGACGACCCTCATGTCATGTTCCATAATATGCTTTTCTAAAGATAGCCATGAATGTGGGGAAGGGAGACATTGGCAGAGGCGCTTTGATTCCACGTGCTCCGGTTGTTAGAAAATAGTTCCGCTGCCTCTATCCTTGATCTATCCTTAATAGAGGGCTTACTCAAGAAATGGATGTATAGCTGAGACATAAAATATCGCAAATAGGATATAGTTGTTATAACGTCATGTAATGTGTTATTAGACCACAAAGAGTACTGAAAATGTACAGTTGGTTAATTGTACATAAGTCTAGAGGGCTTATAGTAGTTTTGTCTGATGGTAAATTTATTTAAGAAAATGCAGACCCTATCTTTCGCTGAATTCACTCTTAGCTTTATGTAAAAAAATATAATTTTGACTGATGATAGACTACAGTTCATTTTCTAAGAGAATTACTTTTGTCTAATCATACAGTTCGTTGTTTTTTTTTTTGTTTGTTTTTTTATATGTTTTTTTTAATTTTAGAAATATTAATTTTTGGGCGATGTTAATTCTTCTGGGATTTCCAGTTTCCTTTTACTTTCTTTACACCCCACGAAAGTTTCAATGGCTCCCCGTCTGTCTCATATACGTATAAATTGAACCAGGGTTTCTGTGACCTATGGTTCGTACACCAGTCATTCCACGCAGCTCTCCAAATTGTTATCACACCCACGTGTATCATCTCTTGATCATAGTTACTGGTAGGCCTAACACTCTGGGATATCTTTACATCCTGGCTGTAGGTCACTTCACCAAATTTCATTTGTTAACTCTTAGTTCCAGAATGTGCTCGAAATTCTAAACAGTAGAATGCAATCTGGACAATCGAGGACCGCACCTTAAGAAGGAAGGGTTGGGTGAAAGGAAGGGTTGGGGTGAAAGGAAGGGTTGGGTGAAAGGAAGGGTTGGGTGAAAGGAAGGTTGTGTTTTATTTTGCTTGGGTCATAACCGTTGACAACCCCACTAACAGTAGTATTTTACGAATTGCAATAGGGACAAAACAGTGTGGGTCATTCTTACACCTGGTCAGTGTGGGTCATTCTTACACCTGGTCAGTGTAGGTCATTCTTACACCTGGACAGTGTGGGTCATTCTTACACCTGGTCAGTGTGGGTCATTCTTACACCTGGACAGTGTGGGTCATTCTTACACCTGGTCAGTTTATAGCAACACCGACACCCATACAGGGCTGATGGTACAATAAATCTTCTAGAAATAACTTGGAGACTAGAATTTTTAAATTTTCACTAACGATAAATGTGTCTAGGACAATCTCAGAATGGCTGACTTTTTCTGGTAGTTAAAAAAAAAATCTTCAAATTAATGAAGTCAGAGAAAAAAAACTGTCGTTTTTGTTTAAACAGGGTAGATAATAAAAAAATATATTTTAATAAAAGTAGTTTGTTGATCCTATTTCTACAGCTCTCTATAAAGTTGCTGACTCGGCTCCAATCACAACTGTTGGAGTAATGAATAGTGATATTTGGGGGCCTGTTGGTACTTTAACAATAGGCTGGAATGTGAGTAAACAATATCTATAATATTATAACATCAATAACAGTCAAACATTTCTTTTATATTAAAAAAAAATCTAACTTGCTTATATTAAACATGGACTAGATAGTCCTATAGTGGTGTAGATACAAGGTTGTCATTGTTTCGGTTTAAAGATATAGGAAAGTGTATGTCGTGTCCACTGTATGGCAAAATCTTTGACAAAAAATGTTTGGAGTGTTTTAATTATTTTTATTTCCAAAGCTATTATCTGAAGAAGACTTGGTTGGCAAAAGAATTGGCTACAAAATCTATTATAGAAAAAAATCATTTGCTGACAAATGGAACAAGGTAAATTCAACTAGCCAAATTAGTTATATATGTTTTAAAATAATAGGGCCTATGTCTAATAGCCCATCGGTAAAAAAAAATATATTTCTTCATCACGTATACGATATAGTTAATAAATAGTTTTTTTTTTAATGAAATGCATTACATTTTATTTGTATAAATATACTACTTGATTGGCTTGAGTAAAATGTATCATGGAACTGATTTTTCAATTGCTACCTTTGCGTGAAATTTATTATTTTTAGCCTAATTAAGAGTGCCTTATAGACCTAGTATACTAACATAATACCAAACTCTAAATTATGAATAGGTCCTACAACTATTTCTTTTCCCAGGGCGAAGTGGAAGGTCTTCAAAATTCTTTCTCTGCAGTTATTGGTGCAGAAAACTATTATTTGGAGTACGATGTGAAAATATCAGCTTTCAATGAATTCGGTGAAGGGCCAAATTCTACAGTGCAGACAATTATGTCACAAGGAGACTGTAAGTCACAACCCATTATTATAATTATTATTTTTTTTGCTAAGATTTTAAACTGGACAAAATGATGGGAGATTATTAAGATACTTTTACATTTCAACTTCAACTCTTGTGGCCTGCATGAGATCAAACAGCTTTGCAGACTGGTTAGAAGTAGAAACTCTTGTAAGAGGTATGCTTTGGGGTTTAAGTTCAATTCCTATGGGGACGTCCATTAATTACGTCAACAATTTTTTAACGATTTTTACCTCCCCCCCTCCCCCTTGTCAACAACTGTCAAACTTTCAGAGACCCCCCCTATATAATTACGTCAACAATTCGTTACCCCCCCCCCTCATAACAAGTAACAAAATTTTAGACGCTTGCTTTTATGTTTAAAATAGATTTGAAACGGAACGGTCTATACTATAATTAATTTTAATAAGCTTACATTTTAAAACATGTTTAAAAGATTTCAAATTTACTATAACTCTAAGAGGCTTAGCCACGAAGGGGATGTAACATGGTTCCTACCCCCCTCACTCGCCCTCCCACATTTTTATCCAATCCGAGGATTTTAACAATATTTCTTTTCTTTTTTGTTTACTATTGTTCTTTTAATATAAATATTTAATTTTATCTAATTATAAGTTTCACAAATTAGTTTTTGGTACAATGTTAAAAAGTGTAGGAAGAAATTGTGCACCAGTTGTTAATTATAGCCTTCTATTTTAACTATATTATGTTCACTATTCCTTCTTGCATTATTGTCCACACACACACATTATACACATTGTAGTTGCCTTCCCTGTCCCCTGCCTCTCCTACCTTGCCGTATTTGCCACCCAAACCTTGCAATCCTGGCGACGCCACTGATACTAATACATTTTTATCTCATACAATTTTTACAGAAAATTAGAAATTAAAACGTAAAAATGACTAAATAGATATATGTAGCCTAATCGACCTAATTTTAATGTTTAGCCTATTATAATGTAGTCAGCAAACATATATTAGTCTATATATCATAATAATAATAATAATAATAATAACGGTGCTTATATAGCGCATATCCCGTTGGTGACAGTTCTATGCGCAGACGACAGTTACAGAATACAGACAGACAACGAAATATATAGTAATACGCTAATTCTGCTGACGAAATAGGTGAGTCTTCAGCCGGCTCCTGAAGGTGTCATAGCTAGGGCTCTGGCGAAGCTGTAGTGGGAGGTGATTCCAAGCGGACGGTCCTGTGTAGGAAAATGAACGTTCGCCAGCGGACACTAGCCTCACACGAGGGATCCGCAGAGTAAGCGCGTCAGATGCCGAACGAAGTGGGCGGGACTGGGTGTAGAGCTCCATACAAGAGCGAAGATAATCCGGGGCGCAGTTATTCAGGCACCTATAACAGAGGGAAGCCAGCTTATATGAGATCCGGTTGTTGATGGGTAGCCAGTGCAGAGATCGGAGCAGAGGATTGATATCATTTGACTTCTTCTTCTTGAGAACTAGTCGGGCTGCGCAATTCTGGATACGTTGGAGTCCTTGAAGGGAGGAGGCCGGGAGACCAGCCAAAAGCGAATTACAATAGTCCAAGCGGGAAAATAGGAGAGAGATGATGAGCTTAACACAAGCTTCCTTGGTGAGATAACGACGGATGGGGGCAATACGACGCAGATGGAAGAAGCAGATTTTGGTGAGGAAGGAGATGTGGGTTTGCATGGACAGCGTGGAGTCCAGATAGACGCCAAGGCTTTTGATAGTCGGGGAGAAAGGCACAGTTGCATCAGCCAGCTGAAGATCGGACGCAGTGAGGGACACGACCCTCTGTCTCGTACCGACGATAAGAGCTTCAGTCTTCTCACTGTTAAGCTTCAACTTGTTTTCCGTCATCCAGCTCTGGATGTCCAGGAAACAGATGGAGATGGAAGCAAGGAGCCTGTCGAAGTCCTCAGGCTCTGCACTGTTATACAGCTGGGTGTCATCGGCGAAAGAATGATATTTGAGGTTGTGGCGTTCGATGACAAAGGATAGGGGTTGAGTGTAAAGGGTGAAAAGAAGTGGACCAAGGACAGACCCCTGCGGCAAATAATTAGGGATGTTAAAAGGAAATAAGGTATTCTTAGGTATGCTAAGTATTCCGTATAGGCCTACTGTCTCAGGGTGTTGTCATTGATGATGAAGTAAACCTCTGTATTTCAAAAGCCAGTGCAACCTTTGGAAGTCTGTACAAAAACGTTTGGAACAGAAGGGGCATTAGCACCCAAACCAAAATAAAAGTCTACAGAGCAGTCGTGCTCCCTACTTTACTATATGCATGTGAGACTTGGACTGTTTACCAACGACATGCTAAGCTCCTGAATCACTTCCACACAAAAGGTTGAGAAAAATCCTAAATATCAAATGGCAGCACAAAATTCCATACATTGAGGACATGTCCTCCTTTTTAGACTCTTGTCCTCGGCAGGCAAAGCACAAAACCTTTAAAATGTCCTTTTTGTAATATTTTTTTTTAAGCATACAGACAAATAAAAAAAAAATAGTATTAGCGTGTTAAGAATATAATTAATAAACAGGTGATCATTTGTACAAGAAAAGAATTATTCTTTTTTTAAAGACTCTTGCATGAGCTTTAAAGTTGCCCAACCAAATGCAAGCTGATTATCAGCCTACAGTGAATTTATATGTCATTTTTATCAAAACTGTTTCTTGCTCAGTTTACCAATACACACTTAAACTTAGTGGCAGCACTTGTAATAAAATTATACTGATTGCGGGTTTAATGCAACACGATCCAATTGAAACACAATGTCCAACCCTACTCTAGACAGCGAAGGTGAGGTTTTCTACAATTTTGGTCGGTCACACTGGCTTGCTAACAATTGCATTAGTTTCCTCCCACACATAGATCGACAAACTAACAAGATGAACACAAAAATGACATGTCAACTGTAGCCTAGTTTCCATAATTGATATATTTGTATTAACGTAAAACCATGTTTTTACATGTTAGTTGAACAGAGCAAATGTAGAATTTTGTAATAAATAATTATTTGTATCATTATTTTTTTCATAAAAAA
This sequence comes from Anisus vortex, assembly GCA_949126835.1. NCBI lineage: Eukaryota > Metazoa > Mollusca > Gastropoda > Planorbidae > Anisus > Anisus vortex. The sequence goes on along the minus strand of OX421500.1, from coordinate 2,978,121 downwards.
GTAACATTGTTGACGTCAACTTTTCCTGACCTCCCCCCCTCCCCCATGTCAACAATTGTCAAACTTTTTCAGACCCCCCCTCCCCCCTATTTTGTTGACGTAATTAATGGACGTCCCCTATGTGTCTACTGCCCAGAACTTCGCGATGCAGGCTCCACCTTTTAGCGGCGTAACAGGGTGATCCTTGTGGATCTAAATTCCAGGGTTATATTGAGCATTGGTTTTTGTCCTCCGGGTTGCATGCAGTAATGTATGGAAGGGTGTGTGGTCCATTTGGACAACTTTCCCCAAAGCAGTTTATTTGACACGTAAAGCAGGATCATTATCGATGGAAGAAGCCTAGTATATCTGTATTCACACCTAGTACTGTACTGCAGTACCCAGGTTACGGTCTAAGGCAGGTACAATTATAATTTCTTGGACTTTGCATATGTTATCGAACGCCTCTCCAGTTTCCACCAAGTTTTGTTATTACCGAGGCTATGCAATGAAATCCCATGATGGAGCTGTCCCAGAACCGATTGAGATCTGTTGATTCAATGGTGATCTATTAACTTAGCCATTTCGGTGGCCTACTTCGTGCAAAATTGATTATATAGACCCCACCATACTCAGAACTGTTTCGCCACTGAACAGGCATCCCAAAGTTAAACAACTAGTTTAACACCACATATAAATCTTTTTTTTGTGACACATTTCTGGCTCTCGGTAGAATATGTATTGTCTATAAAAGTCTTATCAGTAATCATTAACAAAGACACAATTGAGAAGGCCTACCAATCATCCTTTTTTAATATCTTTATAATGATGAGAGATTAACATTCTAGCATTTAGACTGGGGGTCGGCAACCCCATGGCAGGCGTGCCAGGCATGACACGAAGAGCATTCTCAATAGCACGCGAAAGACGCCCAAATAGGCAAGTCTCTTCTACAAGAAATTAATTAGTGGAACAGGTGGTCTTTTAGACTGTAGGTACGCTGAATGAATTAGAAATCGTACTTTGGCACACTATTATTAAAGGGTTGCTGATCCCTGACTTAGATCATCATAATTATCTCCTTTACCCATTTTATTTCGTTGTTAAAAAAAAAAATTATTTCTGTTCAAAGAGCATGTGATATATATTTCTGGTGCCACAGCATGTAATGAGGATGTGTGAACATAAAAATGCGCACACATGCCTTTCGACCCAAAGCGGGTTTTGTTTAAAAATAGCAATTCTTCGCCCAAATAGGGCGTTTGCAATCCCGTGACAAAAAGCACGTGATTTGTGTTTACTTTGAGTAATGGTGTACAATTAAATATGGCCGCTGTATTAATAAAGTTTCATATAGGCTCGAGCTTTTTTTAAATGATGTGTTGTGTTTTAAGTCTTATTAAGATTTAAGCTGTATTATGTATGTTAAATAAAATAGGCTATTTTATTATTATCATAGACATAGATCATAGACGATGTGAGCCTAATAGTTAGTAATAGTGACTTGACTAGATAGCCTATTCACCAACAATATCACTTGACATCGTAGCCTAGCCTACGAAACATTAAAAGTGTAGGCCTATAAAGTGAAATTGAAAGTGTAAATAGGTATAGCCGGCCCTAGCCTAATCACATTAATCAATTAATCTACAGTACTACTATTTACCTCCTTATTTTTGAGTAGGATAGCAAATATTCAGATGTGAATTTTGCATGATAAAGAAGTACTTCACTTTTAGCACGTTACGTTTGTACCTCAAGTGGGTTCTATATTACACAAATACGTCACTAAATTTACACAAAAAAACTTAAGCTCCGCTTACTGAGAACGCTCTATTGTACACGATTTAAATTTAGGATTACCTACCCATTCATCAACCATTGCCAGCAAGGGGACGTAATCAGGCCGCATGAGGCCAATGAGCATAGACATATCGCTTCTGAATGTGTCGCGATGTGGGCAACTGCTGACAACATAATCTGTACGGATTAGGGCAAATTGGGAAAACAACTCTCACTAACCCAGAATGGTTCCGATCCTGGCATGATTACAGGGCACTATACAACAACAACACACACAAAAATAATGCCATCATCTATGAGTGTATAAGTAAAGATAAATTAATTGTGTTCCCCAGTGCCTGTTGGTGTACCTACAAATGTTTATGTAAAGACCTTCAACAGTACTGCTATCTCGGTGTACTGGACTCCAGTTCCAATGATTCGTGAATACATAAGAGGACAGATTGTCGGATATTCAGTAAGTTATATTTATATATTCAGGTGTGTTTGGTTTGAGTTTAGCAGAAGTTTAGCTGTAACACGTTTGACAATTATAAAATGGCAACCATTTGATAGTAGAGATAGAGATAGGTGGATACTTAGCCATGTGGATACTTAGCCATGTGGATAGATAGATGTATAGATATTCAGTTCATATGGTTACATACGATTTTTTGTGGTAAAGTAAAGGTGGCTGGGTATTGTGCTGGTCACACATACACTAATATGTCGTGGCCACAGAAACTGGTGAACGCTGCTTTACCAGCCCTATGATCAGTTTGGCCCGTAGGGCACTTTGATATATATATGTATTGATAGATAGATAGATAGATAGATAGATAGATAGATAGATAGACAGACAGATACTGTGATAGTTACATAGCCTATACATTGACAACCATATGATCAATAGAGGATTTTCTACAAATAATATTATGCTTTTAAAATCAGATATTTTTAAATACTGAGCTACTCCACAATGTATTACATCAATAAAAAATATATGTATATATTTGTCCAATAATTTTCAAACATAAATATGCAAATACAATACAAATTAAAAAACCTAAAAAAGTTCGTGAAAAATAAAAAAAACAATTCAACCAAATTGTTCCTTAAAACATAGAATTAAGACATTTCTTTGTTGAATATTTAAATCTATGTAACAATGAAATAAGATAATCTTTTGTGCAACAGTGTTTTTGTTTCGATTACATTTTGAGAGGCAATAAAACACTGTTACTGCAATATGTTATAGATTTTATTTTTACAAAATAATTGTTCCCAATTACATCACCATTTATATCAAATTATTCAACTCCATCAACCAACAACACTTGATATATCTTTCATGAAATACGTGCAGAATATAGGAAAAATATCAGTGCTTTTTTTTTACTGGCTTGTTAATGCCTTTCTTATACATCCTGTAAAATGTGATTAAGCCCTTTTGCATCAATAACAATGATGTATATTAACTCACATGGCTCTAATTAAAGTATCAAATGCAACCTCGACAGTAAGTGTGTAAAACATTAAGTATCATAATTATAAACAATAAAATTTGACAGGACTCATAAAACATAGTTCACCAGTAATATTGGCCACAAGAAGACTAAGAAATTATAGGCCCAGCACAATATATATACTTATATCTATCTATCTCTCACAATAAATATACTTATATCTATCTCTCTCTCTCTATATATATATATATGAGAGAGTGAGAGAGAGGGAGAGAGATATCTGTAGATAGATAGATAGATATCAATATATTGATATTGGCTACTAATTAGAGCTGTGTGTACTTCCAGGGGCCAAAACAAACAAACAAGCAGATTGAATGGATTGTTATTCAAACCTTTGGGCGTGCTTTGAAAATGTCTGTTTCTATATCACCATATCCCTAGGTGTATTTCATAGTAGTGTTACGTCCACAATCCCCTTGTGGCCAGAGCTGTGTAGATCTTGCTGATAATTCTCGTTAGTCCTAGGGGAGACTTTAATTATTAGTATTTATGTTTCAGTATTACACGAACTCTTCTTATAGTCCTGGGCACAAATTCAGTATTTGTATTCCAACATTTCCTTTCTTGTAAATTATGGTAGTAGATAAATCTTATAGTAATGTATACAACACAATAGGATAGTAACTTGACAAAGAAGCTTCAGTGTAACTGTTGTTGATAGTTTATTTCAGGTGGTATGTTCAATATATACAATATATCTATTATGTACAGTTAGAATAAAATAGTGCAAACACAAACGTTCTCAAAAGAACATATTTTGAAACTCTCCGTCTTTCAGACAAAACAAATCATTAAATACTATCCGAGTGGTGCAAGGGACAGACCCACTACCAGTAGGGGTGAAAATCATGGTAACATTACAAAACTCATAACAAAACGATATGAACTTCCCCTATTAAATAATGAGTCGTTCCCAGACTCTGAGAATTTGAGATCAACACAGAATCCCAGCATTACCTAGAACCTTTCGTTTTCCTACTAAACGTCCTAATATCGCGTGTAGTAAGAAAAGAGAGAGAGAGGAGAATAAACATTGCGTGTTCCAATTCTTGGAAAAACAATATACATGACACGCCCCCACCCAATGAAAGAAATAATGTACCATAATTACCCAAGTAATACTCAACATGGTACATTTTTCGTACTTAACACTATCGTTTTAATAACCAACAATCAATGGAAGATTATTAGACAATTTAAGCAAACATGGCTCACTGGCACAACTAAATTATAAAAAGTGTCACTACCCAATGGTAATTGTGATTATAACGTGATGGACAAATATTTCACCGTTAGTATTAATATTAACTAATGTCTCAACAAGTACAAATAATTCAAAAATATTCTAGTCATTCTTATTTTAACTATGTACAGTTGTGTGGATTTCCACCAAAAATTTGCAAAAAGTCTTAATCTATTTAAACAAATATAACATTGCTCAAACTCTGTCAATTTTCAACAGTTTACTTCTAATATACAAACCAAAAGATAAGTAATACGTAACTCGAATCAAACTATAGGTTACTTCCCCTTTAAATTACAGTGTCAACTTGACATTAACAGGGTTCATACCTAAGATGATGATACTTCCCCTTTTCTCAAATATGAGGAGAAAATACGCTCTAGTTACGATTACTACAGTAATCTCAATATTAAAATGTAATCCCCTATTATGCGTTTTTGGCAAATTTGAAAGTTTAATATAAAAGATTGTTCAGGGTTGAATGAGTGCACACCTTTAGGTACCTTTGTTTCCCTCCATTCCCGGATATATGGAATATATAACAACCTATATACAACATAGTGAATATCCACTAGTTTTTCCCATTCTATTACCATGATATAACAATTTAGCAATAGATTTCCAATATTATCTATTAATTTATACCAACTAAGATTACATCTCTTTCTAAGATAAAAATTGTACATATTATTATTTAGTTCCATTCATTAACTAAAATAAAACAAGATAATAAATCAACTAGCTCAAAGTTTTCCCACTTAATTGCATGTGATGACAATTACTTTTATCCATCCATATCAAGTAAATACGTGCATATTATATATTTATTGCATCATGCATCAACATTTAAATGGAATTTCTTTTCCATAATCAAATGAATTTAAAATATATCAGAACATCAATATTATACATGATTATAAGAATTATTAATACTTTCAAAAGACTTGACTTCTGTATGATACAAGTATTCTATAGGTATTCCATAATCAAAATTCAAACGAATGATAGGTTATCATGACACATTCTTAATGAATAAGTGAGATGATCTGAAAAAGAAGTATGGGTTATTCAGTCAATCATGTAGCACCCGAGATAGAGTATCAGCTATGACCTTGTCTCTATCTTGTCGATGATACGGGGAATGGGATACCAGTCAGTCTTTGTCAAATTACTTAATTTCCCAAGGTCTCTATACAACCGCAGTGTGTGGTCGGCTTTTGGTACCATCACACAGGGTGTAGACCATTTGCTATCACATTTTTCTCCTATGTCATCTTCTAACATATACTTTACATTTAATTTAATATGCTCAGGTCTGATGGGGTCAAATGGATGCTGTTTAATAGACCTGGCACCCTCGGTTAACACTACATCGTGCTCTATGACATGTGTCCTACTGGGAACATTTGTAAACATTGACTTATTTTCATGTACCAGCTCAATAATCTTCTCCTTATCTTCTACCGGAAGATGTTCTAGCCTTGTATCTAAACTCTTAAGGGCATCTGTATTATTAAGTTTACTTTCTGCAAACTTATATTCTATCCTAGATAAATCCGTCGGGACTCTCGCTAATGAAATCATGGGGACCTCCCGTGGTTTACTCTTTTCCCTGGAAACATAGGGCTTAAGTAAATTAATATGGCATACCCTCTGTTTTTGTCTCCGGTCAGGAGTCTTTATCAAATAATTGACCTCGCCAAGCTTTGACTCTATCTCATAGGGTCCACTAAACTTTGCACTTAAAGGCTGATTTTGCAAAGGTAGAAACACAAGAACTTTGTCACCTGGTGCAAAAGTTCTAGCTGTAGCTTTACGGTCATAGTTCTGTCTCATACGCTCCTGCATCTGTGGAAAATGAATCTTCACATGGTTAAAAGCATGATAAAGCCTATTTTTAAATTTATCTACATATGACAAAAGTCCAATCGGTTCACTGTCCGTTAGCCAAGTTTCATGTAGAAGTTTCAACGGACCTCTGACTGAGTGTCCATACACAAGTTCGAATGGGCTAAACCCCAGGGATTCCTGAGTGGCCTCCCTTGCAGCGAACAGTACATAAGGCACACCCTTATCCCAGTCTTTCTCGTTTTCATAACAGTACTTTTTAAGCATCGATTTTAATGTCTGATGAAACCTTTCCAGAGCTCCCTGGCTCTCAGGATGATAGGCACTTGATAGCCTATGGCTTATCCCTAATTGTTCCATGACTTGTTTGAAAATGTTCGAAGTAAAGTTAGTCCCCTGGTCGGACTGTACTGTCTTCGGTAGGCCATAACGTGTGAAGAAATTTGTCAGGGCGTCTACCACCTTCACTGTTGTTATGTTCCGCAACGGAATGGCTTCCGGGAAGCGAGTGGATGAACACATGACTGTGAGCAGGTATTGAAAACCGGTTTTTGTTTTCGGCAACGGGCCCACGCAATCAATGAGTATACGACTGAATGGTTCGTCGAACGCTGGTATCGGCTGGAGTGGAGCGAAAGGAATTCGTTGGTTAGGACGTCCTACCATTTGGCATACGTGGCAAGTCTTGCAGTATTGTTCGACATCTCTTCTCAGTCCTGGCCAGTAGAAGTAAGGGAGGATACGGTGGTGCGTTTTTCGGACTCCCATGTGACCAGCGAAAGGAAGATCATGCGCCATACGCAGTATATCTTGACGATAGCACTTAGGTATTACAATCTGGTGAATACTGTCCCACTCGTTTGTACCTGAGTTGAGCGGTTTCGACTTTCTCATCAACACTTCATCTTTCATGTAGAAACATTCCGCCATTGCATCTGCAGTCTTTTCATCAACAGCTTTCATTCTGAGTTGCATTATTACTTCGTCATTCAATTGTTCTTTCACCAATTTCTGCTTTGGTGACAAAATGTTATCGTTCTCTGTTGCATCACCAGTTGTTAGTTCAGCAAAGAACGTAGCACTTAAATCGATGTCAGGTGTTTCTGTTATCACTGTTTCATTCGCATGTGTGTCTTCAGAACAGACAAGCACATCTTTCGTTGCACTACACGGCGTAGCAGGAGTCTTTACCGACTTCTTTTTCTGCATTGCTCTTGTCAGTGCACATGTTGGGCGTTCATTGGCAGGACGTAGGTTTTTTTCCTCCGCCATCTTTGTCTCCAACACTTTAACCATGGGCTCGACAGTGACTCTGCCGCCCATAATGTCATTTCCTAATATCATGGAAACGCCTTTGACGGGTAGTGCGCGCCACACTCCCACTACGATGTTACCTGTAAAAATATCCGACTCGAGTTTTATTCTGTGCAGTGGAGCTTCCACAGCCTCCATACTAGCACCTCTCAGCACAACAGACTCACCGGTACTGGTGGCATCTGTTAACGGCACACTGCCCTCCAGGATCACGCTGACAGCAGAACCCGTGTCACGTAATATCTGTATTTTCTTCTTGCTGAGTACATCGACTTCTGTCGACACTGTCCCCTCGTAGACAAAGGGTCGAAAATCGGATAGGTCGTCCTCTTCCGGGACTTCAGGAACCATCTGTTCCTCACGGCCTTCTGAAAGCATAATAGATTGAGTACAGCTATTCTCTTTTACCTTAGATAGACTGTTCTCAAAAACCATCGACTCCACAACTATGGGCGATGCCGGCCGCATTTCTTTTGAGTTTCTTGACCCTGTGTTGCACACTTCTTCTGTCTGCTTGCTATCTTTCTGCACTCTGGCACAGTGTAGAATAGCACCTTGCTTCTTGGTAAGGATCCAACAATCTTTCTTCATGTGGCCCTCTTTCTTGCAATTGAAACATACCACCTTTGCTTTATTTACATCTGTCTGCTTCCTGAAATGAACTAAGTTACTATTATTATTTACACCACTGTTCTTATTATTGTTTTCACTTGTCTCTTTTGGTTTACTAGCCTCCTTGGACTCTGGTTTGTGCACTTTGGGTTTGTCAGCATAATATGGCTTTATGCTGGCGTGAATTATGGCATAGTTATCTGCCAATCTAGCAGCTTCATGCACATCTTCAACCCCTCGGTCTGAGATGTGAGTTTTAATATCCACTCGAATACAATCATTGAATTCCTCAAACAATATTAGGTTCTTGAGTTTATCAAACTCACTTACATTCTGTGACCTTAGCCACTGTTCTAACATTTTCTCCTTTTGTCTCAAAAAGTCTACATGAGTTTGATCATATGCCTTCTTTCTGTCTCTAAATAGCTTTCTATATTTTTCTGGTGTCAGGGAATAACTTTTTAGCACCCTATCTTTGATTACTTCATAGTCATTTATCTCCTCGGGTGTTAAACTCAACACTACGTCCAATGCTTTTCCTTTGTTGAGAGTTGACCTTAACAATAAAGCCATCTTATCATCAGGGAACTGATAATCTACAGCTATCCTCTCAAAAAGCAAAAAGAAATCTTGAACATCTTCTTCTCTGAATATAGGCAAGTGTTGCTTCATTGCGCTAATATCCATACCATTGCTGTCCCTACGATGGTCAGGTCTGTTCATGCGTGCCATCTCTATCCTTTCTCTGCTTTCAATCCTAATTCTTTCATTTTCCCTTTCAGTTTCTATCCTAATTCTTTCATTTTCTATCCTAATTCTTTCCAATTCCATTCTCTTCATAGCTAATTGGAATTTTAGGTTTTCACTCAACCCTTCATCTTCATCATTGTTTGATGATCTAGATGACATATTTCTTACCTCGTCTCCGTGGGCAATTACCTCGCCCCCACTGGGAGCTACATAACCTTCATTGATATCGTTCTGTCCCACTTCAACTACACTACCAGTGTTCATGGCATTCTGCCCGTTCAAACATGTCATAATTTCTTTGGTCAAACGATTACGATTAGGTCTTGCCTGTCCTGCCTCAATCCCAAAGGACTCAGCTAATTCTTTTAGTTCAGCAAATGACATGGCATTAAGTTCCTCACTTGATATATTCGAAGCCATAGTATAGCGTTCGAAATATTTGTTATAGTAGAGTAGTATATATTGTATAATAAAATATAAAGTTCCAACTTACGATTTGTCCAGAAATTTGCACAATATAATATTAAACACTTCGTGGAATCTTCACACTTCCCAAGGAATAAAAACGCAAACCAGTTCTCTCCTCTTTTTAAAAAGAATAGTTTCACAGTCCTGAAAACGAAACACAAATATGCCGCTCTCAGTACTACTAATGTCACAAAATATTTATAGGTCAGGAAAAAATATAACTCAAATTTTCCAGACGAGATCAACAAATTTTTTCCAATCCTAGATCAAGAAAAGTAGAACTCACATCTACCGAACGAGACTACCAAATCTTGTCAATCCTAGGTCAGGAAAAGTAGAACTCAAATATACCGGGCGAGACCACCAAATTTTGTTACGTCCACAATCCCCTTGTGGCCAGAGCTGTGTAGATCTTGCTGATAATTCTCGTTAGTCCTAGGGGAGACTTCAATTATTAGTATTTATGTTTCAGTATTACACGAACTCTTCTTATAGTCCTGGGCACAAATTCAGTATTTGTATTCCAACATTTCCTTTCTTGTAAATTATGGTAGTAGATAAATCTTATAGTAATGTATACAACACAATAGGATAGTAACTTGACAAAGAAGCTTCAGTGTAACTGTTGTTGATAGTTTATTTCAGGTGGTATGTTCAATATATACAATATATCTATTATGTACAGTTAGAATAAAATAGTGCAAACACAAACGTTCTCAAAAGAACATATTTTGAAACTCTCCGTCTTTCAGACAAAACAAATCATTAAATACTATCCGAGTGGTGCAAGGGACAGACCCACTACCAGTAGGGGTGAAAATCATGGTAACATTACAAAACTCATAACAAAACGATATGAACTTCCCCTATTAAATAATGAGTCGTTCCCAGACTCTGAGAATTTGAGATCAACACAGAATCCCAGCATTACCTAGAACCTTTCGTTTTCCTACTAAACGTCCTAATATCGCGTGTAGTAAGAAAAGAGAGAGAGAGGAGAATAAACATTGCGTGTTCCAATTCTTGGAAAAACAATATACATGACAGTAGTTATAAAAACAGAAACATAAAAAAAAATTAAAACCTATTTGAACAAAATTAATCTTTCAGTTTTCAAATTTAAAAATATTTTTATGTACCTGTATACAAATACAATTAGCGAAGAGAAAACACTCACTTGCCTATATATTTAACAATACAGTCACATCTTATATAGACTTTAGACCAGATTTTTGACAAATGCCAGGTCATGAAAGCATAATTACTGGGTCACAATAAAAAAACAGAAATGTCGAAAACCTCTTTTGAATTATCGTTATTTACTGGCAAATGACATACATTATATTTATAACTTATATTTATAATTAACTTTTATATATATATATATACAACTATAGCTGCATAGTTGGCCCCGAATGTACAAATAGACATTTGGTTGATTCTAGCTTCAACCCTGGAGTATAGACTACATCACTCTTGAAAATTATGATGAAATTCATATCTGTCATATAGTTACTGGATAAATGTATATAGATAACCGAATATCGAAAAAGAATAGTTTGGGTAACACAGCTTCAAAGAGTAGTAAAAAAAATTAAGTCTCCCGTACTTTAATATATCATTGTATTTTGAAACAATTCATTCATATCCAATCACAACAAAGGCACAAATAGAAATAATAACAAAGTTGTGTATCATTATAATAATAGAAACGCAGCTATGTACAGGTCTTTTTTTTTTTTTCTTAATAGTAAATAACATCATGCCATTTGTAAATAAAACTTGTCTTTTCTTATAAAAAAAAAAGATTAAAAAACCTTTCTATTTAAAACAATTGTCAAATTGGCCAATATAATTTTTTTATTTCAATAATAGCAGCAAAATGTTTAAATATTTAAATGAAAGACAAAAGCATCTCATTCAATAGGTGTTAGCTAACAACCATTTCTGCTATAAAGAAACACAAAAGGGATTGTGTGGCCTGGTGAAATGCACCGCCTCCCTTTAATTTATCATAACAAGTATAGGAAAGCATTAAGTCTTGTTAAAAGGCTTTTTTTGAATATTTAAATTCTGCTTCAATTGTTAAAAGAAATGTGAAGAAAAGACTACTAATGTTTTTGTAAAAGACAACCATCAGAATGTGGAGAAAATTATAAATTAGGTAGTAATAAAAATGCATGAAATGAGTGATCCTCTGACTTATGCTTAGAATCAGTCATAAAATTGAGCATATACCTTTGCAAATAGACATAAACTGTTCATCATTATACATTTATTTAGTAGCCTTAGTTATGCAATGATGTATATCACAAATGACTTAACAAAATTTAAAAGCATTTTTAAATCACATTGGTATAATCATGAAAAACATACCTTATGCCTGACATAAATTAAGCAACTGGTTATTAAAATAATATGTGTGCCTCTAAATTTATCAACTCACCGGTTATGAAAGAAAAAGTATATCTACATTTTTAAAATATTGAATTTTTCTAGTTGTATTAAATATAAAATATAGTTTACTATTTCAATGCATCAATTTCAATAAATGCTAATAAAACCCATTTATATGCGGTTAGTTCACCGGGCTGTCAACCAACACGTCAACCATCCCTAACGCCTACCTATCCCTACCGTCCTAATATATAATATAAATGATCCTTGTTATAAATTACAAACCGAGTTGGTCTCAACAATAAACACTCTGTTTAACATTTAATAACATTTATCTGTAATTATATCCATCTTCTAAAAATGGTCCTTTTTTTACAAAAAAAACAAAACAACATCATAAAATATAGTTTTACTTCTGGTTAGCATTAATCGAATTAACTTTTTTTTCGCTCTGTTTTTATGTTTTAATTATATTCCATACTAATAAAACTTATCTGTAAATAAAAAAAAGTATTTTTAAAAAATCTAATTTGGTATTATAATTCCAAATAAACGTTTAATGGTCTACGAATAATAGTTTTCTAACTAGTGGATTCGGTATACCAAGATTTCTGAGTTTGGCATCTCTCTGGGAATCGAACCCCACACTCTCAGACACCACGTAAAAGGACAAGGTGAACAGCGACCAAGGTTTTGATTGGACCTTTTTCAAAAGAGCCTGCGCTTCTCTGTATCCGTCCCCCGAATGGAGTTTTTCGCACAGTTTTCTGTCATTGGGCAAACTCACAATGTCACTTATGGATAAGAAGTTCATCTTAAGAAATAGGTTCACCAGCTCAACTTTGTTGCAGTAGAAAGCGAGATAGAGCAGCGAGATGTGCTTGCTGAAGAACGTCGCGTCGTCCAGGTGGAAAGGAAAAGAATGGTGGGCGTGCACTATGTACTGAAGCATGATGATTGGTCGGAGGCCATGCCGCAAGAGTAGCCTCACTTGGGCGACGTCCCCGTAGATAACAGAATACACAACTGGATGATGGACGTGGGAGCTGTATCTCCCGGCACATACCAAACTGGCATCTGTACCTGTATACATTTAAAATAAAGCAACAATTATTTAAACTTGATTGCACAAGATTTTTTTTACAACATGGAAATAACTTTAAATAAGTAAATGTTTCTTTACAAAGTGATGTGCTTTGTTGTATGATTTATTTTAATGACCTATATATCTATATAAAAATTCACCCATTAAGCCAGAGAACAGCTGTTAATAAAAAGCCTTAAGTTTAAATAATTTGAATTGTTGAGTATATTAAACAAGATTTTAAAGCGCTATTTAAGTTTTAAAGGATAGAGGTACACAATTATTTCAACATTTTGACAATAACATGAAGAAATTGTGTGGCTCACACAAATCACAAATATCAAATCACACTTTAAACTTTCCCGATCTTATATGTCAGAGTATATGTAAATTCAAGAACATCTAAGAACCAAATTTTTTTCCAGAATGAGGTTAAAAATTATGACCTTTAAAGATGAGGGTCTGAACATATTACCTTCAAGTTATCAGATTTATCTGCCTTTTAGTCCAGTTAACCAAACTAGCTACAACTCAACACTGACAAATAAATATAATGAAAATACCATATTGAAGTAAAGCTTGCATAGCCTGGACATTCCTGTATTTGGCTGCCATGGACAACGCCGATATGCTGCCATCACACTGAATGTTGGGGTCAGCTCCAGACTCCAAAAGGGTATGTACCAATTCCAGGTCACAGTGATCCGATGACACGGCACTGACTAGCGGTGTCATCCCGCACTGGCATTTGGTGTTCAAATCAGCCCCGGCATGTATGAACTCCTTCAGGATACGGATGTTTGAGCTCCTGGTAAACAAAATGTCGTGGACGCAGTGGACGATGTTGAAGTCCACCAAGTCGCTGGGCTCACCCAGAAGGCTCTGCCTGTTTCTTAGGGTCTGTAACAGCACCAGCCAGTAGTCAATGAACTGGTCATCACGCCTGATGTGGTCAAAGAGCATCAGGACCACTTGGAAATGCCCCTGCCTGCAGGCTGCGTACAGGGAAAGGCTCTGGAAAATGAGCTCCTCCATGCTGATGTTGTTGGGGTCTCCTAGCGACACGTGGCTGGCGTCAACAAACTGGGCATCTCTTGGCCAGTACTCAACGCTGGCACCCACCTGGAGCAGCTGCGAAACCTTGTGCAGGTTGCCGTAACGCGAGGCTATCACCAGGTCGTCATTTAGGTTACTCCTGTGAATGGACGCTACAGCCTTCTTCTCTTTCTTACAAAACATCATGTTGAGCTCACAGACATTCTGATAAAGTTTACCAACAAGAGAAATTGAAAAAAAATATTAAGAAAAAATATGTGCATCTAATACAAGTAACAAGCTTTAATATTATGGCCTTTTATGACGTAGCCTATTGATAGGCCTATAAATTATAATAAATGGGGGAGGATATAGGAATATGTGTTAAGTCAAGTTATGTCTTTATGTAAGCTATATGATTGCTTTTAAAGTAGGCCTACTTTTATAAAGAGGATCCATAAGCTATAGCTGCTATACTTATAGAAACTTATAGGAACTTAAATGATTTATAGTCCTAAGCCTACTATAATAGGCGAAACTAATCAGGAAGTCCCAATTAGGCCCTATATAATTGACTGGACTATCTGTTAATTTTAAGATAAACTATGAGTGACTATGACTTACTTCCCTTTGTCATTGTCATGTATAATAATTTATAGTTAAGATTACTCTGCTGTAACCTAGCACTAATGGTAGTAAGTAGATAGGTACAAAAATTACTATTAGTTTTTATAAACTTCATTATAATTTATACGGTGCCAGTAATACTTATTATAATTATAGAAGCGAGAATAATTAAGCTAAAATATTCGCACAAATGACTACTAAAGAATAAATAATAATAATAATTTACACAGGTTAAATCAAGTAAATTTTGTTCAACATTATAAACTAAATAAATAGTATCCTACCTATGCCTATTTCATTTGGTTTATTTCCTTGTCCATGTTACACACTTCAAACACACAAGCATCTAGAGTGGCACACTAATGTTCCGTGTTTAAAAATAGCAATTTCTGAAAACATTAAAATCCTTTCAAAAGGAGGTAAGCAGAGGAAGGGAAAAAAAAATGTCAACAAAAGATCGGGGTCAGGGGTCAAGTGTCACCAAGGTTAAAACGGTGATATTATCATCTCCCTTAGTTGACAAGAGTTAGACTATTCCACTTTTCTTTTACACCGATTTTTTAGTCTGGATTAGATGAAATTATCATAGTATTATTCGTCATTAGAGTGTAAATAAATAAGTAAGAATAAATAAGAAAAACGTCTTACCGAAACTTGTATTATTTTATTTATTTACTATTCACAACAGTTAAATTACTGGATTAAAGACGGTGAAATGGACTCGTCCAACATGCATTGCAGCGAAACCTGCAACAGTGCCCTGATTATAGGATTACAGCCGCATTCCTACTACTGGGTTAACTTGCAGGTTGTCAACACGGCCGGATCGGGGATGCTTAGCGAAAGCTACTTTGGCCGAACCTGGAAACGAGGCAAGTAGGATTATAAGGATTATATAGGCAGGTGTTTCATGTGTATTATTGATGAGACAGTTATTTCAGTTATGAATTGAAAATGGGTAGACTAGTCGTGAGGTGTGGAAAAAGTTTGACAGTTAACAACAACGAAATTTTTTTTGTAAATGGGAAGGCTGAGCGTTAAATATGCTGTATAGCCTCTTATAGCCTAGATATCTACAAATCTGTTAACTCGTTTAACTAGGGCCTATATAGGCCTATAGATATAATATAGATTCTAAATATATAACTTGAGAATTAATATAATTTAGGTCTATATTTGTAACAACAAAAAAGGCTAGACTATGATTTTAAATAGTTATTAAAGGAAGGCAGTTTTCTTGAAAAAGTTGAGATGAGGCTCTTGCATCCTCCTTCCAGCGCATATGATGAGCATCTCAAGTGTCATGCTTTTTGTACAATAGTTTTGCACAAAATATTAATGCATCGATCAATGCTGGTTGGGCTGTATAAATGACATTAGTTAGTGAGGTCTGCATCAAAACAATGTTCAGAGATTCCATTAGGTACAAAACACTACAGTAGAACATTGCGCATTATGCCTCGTGTCGCCGTTGAACAAGTCTCTGGCCACATCCTCCCCCGCTTCTTTAAGATTCCCCAATGGCTCCATGATCAAGCGCACTGATTATAATTAAACGTCTGTAGCTTCGGGAACGTGGAGGAGGACAATGGGCGCGGAAGTAAAGGCCACCAATAAAACATGGCATGAAATCCGATGGCTCGCCCAGGATAGGGAGGCCTGGTGGAACTTTGTTGCTGCCTTATGCTCCACGGGGAGCGATAAAGACTAAGAGAGAGAGCTTTGGCACAGCTGCAGGCATTCCTCACGAGTCGGGTGATGGGGGGGGGGGGGTGAAGCGCGGTGCGCCGCACCGGGGCCCATAAGAGTTAAAGGGGGGCCCATAAAATTAAAATTCATAAATAAAATGGGCAATTGATCGCAAGTGTGTTTTTTTTTTAATTGTTGCATTGAGGCTGTGAATAAATACCCCTAAACCTCCTACAATTGCATGTGGCGCCGCCGCACCGGGGGCCCTTAAATTATTTATTTTTTTGTGAACTAACATTTTGCAAAGCGTACCGTCGGCATTTTACGTCTCGTGAGACGATCCATTTCCCTTGCAGGCCCTAATATGGCTAAAGAGGCCAATCCAGAACGTACAGGCCTGGTCACACTGGCTGAAGATGAATGTAGCGGAGGGGACCACATTTGTCTCCACCAGCTTGTTCCTGGCGCGCTCCTCTCCCGCAAGCCTGGAACCTTCTTTGATTCCTCCCCTCCAGGTGGCTCTATCCTGCGCCATGATCTCCCAATTGTTTGGGTAAATTTGGAGGTGCTTCATATCTCTTTTACAGACATCCGCAAATCTCAGTTTTGTCCTGAAGCTAGTGTTCCATAAAGGATGTCTTGTGGACGTCGACCATGTGGCATTCGGCGTACATTGTCAAGCCTGCTGAGACGTCTGTTGCTGAGAATAATGCGGATGTATTGACAACCTGCTCTTCGTAGGACCTCTGCATTTGTAACCATGTCCTGCCATCTTATATCTAAAATGCATCTGAGACACCTGAGCTGGAAGGTGTTAGATTTTCTCTCCTGCCAGGAATATGTGCTCCATGTTTCACTGCCGTACAGCAGGGTACTTAGAACGCATGTTCGATAAACTAGTGACTTAGTGGAGCGTGTGTGCAGTGGGTTCATTCCAGATGTCCTTGTGTGAAGGTAGAAACCCTCGTTGCAGTCTCCATAAGCATAGTGCAGTAGGCACGAGAAGAATATTCCAAACAAGGTGGGTGCAAGTACGCAGACTTGTTTAACACCGCTGCGGACTTCATAGGACTAGGATTGCGCTCCGTTAAACTTCACTGTGCACCTGGTATTCTCCTGAAAACAGGCAATGAAAGAGAGCAGTTTTGGAGGGCATCCTATCTTTGCCAGGAGTTTGAGGAGTCCACTTCTGCAGACCATATCAAATGCTTTAGTTAGATCATAGGCTCTCAACCTATTTCGGCTCACCGCCCCCTTTTACAATTTTTTTTCCGCTCACCGCCCCTCACCCCCCCCCCCCCCAACTTTCTTTTAGCGACTACTCCCCCCCCCCTTTTCCGCCCATCTGGACTATAATTTCTGCAATTTTTTTAGGGGAACTAGACTTTTTGTGTGATTAATTATCTTTAAAAAAACTGAAAAGGAAACATTTTGTAAGAATTAATAGATCAAAAAATTGCCTTAACAAATGGTTTAAATAAATCAATATTAATGTGAATCGTTTGCATTATTACATTTATAACTTTGAAATGATCACACTGTAAAAAGTATTTGAAAATTATATAAATATTATATTACTAAATAAATTATATGTATATTTTCAAGCATTACAATAACTACCCAGTTTGGATGATTAATTATTATCTATACCGCTTTACCAAATCCTTATCTTAGCTGTTCGTTTGTAAAACACATTTAAGACATCTCAGTTAAACTGAGATCCTATAACATAATTCTTGAATCCTATAACAGAATAAAATTTGTTGTTTTTGAACGGTTCTTTATATGCTAGAGACCTTGCTATTTCATCAAACATACATTTTTTGGAAAGCCTAATTTTTTAGGCCTGTGTTATTAATAGGAGACATTCTCCTTGCTTTATAAATACGAATTTTATGTTAAATTAGAATATATTCTCGGTTTCCATGGCCATGGCATACTAGGATTTTGGCTTCTCTGCACAACGTGTAAACCATTCGCCTTTTACTAGTGGTTTCCGTGTTAAACTGAGATCAAAATATAACTAATGGATTAATCCTCGAAGCCACCAGGACATCACAGTAAAACGAAGAAGTAACTTTTTCACCAACATTTACCAACAACCAACACCCAACCAATACGCACCGGTGACCACACCAGGTCCACAGTCGATATTCCAACCCACCGGCCCCTGCTGTACCGCAAGAACCTAGCAGACAGGTTAAGAGTACTGGGGCAACCCACTTAACCCCCGCCTTCTCCGGATCTCCTACACAGAGTCAACAAGAGGGTTGTCTCGCCACAGCGCCCCAACCCCCAAACATACAGGATGATCCTTCCCCAGGAATCCCCCAATCTGACATACAGGTCGCCCCCCTGGTTGCCACACCTGAACCTGTTTCCCCCCTTCCCGTTGACTCTTACGATAACAACCAGCAGACTACCACAATTCAAACAAAAAAATCCATCGACACTCCGCTCAGCACCAGACCACCTCAAAAGAAGCGCCAGAAACGGGGCCCCGTTTTCAGAAGAACAACCTGCAGCCCCCACAATATCCACCGACAAAAATGACCGCGCTGTCTCCATGCTCGTAAACGAGTATGGAATCACCATCTACCCCATATAGAGATGAAGAAAATGGGAAATATCAATATGACGTCGCTAGTAGAGAGCGTGCCGATGCTGGCCTATCCTTTTGGCAAACTTATGAGGAGGCGACTGGAAGGAAGCCTCCAGAAGGCCCAGAGGATAAGAATATTGACTCGGATGAGGAAGAATGCGAAACATCAGACAGGGAAGAAAATGCAGAGGACAGATCCCCAAACTCTGATGACACCCCACCGCTAAAAATAGACTTATCCATAAAGTAGCTGCCCCCTACTAAACTACTAAGCAACGTAAAAATACATTTTCAAAGAAGGACACCAATAGACTTCTAACACAAGACAAAATGTTTTCTTAAAATAAGCTATTTATAAACATTTCCCTTTTTTTTAGTAACAGTCAACACACGACTAAATAAACAGCACAGCACTGACCCAAGTTTCATAACAGTACGTTGGTCGCCATGTCGCGGACGGGGTCAACTTCAGTAGCACACTTGAGTCCCCCCACGCTACCCCCTAAAATCTGTAACCTTATTTATAACAACTTTTACATGTTATTACCATGCTACTATTACTTAAGTAACATAAAAGAAAGTCTTTACTATACTATTATATATTATTACCTATAACAGTAAATAATTGATTTAATATTTCTTGTGTTATTAAATATTAAAATGTTAAATATTAAATTCCAATTCCGATTCCAACTGCAAAGCTTATTAATAAATGCGAGCTAAAGTGTGTTAAACTGTAGCCGATTATTCGATCACTGGTTTTTACACACCCGTTCCCCTCACAATGTCAAGTAAACTTATGTATTTTTAAATAAACTCTTAATGCCCCCAACTGTAACGGGAACATTTAGAATTTAAGTGAAAGTCGCTGAATCTCCACGTCACCCTTCTATTTTCCCATCATTTATCGTAAACAGTTAAATAAATCTAAATAAATTGTAGGCTTTAATTTAAAATAAATTAAATGTATTTTTCAATGCTCTCATGTCACTACATTTTCAATGGGCCGTATTGCTGTTGAGAGTTAACACCCTTGCCCCTTATACAAGTCAATATTTTATGACTGACTTGTAAATTACAAGTCAGTCATAAAATATTGACTTGTATTAGGGGCAAGGGTGTTAACTCTCAACAGCAATACGGCCCATTAGATGTGACATATATATTTTGAAGGAGGGGAGAGATAGAGGGGGAGAGAATATTATATTATAACATTATAGTCTTTTGAAATAGAAAGGGAAGTGATAAGTTAATAAAGGCAAGTAAAGCTGTTAAATAATTTGTAGTCTCCCCTAAAACATAAATGATTGTCTTATTTTAAAATAGAAGGGAGATTACTATTGGTAAAAACGTTTAATACAGTAAGTCATAAAAAACTGATCTGTTTATAAAACTTACAATAAAAAGTTAAAAAAAAACAAAAAAAAAACAATTGTAATATTAAAATTATGCTATTTGTTTTCCTTAAATGTGTTAAATAAAACGTGATATTTTTTATATTTAAGTACATATTAAAATTATTAGTCACTTCTTTGTTATTACATCTTCTGAAAAATATATATATAAATTTGACATTTTTAAGTATACATGAAAATGCTATAAAATAACAATATATCGTTTATAACTAGTTGTTTTTGAACGGTTCTCTAAGCTAGAGACCTTGTTAACAAAATATCATGAATGGAATGTCAAAACACTTTTTATTTCTATAGATTAATGTGTTAGGACACTACATTGCCGCTGGAGCCTTTTTTCACATTAAAAACAAGCTAATTTTATTTTCAAACAGAAATACTTGCAAAATAAGAATGAAAACTAATGGTTATTTGTCTAAGAATATGTCTAAATAAACAACACATGTTTACAGTTGTAATTGTATCAATATATAAAAACCGAAAATGTGAACGGTTCTCTAAGCTAGAGACCTTGTTAAACTTGTTACGAGTATACGAACGATTGTGTGTATGTGTACATGTGTTATGTGCATGCATGTTATGTACCTCCAGCATAAAAAGTCCATATAAATTGTAATAGCCTATACGTTTATACATGCAGTACAATATGACGCCGATATTAAGGCAAAACTTAATTGTCTTCCTTTTGGCTGTAACTCTTTAAATTTATAGTGCCAATGTACGCCAACAGATATTATCCTTTATATAAAATGTTTTAAAACAATTGAAATGTTTTCCTAATAATATAATAAGATTTTATTATATAAAGTCTCTATTGGCTGGCTACATGCCCTTACTGTAAAAAAAAAAAAAAAAAAAAAAGAGATGAAAAAAATATAATTAATAATAGTAGATGCTAAAGTGACAGTGATTGGTCTGCATAGTTGATGGTCCGATGAACCAACCACAGGACCAGCCGGCCGCACACTATATTTGCCAAATACAGACCCCTACTTCATTGAAAAGTCATTGCGATTCTTTTTTCTTATTAATATAATAATATGTAGGCTTACTGTTGGGGATATCAGATATTTAGCAGCACTTGCGTTTACATAACATTTCATTCAAAAACTAATCGATTCAAATAGCTGATGTGTTAAAATACATCAGGTACGTTTGTACCGCCCACTTGCCCGTCACCGCCCCCCCCCCCAATCGCCCTCGGGAATGTCAGCGCCCCCCTAAAGCTTCTCACCGCCTCCTGGGGGCGATATCGCCCCCGTTGAGAACCTATGAGTTAGATCAACGAAAGCAATGTATAATGGCTTATTCATCTCGCGGAACCTCTCTTGTAGCAGTCGAAGGGAGGAGATCATGTCTATATAGTGAATCTACCGCATCAGCACTTTTTTTTTCTCTCGGGTTGTAGGCCTATTGATAGCACTTTTATCTTCGAGAAATATTTCCTAGGCTATAGTCTATAAGACATATGTCATCAAAGGTTTTGTGCTCTTCATCACAGTCTCGAAGCGTTAATTCCTTGTGTGACAAACACAACTTCACAATCATCCCCATCAACAAAGCCAGCAACTGCCAATCACGATTTTCTTTATCCGCACACCCAGATAGCTTTCGCATGCTGTTCCCTTTGCTGAACATTTGGCCTTATACATCTTTTTACCTTACTCACTCCATAAGCGAAGAATTTAAGTGACAATGGGAAGTCAACATATTTGACAATAGCGTGGCAATAGAATGACAGTTGGGCGACAAGAGAGTGGGCAATAGCGTGGCAATAGAATGACAATTGGGCGACAAGAGCGTGGACTAGCCTACTATTTCATAGAATAATGATTGTGTGTAAAAAAAAAAGCACAATTTTATTATCTAGTGTATGTTATGTATCTGTAGGCCTAATTAAAAGAAAAAACAACAACAGCTTATTATATATTTTTACCGTCTTTGTAATAAATACTTTTGGGTTATGGTTGGCTAACTAGGCCTATTATTAAACCCTCAGGGGCCCAAATTATTTTCTGGCTTTGGGTGGGGGCCCTATACAATAAGGACAGTAACTTAGTTAATTTTAAAAACTAGAAATCACAATTAATTCCCTTGTGTTCCACAGATGGAACACTGGGCTTTAAGGGTAAAAAAAAAATCAAAACACGTATTTAATTATTTGTACGTTTTGGACCTCAGAGGGTTAAAAGGGCTGTTATTGCATGTCCCGACATAGGCGTAGCTAGGTTATTTTTTGTGCCAGGGGACATCCTATAGGTCTAAAATTTGGTAAACCAGCCTTATCTTGCCTTGTTTAATGCGTTTTTGAAATGTAACCCTGTAAGCATCGTATGTTGGCGCCCCATTAGCTTGGCTACTGAAAATATCTTTACCGCCTGCACCCAGTGCCCTCGCAGAGGGGGGGGGGCAAATGCCCGGGGGCGACACTTCCAGGGGGCGGCAAAATGTAAGCTTAGTCTAAATATAGAAAATATAGCCTAGCACTAAACAAGCAGTTACAGTATGCAAGGGGACGGCGCTGAAACTTTTGCCCTGGGGCGCTACATAAGCTTGTAAATGCTCTGCCTGCACCTCCATTTTTAAGTTCCGATGGCTTTCCCAATTTAAAAAATCCTTATTTTGCGGAAATTCACGTATCGCGGTACTCCTATAGGCCTAGAGTCTGGAACTGATTAACCTCAATGTGCCGTATTGCTGCTGAGAGTTAACACCCTTGCCCCTTATACAAGTCAATAAATAAATGTTGTAAATTACAAGTCAGTCATAAAATATTGACTTGTATAAGGGGCAAGGGTGTTAACTCTCAGCAGCAATACAGCCCATTGGCCAGGAACTACTGAGTTGGAAATTGTGATAAAATAGGGCACTGGGAAAATCTAAGCTGTGCTTAGCTTTAAATAATAATCGGATTTAATAGGTTCTTGTTTACTTCTATTGTAGCGCCAGAGAATTACCCAGAATACATACAGGTGCATTCCTATCCGGGCAATTCTGTGTTTGTGTTGTGGCGTGGTGTGTCAATAGGCAGTCTTGAAGAGACCCTGAAAGGTTACAAGGCAAGTCAGAAACAAGCAGAACCATTAAATAAATATATACATTACACTTAATGTATTCATTTCACTTATGTTGTAGATATAATTTTATCCCCTATGTACTTAGATTCGATGGTGGCCAATCACAGAAGACATAAGAACGGCCAAGGTCAAGGTGATTCCCGAGAAACTAACACGGGCAGTGCTGCATGGCATTAAGGAAGGCGTTGTATACTCCTTGCGTGTCATGGCCTACAACAGGGGAGGTGACGGCAGAAATAGTCCCACAGTCTACTTTACCCTTGGTAAGTTGAAGCCGGGCAGTTCATTTGCAGTATTTAAAAAGATCTGGTCGCCCCCACTTTCTACTGATCTACGCGAGATTTACACGCACCACTCACCACCTCTGAGTTAATTTCACGGTATGTAAACTGTAAGGGATACAAAGTCCCAGTTCAATAGGATTAAGACTAGCAGCCTTGTTGCACCTATTTGGTCTGTATCCTGGGTGCTGGCGAAATGTGTTAACCGTGGGTGGGTCATTAAATTAGCAGGTGGGCTAATAAATGCACGGAGGATGGCACAGGACATGTATCTGTATACCTTTGGCGGGCCTAGGCTATAATATGTAGCCCGCCTTGTGCGATTGGGGGGGGGGGGTGAAAGGAAGGACACTACAACTTGTTTAAAACCAGGTGAACTAAGAACTTATTGTACCATACTCCAGTACTTGTCTGATGCATATGGTAAATAATTTATTAAATTTGCCTCAAGCATAAACAAGCAAAATCTCAAGTAGGATACGCCTCTACAAAGCAAACTCCCACCCTGGCTACCATTAGGCTAATTTTCCGGCATTACGACTGCGGAACCTAGTAGTTATAATAATATATTGACTGCAAGCTAAGTGTACCAGTTCGTAGTCCATTCACAAATGACCTCATGCTTTAAAAAAAATGATCTGTTTGTTTCAGAGGGTCAAGTTATGTACAACCCAGAGACAACAGAGATTATGAACGCGGCCAGTGTCCAGGTGTTCAACACATATATCATTCTCTTTATTGTCATGCTTCATTGCTGGCTCGTATACGCATGTGGCATCTCAATTTTTTTTACATGAAAGTTGATGTGGTTTAGTACTGATGTGGCAATGTTAATTATTAGCTTATTTCTAACTGATATAATATGGCCCTATTAACCAATTCTCTTCAGTCTTCTCACTGGTGTGGCCAAGTTAACTTATTCCCAACTGGAACTGGAAGCAATATTTATTTATTTGAAGTAAAAGCAAAAACAAATGACCCCACTTGCCTAACAAAACAATTTCTTTTAATTCATAAATATAAACCCAGTCGAGTAAATAGATACCGTAACATCTCGAGTATAAGACGCACTTTTTTTAAACAAAATTTTTTCGGTCCAGAAAGAGGCCTATTGATAGCACTTTTTATACTCCTGTAAATCAAAAAAGTTTTTTTTTCTTATGTTCAAATACCAACTGAAATTACTAAGTGGGCTACTGTAAGCAACATCACTTAATAGACTACACTCGGAAATAACTAAAAATATCTTGATGTTGCAATTAACCCTTTTTTTTATCAATGTATTTATATAAATATCAGTTATTTTATACAGTTTACCGGTATATCAAATACGTAGATCAATGTTTCCTATACGTTTGTTTTTCGCAATCCGGTTGTGAATTTATTTATTTATTTACCCGCTTTAACTTCCAGTATAGACCGTGTGGAAAGTTTTGATTTTCAAAAGAGTTCCAAACAAGTAATGTGCCATTATTATTCAAATTTATATTTTGTTCTTTGCAAACGTTTTTACACATAAAAGAAAATTATATCCGTAAATGACTTCCACGCGTCAGTGGAGCGCAGCTGAGAAACTTCAAGTTGTGAAATACGCAGAAGTTTACCTTGTGTTGTCTAATACACTAATTACATTCACATTACATTGGTCGGTTAATACACTACAATTAAAAAAAAATTAAATATTGATAAAGAAATTATACAGGTAAACCAAACAGATTTTGGGTGTGTCTTAGCCTATACAGGTGAAATTTTACTTGCTGTTTGCCTTCCAAAGTACAGGCCTACCTGCGGATTATACACAGGTACGACTTATAATCGAGATTTTATGGTATTTAAATATAATAGATACATATTATTTCAAAGCAAAAATACATTCCTTTTTTTTATTGGTACATAGATATGAGAGCTGCTTAAATTTGACTGTTAAGAAAATGGCAAACCTAACGGGACAGGTGGCGAATGAGTTAAAAAATACATGCAAATGTAATGTAAGAATGAAAATAACATATATATTTTCATCTTGTAGGCTATTTAATAAGCAGAAAAAACTACATCAAAAAAATATTCTTTTTTTAATATTTAATTTTATATAAATCCAAAATGCTGAGAAAGAAAAATTGAATTGATTTATAGAGGCCAGGAAGTCTTACATTTTGATCCTTATTTCCATATGCCAGATTGGCTTGAAGATCTTCCAAGATAGTTTCGCCCAAAAGGTTTAACTTTTATTTAAATAGATCTATATGTAAAGAAAAAAGCAAGTCTTTTTTATCAGACTTACCCAAGCTTAGACAATGTTTTGAAATAATCTAGGCAATAATAGTATTTTAAAAAAAATTTCCAATTAGTTGAAAATACTTTATTTATTATGTGCAAAAAAAAAAAAAACGAATATTTACTGTAATTTGTATGCTTTTTATAAAAGCCTTGCTGGGTATCTATGTAAAATGTTTACATGAAACCACTTAGAAGATCCATGTACATTATCTATTTATGTTTTACACCTTTGTACTCGATATTTAATACTTTCCTTTTTTTGACTTTAGACTGTACATTTGTTTTAAAATCTTGACTGTATAAATAATAATAATATAAATAATAATAATAATTATTATTTACGAATGTAATGATTATTTATGCATGGCACATCTTTCCATGCCATTGCATTTAGCATTGCTTGGAGCTTTTAAAAAAAAATGTAAGATGAAATTATTATTTTGTATGCAACAGTGCCTTAATCTCTTAAATGCAATTGAGCCTTAATCTGTTGTATGCAACAGTGCCTTAATCTTACATGAAAAATGTGAAAAAGCTTTTTTGTTCGTTAAAACGTATGCTCGCTGTGACCAAAGATGTGAAATTAATCTAATCAACCTGTTGGGAAAACCAATAATAGGCTATGTGAGGCATTTTTTAAAACGAATCTTTGAGCATTGTTGGTGGCCGAGCGGCAGCGATTTCAGGTGGTCCTCGGTTCAAATCCTGGTTAAGGCTAGGACGTTTTCCCAGCTCTGACATTAGTTGGGGTAAAGGCAGCTGGGTATTGTGCTGGCCACACATCCCATTGTATGCCTTGGCCACAGAAACTGTCTAAAGCGGCTTCACCGGCTCTATGATCAATTTGGTGAAATGGGTACTTTACTAAAGCGTTGTCAAAAGAAGGAAAAACTTCTGCAATTATAGTGCATGTGAAAATGGACCTTGTTTATTTTACAGAAACTTAACCAAACCAGGTCTTGGAGAAAAAAAAATGTTTGGGGGGGGGGGGGGGGGGGTTTAATAATTTTGTGATCATTTTGTTTTAAACTGTAAAAATAAGTTTATGTCTGAAAGTGGAGCTTTAACTTGTGTTTACAAATTTTGTACATTACCATATATATTGTTAGGATTGTAATAAAATAATATTTTTAAAATTATAAATGAAATGTTTTTTTGTCTCATTTAAATCCAAATCTTGTTTAAGACTTCATTGGTTAATGTTGTTTACAGCAATGCAGACAGTTTAAATCTGGGAGGATGGTCTTTGTCAGGGGACCTTTCGATAATAGAGTGCCAAAGTAGGATTTCTAATTCATTCAGCGTGCCAACAGCTTAGTTTTAGCAATCAATGTTTTGTAGAAGTGACATGAATTATTGTTTGACTCGGGTGTTCTGCGTGTCAAGTCTGGCACGCGTGCCATAGGTTGCCGACCCCTGGTCTATGTCATGTGCATTAGTAGTAAACAATGCAGGGCCTTGTGCTAGCAACACAATCCTAGTGTCAATTTACAACTGTACATATATAAATGCTTACATTAAGAAAAACACTGCCAAAACACATCAACTTTGTTCTCAGAATCTTTTTTTCTCTTTATAATTTTAATTTGTCCTATGATAGTTCAACCAAAAGTCAAACTAGAGTGGAAAAGAAAATTATTTATAAAAATTCTGACTTCATCATGTCAAATAATTTTTGTTCTAAATCAAGTATCAAGAATCTGTTGTTGAATGATGGGATAGTTATACCTGAGTATGATCAATAATTTGGTCATCAATACAGATGATCTACCAGGTAGATCAATAGATAAAAAAATAAATCACATTTTGTTGATAATAATTGTATTTTATTGTTTCCTTGATGCAATACACTGTGAATGTGAAATCAATCATGCCTTCACCTCAATAATCAAAAATGAGAATCACGTGTCCCAAATGAGGAACAGCCGAACTTAAATGAAGGATAGCAACGTGCGGACAAAGATTTTACTGGCACAAATGTATGATTAAGTTAATAAAAAATATAACATAACATGTTCCAACTTACTGCTAAATTAGGTAGAGACATATGAACGGTAATATATACACAACATAAATTAGCTTAGAATTAATTATAAACTTAAAAACAAAAATAGTTTTTTTTCAAAACTAGGTGATCTTCAAGTTTGTCTACTAAAAGTATAAGAAGAAAAACGGTTGTATTTTCTGTAGTTAGGCTATATGATTTATAACCCATTCTGTAGTTAGGCTATATGATTTATAACCCATTCTGTAGTTAGGCTATATGATTTATAACCCATTCTGTAGTTAGGCTATATGATTTATAGCCCATTCTGTAGTTAGGCTATATGATTTATAACCCATTCTGTAGTTAGGCTATATGATTTATAACCCATTCATCATCACCATCACCTGTTTCCCACCCATGGGGCAAAGGCCACAAGCAAAAGCTCTCCAGGCATCCCAGTCCTGGACAAGTTTCTCAGCTGTCTCCAGTTTTGTCTCACCTTGCAGGTGTTTGCTTACATGTTTATAACAGATTGACCATCTAGTACAATAATTTTTCTTCTACATTTATCCTCCAGGCCACAAAGCAGACATTGGCAAAAAATGTATATCTATATTTACATACTATCATCTTCAGGATAAGGACAGGTCATAACAGGCTGAAGCAACACATATTCGGCAAACTACAAATCGGAACAAGTAAAAATGTGCCCCTGCGGAACAGCTCCCAAAAATGTGGAACATGTCCTTCAAACCTACCACTGTACCACAATACCCGGTTAGCCATATGGCCCCAGAAAGCTTCCCTAAACGACAAATTATTTGGCAGACTGGAGAAATCACAGCCACTGTGCAGTTCATCCCAAGTATTGGACTTGTCTAAATCCTCCAAATCGTAACACTTGAGAACAAAGAAAAAAAAATATCTACATACTAGCTAAATAGGTGTAATTAAGCATAAATTAAAACTAGGAAATTTAACTTAATCCCTAAGCTGGCGAGCCTGGTCAGAACAATTCTGGTAAATACAGAACAGCTGCCAGTCTGCTGATGTATAAAGTTATGGAATCTTTAAATATAAATAACACACTAAATTTAACATATCTGCAACAGATATCTGCAATCAATGTCAAGTTTGGTTGAGAATATATTAATATTTAAAATAAAAAATTCATGGTACATGGTTTGGTGTGAGAGTGTTAAGTTGCCAAGATTTAAGAAGATCTTGAAGATGTTCCCACTATACACAGTTCTTAATGGTATCTATCCATCAGTCATAGCCCAAACCCCTTTTACTATATTAATATTATTATATATATATTTCAAAGGGAAAGAATCAGGTCAACTCTATTCTGATTTGCTTGCCCTGGGTTGTTACAATGGTTTAAATTAATCACTTTTATTATTTATAATTTGTTTTATTTATTTTCATTTCCTTATTCAAAATGCATACGCAGAACATGGTATAACATAATAACACATATAAGCAAAATAAATAAATAGCATTTATACTTCAACAAATGGCAAGCAGTCATTGCCATTCAAATCTATGGAAGGGACAGTGGATAATACAATCTTCATTATTAAAAACCTAACATGTTCTCACATAATCACTATTTTGCCAACAAGGTCCATTCAAGTGTTTAGTATTACAATTCAGGTTTATGACAAAAAAAAAAACAGCCAATAAGAATCCAGCTAACAATAAATAATAAACCAAAAGAAAAAAAACAACATTAAATAAAATACATAAACAGATAATGATAACAATACGAGTTTAAAAATTAATACTAACAATGATACAACACAAACAAAATAATAAAACATATTGCAAATTAACGATCATGTTTAAATAGTAGAAGCCATTTCAAATCATAGTGTCCGGCCTATGTCTCCATTTTTTAAAGTCCAGTGCTTTTCTTTCCTACCATCTATACTGTTTTCTTTCTTTAGAAATTAACAGACATTAGTAGCATCTCTACTCATGACATCTTTCTAATGCTGTGGTCTGGGCCGCCTCCCTAATCTTCGTCACTGTCTTCTATCGCTCGTTTCCTCTTTATTGCCGTCCTTAGAGGGACGTGGTCGTCCTCCTCGTCAGAGTCCAAGGTTTGAGTCAGAAGAGTGGCAGGGAAGGACTCTGCGAATAAAGATCAACATAATTAGTTCTAACATCCAATACAGCTGTTATCAGGGCTCTAGAATCAACATATGTAAATATGTTTGTCTGGCATTGACTGCAAGAGAGCAAAAAACAGCTCTGCAGACTGGCTAATAGAAGAAGAATGTCTAATTTAACTTAACTATTGGCAAAGGTCTTGAATCAAACAGATCTACATATTATTTCATACGTTCATCTTAACCCTTCCTGTACCGACCTACTTCTATCTATGCTGCCTTCAGTTCCACTATATACGCGCCCGGGACTGTAAGGGTTAATATTTATCTAAATGATTACAAACTCATGGATTAAGAATAAGGCATGACATGAGATGTCACAAATAAATGTCATCGATTCAAGTAAGGAGAAGATATGGACAATTTTTAATTTTCTAAGCTTTTATTTCTGGATTCTGAGAAAAATATACCGCGAGTTCAAAAATGTTTGATTTTTTATGTTCTTGTGTCTAAACTATCCCCATGACCCATTGGGAAACATGTGCATTTTAAAATTCGGGAAGTGCACGGCCCATGTTCAGTAGCCAATGAGAGTGTAGAAAAGATCACCCTTACTTTACAACTTGACTAAAAAAGAGCCAATAGTAATTCTTCAAAAATATTACTACAGTTCATAAGAATATTTTTTACTATTGTATTTTGGACTTGCATCCTTTTATCAAAATATGAAATCTATGATTAAACTGATTATTTTCCCCTTGGCTTGTCTTCAAGTGCGTTGATTCTACATTGCTGCTGTTAAAAATAAAATCGCTGAAGAAATTGTTTTCATAACAAGTTAAAATAATCAGTTGATGCCCCGAAAGAAAACAACTATGTTATAAAATTGTATGAACTTGAAATGATAACCTGGCACAAAGCCAACATAGAGGCTCAGGTGGGGCCAAGGACCCCTCTGAATTTTTTATAAAAAAAAATTAAATGTTTGAACATTTTAATCAGTGTACTAAATTAGCGAAAAATGTTGTCAATGTTTGTCATACAAAGAAAATACTGGGCTGCCCCAGATGATAAGTGATTGTAATAATCTATCTTTATCAACCTTTAAAAAAGAGTGAAGCAATTGTAATTACTTTAAAAAAAATTCTGCTGACAATTGGGGTGTCATGTGCATGATTTATCTGCCCCTGAAAGGCCCTTTCCTACCTGTAGATCTTTTCACCGAAGATTCCGTCTGCAATTGGAAGGCAGTTTTTTCACTGTTTTTATCCTCTCCTTCGTCTTCACTGCTTGAAAAATGGAGCCGGAAACTTTCTTCCCCTTGGCTGGCACTGACCTCTTCACCTGAAACAGATTTATTCCGTCACTTGGATCACTGATTTATTCAATCATTTGTTTAACTGATTTATTAAATTACATATTTATATAGCGCTATTCATTACAAAGTCTTCGACTGCGCTTTACATTTACCATATGTTATTAAAATAAATCTAAAAAAGTAAGTTATTAATTTTGCTTTAAAAATGGCAATTTGTTGGCTTGTTTAATTGTGTTCGGAAGTTCATTCCACCACAGAGGTGCTACAACGCTGTATGAGCGAGCTGCAAATGTTTTTCTTTTTACACTGTAGATGGATTTTGTTTGAACTTAGTCCTCTTTACTGTGATGTGTGTAGCTCAACCAAGGATTTACTTGACGATTGACCATGAAGGCTTTTATAGAGCATCGTCAGAACTTTGAATTTTATCCTAAGTGTTATAGGCCGCCATTTTGAGAAATGATTTTTTTCTATCCTTTGTATCACTGATTTAGATCACTGAGCTATATTTCTTTTATGCAATCATTTGACTTGGTAAAAATAATTCTTTGATCATATTCAATGATTTAGATCACTGAGCTATATTTCTTTTATGCAATCATTTGACTTGGTAAAAAAAATTCTTTGATCATATTCAATGATTTAGATCACTGAGCTATATTTCTTTTATGCAATCATTTGACTTGGTAAAAAAAATTCTTTGATCATATTCAATGATTTAATGAACCATAGTTGTGTTTTTTCCAACTAGTTGACTTAGGAAGTGTGACACAGACTTTATGTAGTTCTTCAATTATTTTAAGACATAAAGGCTGGCCTAGCGGTTAGTTCACCGGACTGTCAACCAAAAACCATCTGACAGGTCGCGGGTTCTAGCCCGGCCGCCGACGGATCCCTGTCGCCCTGCAGGAGTTTTGGGCCTGTAAACATATTTGCGCCAGCAGGCAGCAGTGTGTTTACAGAGCGCACTGAGCATGCTGAAATAGCATGGATAGAAGCGCTATATAAGTAACCAATTTAATTTTTTTAATTTAAAACGTAATGTGACGGCTTAAAGAACCTTGCTCTTGACATGCTATGCTTTACAATTAAAAGGCTACAGCATTGAAGATAATTGTGTGGCCAGTTCACAGTTTATAAAAAAAAAGTTTATTATTCCTGTCAGACAAATATTGGCTTTTAGGGCTAGTAAAGGGAATACTTACCATTTCTTTCTTGATCTTCATCATCTGACACTAGCAAGCGAACTCTTTTCAGTGCTTTTTTCTCTGTAGTTCTGGAAGTCTCTTTTTTCTTTGCATCAGTTCCAGAATCACTGAGTTAGAGGATGGAAATGAGCATGATTATAGGAATCATTAAAGCTAAAGTCAGGTACCCAATAGAGCTGGGTGGACTCAGGGCAGGCCTGCCTACCCATGGTTTCAAACTTCAGGGACATTTTGCATATTGCGGGGGCTGGGGGGATGTAATTGGATTAAAGTTTTAGTTAATAGCACTATGTGTATTTAACTTTAAAGAAAATCAATACTTAAATATAAAGCTAAATACTGTAATAAAGGCTCTAGGCCTATACTATAAGCTATAGTTAGAGACTCAGGGTTCTCACATTTTTTCTATAAAAAAATTCAAGGTTGTTTCCAGACTATTTCAAGGCTATAAGAACAAAATTCCAGGCTGCTGGAACACATTATTTGGAAAATGGTCACACGCCATTTCCCCCTAAGTGACCTAAATATTGCGTGGTATTAATCTAAGGCTCGGTCAGTGGGCATTTATGGCGTATAAAAATGGGATTGACTTTTTTTGTATGACCTTCATTTTTATAACAAATTTAGATATAAATATAGATTTAGATAGATTTCCAGGCTGACAGGCTATTTTTCCAGGCTAAAATGCCAATGTTCAAGTCTGTCCAGGCCTTTATTTTTTTTGTTATTTTTGAAATTCAAGACTTTGCCAGACTTTCCAGACTGTGTGAGAACCCTGTAGAGTCTATACTCTATAGCCACTATAGTGTCTATAGCCTAGTAGTAGTAGAAAGCCTAAATAGGAATAGTAACTAGTACTAGTAGGCCTACTAAAATGATAGTAGCAGGCCTAAACATATTGATACAGTATATGGCCTATACTCCTATACCTGACCTAGTACCGGTACTAGATGATTGTGAGCAACATCTAGTACCGGTACTAGATGATTGTGAGCAACATGTTAGACTATGCTTATGCTATCTATAGGCTAGTCCTATCCTATGTATTTTTAAATAAAATATTTTCCGTAATTATTTTGGCCAAGAAAATGTTTTTTCCTTAGTATTGTGGTAGGCCCAATTGTGGTAGGCCCAATCCTATTTTGTTTTTCAATGGTCAGTATAAGAGTAATATGTGTTTTAATTTATAGTCCAGAGATGTAGGACTAGAGCTTAAATGTGTCGATTTCCAAGAAAATATTAGAATTAGGCCTAGGCCTACTTGATGACACGCAAAATTGTATTTTTTTACAAATGCGATAACCGGTAATTGGGTATTAAAAAATTTGGCTTATATGGCATTGCATCGGTAGGCCTAGAGATTCATTATTATTGTTTTTTTTTGTGTTTTTTTTTATGTCAGGTTATTTGTTAAATCGTTAAATTTTTTAATGAAAATATCATCGGTCTCGAGCAACTTTTTATGTTTTGACGCCATTTTTAGTCGAATGCTTTCCTATGTGCATGCGTAGTGTGGCTCAAACAGCTTTCTGCAACAATCAGAAGGCTACGTCATCATCGTCTGCTGTGACTTCGGCTACTGTCGTCTTTTTGTTTACATACGCATGCTTGGAAATTGTGTTGCAGATTATTTTTTTCTCCGGGCTGCAAAAAATTTTTCTTAATTTTCCGTAACCGAAGTTAATGTTTATTTATTTCCGGATAAAATCCGGAACGATAGGCAGGCCTGTCAGGGACACCCTCCAGACCAGAGAACAATTCCTAGTCTCACCTGCTGCTGCCAGAATTCAGAAATCTTTTTCTTGTTTTCTTGTTGGTCGACTTTGTCTCGGCTGCAGGCCTGGTCTCAGTGTCAGCCTCAGAGGTTGTCTTGGCCTGTGACTGGTCATCAGATAAACTGGACAGGCTACTTGTATCACTATGGAAACATTGAACAGCTCTTGTTGTATCATTATTTAAACAGCATCAATTTAAAGTAATATGATTCAATGCCCCAAAAAAAACTTATTTTATCCATTTCTCTCTAACCTAAATGTAAATGGGCAATGATTACTAGTGGCCCAGGACACAAAGGCATTGTGTGGCTAGTAAATATGCAAAATAAAGTTGCTTACTTAAGAGTTTAGTATTTAAGTTAAAGTAAAGTATCCCGTCTGACCAAATTGATCCATAGGGCACGGTGAAGCAGCGTTCACCAGTTTCGATGTCCACGGCATACTTGGTGATAGTGTGGCCAGCACTATGCACAGCAGCCTTTACTTTCCCCCATATAAGGTCAGGTACCCATCAGAGCTGGGTAGACTCAGGGACACCCCCCAGACCCGGGAAAAAATCCTAGCCTGCTCCAGGATTTGAACCCAGGACCTTCAAGTTCAAAATGCCAGCCGAATGTGCTGCCACTCTGCCACCGTGACCCTAACATAACATAAGGGTATAGAGCGTTTGCAATGGGCGGAGCTTAAGTTTTTTAGTGAGTCATTTGTAAATAGAAGCCACTTAGGGAACAAATATGGCGAATGTTCTTTATCATGCCAAATTCACCTATTTATGAATATTGGCTATCCTACTCAAAAATAAGGAGGTAAATAGTAGTAGATCATCTTCTATGATCTATGTCTATGATAATAGGCCTAATACAGCTTAAATCTTAACCGTTTGGCCCTTGGAGTCGCTTCTACTGATAGACCCTTGGAGTCGCCGCGCGTCGCCGATTACGGGTTGTTTCGCATTTGATCCCGCTGCGAGTTTTTAAATGCTTATTAAAGGCTTTTTTTTTACTCTGACCAAAGAGAGCGATAGTGACGCTATTTTTAGACGTTTGTTTGGTAGTTTTAGCCCAATCGATCGAACATCAGTAAATTTTTGAAAATAACGCATTTTTAGCGCTAATTCTACGAAAAAAGATGGCATTTCGGAAATATTTAGAGAAGCATTGGCTAGGCTGATGAAGGAAAGGCTTTATTTTTTCAATAATCCCAATATAATTGAGTTATTTTAAGCATTGTAGAAGTTTAATAGGCTTTGAATAGTAGGATTTGAGTCCGATGCGATGATAGTCTAGTTCCATGACAAAATATCGGAACCGATCGGCGTAGGCTGAGCTATTTATTTTATTTTCCTTTTTATTTATTACTTTATTTCCATCTCTACTGGTTTGAATTAAACTTTATATTTTTATATATTTACTATGAAGAATTTAAAGCAGTTGCTTTGATAGTTTTTTTACGGTAAATTTTTTAATAATATTTTTTGTCCGATTTTTTTTTATATACGGAGTTATGCGACTTGACTCAAGGTTTGGAGGTTAGAAAACTGTCAACTAATTAAGGGGCAAAAGGTTAATAAGACTTATAACACAAAACATCATTTTAAAAAAAGCTCGAGCCTACATGAAACTTTATTAATACAGCGGCCATTGTACACCACTACACAAAGTGAACAAAAATCACGTGCTTTTTGTCACATGGTTGCAAACGCCCTATAGGGAAATTGGACAGCCTTTGAATAGGCGTGAATTCTCTATAGCCAGTATTTCTCTAGGATTATAAATATACTGGGTACATAGAAAAGTAATGTAGGCATTTTGCCAGCCACAGAATCCCCTCATCATATTCAGATAGCGATAAACTTTTGACAGAAACTGAAGATAGAAATTTGCAATTAAATAAATTCTAATATGCCTGGAATATGCCATATCCTCACCTGTCACTGCCAGAATCCATAAATCTTTTTCTCGTTTTCTTGGTGGTCGACTTTGTCTCAGCTGCCGGCCTGGATGCAGTGTCAGCCTCAGTGGTTGTCTTGGCCTGTGACTGGTCATCAGATAAACTGGACAGGCTACTTGTATCACTATGGAAACATTAAACAGCTCTTGTTGTAGTATGATTATTTGAACAGCATCAATTAAAGAAAGATGATTCGATGCCAAAAAAACGTTTTTATTTATCCATTTCTCTCTAACCTAAAAGTAAATGGGCAATAATTACTAGTGGCCCAGGACACAAAGGCCTTGTGTGGCTAGTAAATATCCCAAATAAAGTGGCACACATAATAAGATTTTAGTATTTAATGAAATAAAAAATGCCAACTTTTATGAGATTTTTTTCAGTTCAAGACCTTTATTGATGGATTTGGGTGGTTTAGTGGTGGATCATACTTTACAAAAATCTCTGGTTCAAAAATTTACTACGCTAAGAATTTTCCCCCATATCTCCAAAACAGGCTGGGTGTGTAAGTCACTGATACATTGACAGTAAGAGCACAACGGCAGGTGAGGGATTGGGGCGGACAGCTCTTGTTGTGTACGCCAGGATAATTGTACTACTGAGGCAGGGTTCCTGAGCCAAAGCTAGAAAAATTTCCAGGAGAAAAACTCTAAAGTACATGACACAAATTCTGACCATTATAAATGATCAATGGTGATATAATATATATTCCTATACATCATAGTCAGTCATAGGCAGGAGAAATAATTCAAGAAATTACAAAATGTTTTGAATAAAAAAAACAACAACATTAAATTTTTTAAAAAGTTTAAAAAATATTCATAAAAGCACAAACAAAAAGAGTATCCCAACTTCTTTAACTGTGGACTATGGCTTCAAAAGACGAATTCTTATTGGCCTAAAAAAAAAAGTACCTGTCGGACCGAATTGATCCATAGGTCCGATGAAGCAGCGTTCACCAGTTTCTGTGGCCACGGCATACTAGATGATTGTGTGGCCAGCACTATGCACAGCCGCCTTTACTTTACCCCAACTAATGTCAGGTACCCATCAGAGCTGGGTAGACTCAAGGACACCCTCCAGACCCGGGAAAAAATCCTAGCCTGCACCAAAATTCGAACCCGGGACCTTCGGCTTGCCAGTTGAACGCGCTGCCGCTCGGTTACCGTGCCCCATTTATTGGCCTACACAAAACACAATCTATTTTTTTTATTCAAAATTTAAGAAGATTTCAGGAGAAATATTAACATTTCAGGAGAAATATAAAAATTTTAGGACTTTCCAGGAGCTTTTAAACTCCCTGTTCTCTGCAAACTGAAAATTTCAATAAAAAGGTGCCGTAAAATAAAGTTCACTTCTTTCACCTGTCTGAATCGCTATCTTTAGTAATAGCTGCTGGTTCTGGTCTTGGTCCTGAGATTTCATCCATATCTCTGGATTCCTGCATCTTGTTTTTTGAAGTGTCGGCTTCAGGCATCTCACTGTCGCTAGGAAGAGAAAACAAAACATTAAAATCTAACATCAATACTGTGACAAAACTATGGGTGTTTTAACACCTGCATTAAATCAGTATTGGCATAAGGGGCAGAAATGTGGAAGCATGCGGATTTATGCACAATATTAGGACTTAAGAAAATTTATTGATTAAATACTGCGAAGGATAGGATACTGTGTTTATATGGCTGTTTGTCTAGATTAACATTTATACCTGGGTCTGGATGGTGTCATGACTGTGCCCACCCAATATTTTGTGATTTTTTTCAATAAATGGAGTTCTGCAGCTCGGCTTCGGGATAGGGGAAGTATAGGCTGGTAACTGCTTACGGCTGAAATGGTTAATAACCAATTTAAAAAAAGAAAAGAGCTCGCCCACGAAACAGGGTTACACCAAATACCTGGCGGGCTTCGTCCTTTCTGTCCTACTCGTCCTCGCCTTCTTTCTCTCCATCATCCTCATCAGGGCGTTCTTCCTCTCCTCGGCAGTCACCTTGCCGCTCTTCTTCCCTTTGCTCTGCAGCCAGAGGGCCTTTTGTTCCCGAGCCTCGATCTCAGAGTCCAGGCCAGAGTCGCTGGTGTCGCTGCCCTTGGCCAGCCTCGGAATGACAGGCACAAACTCTGTGACGCTCTTGTCTGAATCATCTTTGTCCCTCTTGGTGACTTTCGCGACTTTTCTTTCCTTCTTTTTCTTCTTCTTTTTTTCTTTCCTCTTCTCCTTCTGCTTGGACGACGCCCTGGGGAACATTCTAGAGACTATGGCCTGTATGTCTTCCCCGCCGGTGATTTCTCCGGAGTCTGTCAGTTCCAGAGAGTCTGCAATCTTGCAAAGATCAGACGCAGAATATTCAGCTGGTATTCGCCAAAACACCTCCTGAAATAAAAACCAAACGACGCGTCTAAATAAATTGTGATACTTACTAAAACTATAATCTGCTACTATCGAAGCAAACAGAGTAGAGCATTATAAACAATGAATACTGTGGGATATAGCGTGGAAACACAACAAACAGCTGCCAATCATTAGTTAAAACAATAAGATTTTAAAGCAACAATTAAAACTGTGCATCTCAAGTTCACTGTTTTTTATGCGACTCTTACTATAGCATTCAGAAAATGTACAGGGGTCTTTAAAAAAAGTAAAGTACCCATAGGACCTAACTGATCATAGGGTTGGTGAAGCAGTATTCATCAGTTTCTGTGGCCACGGCATACTAGGCTTACACTTATCAACTTGAGTAGATGCCCCTAACAATTAAATCTCAGGTCATGGACACCTCTCCAGATCCTGAGAAAAAATCTTAGCCTTCACCAGGATTTAAACCTACGGCCTTCGGTACGCCAGCTCGACTGCCGCGCCACAATCTGCATGTAATGACACTGACAACATTTGACACATTGAAAAATATTTTAACGGAGATCACCTGCTCACTCGCTGGCGGTGAAATGCCGATCAAGCGCAAGAAACCCAGAAAGTTCTCATCCTCCATCGCTGTTTCGTTGTCTTCTGTCAGCGCCACAAGCGGGGTCGGCACGAAAACTGAAAGACCAGAAAAAAAATTAAGGAAACACTTAAAGAGAAAAAAAAAATAATACAAAACAGTAATATTAAAAACACACAAGACAAAGATCTAAGACAAACTCCACACGATCAATGCTCAAGTGATATTATACAAGTGCAGTGGACCATAAAGGTCATTTAACCCTTACAGTCCCGGGCGCGTATATAGTCATCAACATATTTCTTTACCTCAGTCCCAGAGGTGTATATTGTCATCAAAATACTAAATTCCTTGAAACACAGTTGCGTATATATTCCTCAAGGAAGAGTGTCTATTTAAAGCACAAAATAAAGGAGTTGACCTTTCACCATAGCCTCGGGCAGAATATTTATTCCATAGTTGAATTTTATTTTGCTTTTTAAATTATGAAAATCAACCTATCACTGATTTTTTTTTTTTGAAATTGAAAGTACGGTCCTAATAGATGCTTCCGAATTAGGCTGCTTTCCAACATGTTGATGAAACTTTTTCTTATATAATGAATTAATATCACGAATGAATACAATTATTTTATGAATTAGATTATTCCAATAAGGTAAGTTATTATGTTTCTAGCAATTTACTCTCTACGTGTTATCAATTTTTACCAACAAAAAAGTTTTTAAAAATATTTCTGAACCCTATTGATGTCTCTCAGCCATTCTGAAAAAAAGTCTGGGCTGCAGGGAATAATTTGTAAAATAATAGCCAGGACTGAAGGCGTGCATAGCAGGAAAGTAGGTCGGTACGGGAAGGATTAAAAATAACTTTGTTCTCTAATGACCTTCTTATAATACCATGCAAAATAATATATCAACACTCAGGAAGACATAAAAAAATGTTTAAAAGTTCTACCTCCTTCATCTCTGTCTTCAGCTGTGTTTCTCAACCCTCGCTGTAACCAGGCTAACTGGTTCCTGTAACCTTGACATTCAAAGCAAGAGAAAACGTAATGTTCTTGCCAATTAAAATTTGAAAGAGTACTTAGTATTATATATGCATTTATAATCACATAAGGGATAAGGAAAGTGTTTTTGTCCTTATGTTTATCTGAGCATTGTAATAGATTGTTATTGTGTTGTATTTCTAAATAAGAATTTAATGCCTTGTGTATTATTACTACTTTACTCTTGTATTTCTAGGTTTAGCGAATTAACTATTGGTGTTTGTCAGTTGTAAATATTTGCTAGTACTGGTGTAAGTGTAAGTGTGGAAACAAAAGAGCATGTTAGTAAAATAATGGATCTCTTTCAACCCTAGTCAACCCTGCAAAAAAAATCTAATTACCGCTTTCGACCAATTTCTTTGCACTTTCGCTGACAGATAGAGAGGTTACTTCCCCCGCCACGTCGTCATTACTCCTGTCATCGGCACTGTCGTCATCACTATCTTCACTTCTGCTGTCCCTTTCTGACTCACTGGATTGATCTCCCTTACCTGGAGTTTTTGTTTCAAAATATCATTACAGAATGTCACAGAATTATTAGTTAAAAAATTCTTTTCATTTTATAGCACTTTTTTTTAAACGTTGTTTACAGCATTATTCATTTAGCCATTGAATGTGAAGTATGTTTTAATGTTATCTAAATGTCCAGGTTTCACTGTAAGATGTAAGTCAGTTTTAATGTTATCTAAATGTCCAGGTTTCACTGTAAGATGTATAACTTTTTTGTTATCATTTGACAGTAAAATTATTTTTGTTTTACATTTCCAAATCTATTACCATAAAAACATTGCCACAAGCATTTAATAATTTTTGCCCATTTTTTTTTAAATAATTAGTTTACAAGATATCACTTTACAGGAACAAATGTTTAATTAAACTACCAAATTAATAAGTTGTTTTTTTTCTTCCACAAAATATTAGAGAGTGGGTGGTCATTATAAATCATAGTAAAGTAAAGTACCAGTCGGACCGACTTGATCCATAGATCCGATGAAGCAGCGTTCACCAGTTTCTGTGGCCACGGCATACTAAGTGATTGTGTGGCCAGCACCATGCACAGCCGCCTTTACTTTACCCCAACTAATGTCAGGTACCCATCAGAGCTGGGTAGACTCAGGGACACCCTCCAGACCCGGGAAAAAATCATAGCCTGCACCAAGATTAGAACCCGGGACCTTTGGCTCGCCAGTCGAACGCGCTGCCGCTCGGCTACCGTGCCCCATATTATAAATCATAAGATACGGTCAATTATTCTCATGCAACACTGTCCACTTTTGCAAAAATGTACCTTGTTCAACTTCTCACTTCCAGAACCCGATATAAGCCTTGTAAAAGGTTGGTGTAAATTATGATAAAGAGTTAGTGCATTGGGAGGTCCAGGTATAAAAACAGTCAACACAAAAACAGAACATTAGAAAACATAAACGATTATGAACCAGTAGCAATTTTTATGATAATGTGAAAAAAAAATAATTAACACAGAATTACTAGGTATGCCCACCGAAGTCATCAAACCTAAGGTTACCACTGAAATGAACTTATACAGTGTAAAAAATTTAAGAAACGGAGACCTCGTCTTTTCCTCGACTTGTCGTCAGTCCCTGATCTCTGTTTTCTTTGTCTCATGAGCTGAGTTTTATCATTCACTAAGCTCAGCTCCACCAGCTTGTTCATCACTGCTGACCTCCCTTGTTTGCCGCTAAATGCTTTCATGATGTCCGATATCGGATCTGTGGGTTGGATTAAAAAAAAAAGAAACAAGCTCATGATGAACAGAGAAAAATGAACAAGAGCGACAAACTAGTGCTCATGATGAACAGAGAAAAATGAACAAGAGCGACAAACTAGTGCTCATGATGAACAGAGAAAAATGAACAAGAGCGACAAACAAGTGCACATGATGAACAGAGAAAAATGAACAAGAGCGACAAACTAGTGCACATGATGAACAGAGAAAAATGAACAAGAGCGACAAACTAGTGCTCATGATGAACAGAGAAAAATGAACAAGAGCGACAAACTAGTGCTCATGATGAACAGAGAAAAATGAACAAGAGCGACAAACTAGTGCTCATGATGAACAGAGAAAAATGAACAAGAGCGACAAACTAGTGGCACATCCTTGAGATACAAAGCTTATAAATGCAAATATTAATTGGTGCAGTCAGCCAAAAATAGAAGAAATATGTTCCAAGTTCCTTGCTCACTAATAAATTATCCTGATTTAACATACAAACAAAATAATTAAATAATTATTGTCAATAATTATTATAATTTTGATCATTAGCTTTTACAAGTTAGAAAAAATTAATTCACCTTACTTTGGTCCTACTGATTTTCATGTAGGTTTTCAAATGCCAGTATAATATTGTTTTAAAGTTATAATATGTATGATGAAAGATAATGTCAAAATACATACTTATGTAACCATATAAGTGATACCTTTTATTATTGGTAAGTGACAAGTTGAAAACTAAAAGCAAAAATTATTAGTTCTAATACTTACTATTAGATTCCTTAAATTCTTCAAACAATTGCTTCACTTCTGCTATTTCTTCTTCTGTCCAGGGTTGTCTTTGCCTGCTGAATGAATTCATGTTAGGCAGTGAAAAATGATTAAATGGCATTATGGTGGCAGATAGTTGATATGTGATGCAACCCCACAGAATGGTACTGAAGTCTGCAAAATAGGATATTTAGTTTTAGGTGTTTAATTAAAGCTAATTCATTTATCTTTATTTTTGTGAAACAATCTTTAAAATCCATTATTGGTTTATAACGTATTCAAAATTACGTAAAAAAAAGTTAAGAGAAGTCGTTTTGGAGAAAAATGAAAAAGAAAACAGTACCGATTTTTAACAATTTACCATTGCAACGGATAATTATTTCCAGGATGAACAATTATTAACCAATCGTCATGAAATTTAGCAAACATAATCATAATGAATCAATACCCAAGATGTTAAAGTTTTCAACGTTTTAAGTAATATTTATTTGACTTTTACACCATTTATTTGGTTTTATTTTATACAAAATCTACATATATTTGAGTAATTTCTAAAAATAATTTTAGCTTGAAAATTTTGCAGCTATAAGTTAAGGCATTCAACATTACGAATTAATAATAATCTAAAAAAACAACCTAGGACCCTTTTTTTGCATTTATGGAAAAATCAGTTTCACAGACTTCCGTACCGGTTAGTGGAGGGGGGGTAGCATCACATATGTTGTCAAACTTATAAGAAACAAACCCCAAGGAATCTATACAATAGCAAACTCAACCTTTGCGAGCTCATGACAACTTAGTGGGAATATTCCGGTGTTTTACCTGGATTTGGGCTTCTGGAGGTCCTTGGCGCTAGTGATAAGGCCCTGTTTCTTGAGCTCACGGAGGATTTGCATTCTGGTGTGGTTGGATGTCAGCTCCGTCATAATTAGGTCAACTGTGTCTTTCTCTGCACATACAACAAAAAAAACAACTACATAAGCTCAGTTGTGGGAATTCTATAAAATTTAAAATCAAGTCAATTCATTGATTTATGAAACCTCAGTAACATTTATATGTATCTCCGTGCATTTAATGAGCATTTATATCTATATATATATCTTATCTTATATATTACAGACACTCCTATAAATATGTACATATGTGTAAAAATGTTAATTTAAAAAAAATTGTTTGGGCCTAAAAAAAACATTACGCGCTCTATCAG
Organism: Anisus vortex; assembly: GCA_949126835.1. Taxonomy (NCBI): domain Eukaryota; kingdom Metazoa; phylum Mollusca; class Gastropoda; family Planorbidae; genus Anisus; species Anisus vortex. The sequence continues at coordinate 2,934,063 of OX421500.1, read as the reverse complement.
CACTAAAATAAGCAGGGTGAACGTTACCTGGGTCACGGACATCCCTGAACTTTTCAAATAAAGACAGAAGTTCCTGCTCATCATGTTCTGTCCATAAAACTTTTGCAGAACTGAAAATATACCAGATGTATTATAATAGATTTATTAACCCTTCCCGTACCGACCTACTTATTTGCGATGTATACCTTCAGTCCCAGCCATTATTTTACTAATTATTACCTCCATCCCAGACATTATTTCAGAATGGCTGAACATCAATAGGGTTCCGAAATTATTTTTTTACTTTTTTGATGGTAAACATTGATGATAACAAGAAGAGAGTAAATTGCTAGAAACATAATAACTTACCTTATTAAAATAATCTAATTTATAAAGTAATTGTATTCATTCGTAATAATAATCCATAAGAAAAAGTCTCATCAACATGTACCGCCATAATAACACAAGGTAATTCTGTAGCGTCCATTAGGACCGCACTTTCACAAAAACAACTCAATAATTGGTCAATATTCGTAATTTAAAAAGCGAAATAAAATTCCACTATTTAGCTTTTGAATAAATATTCTGCCCGAGACTATGGTGAAAGATCAAATCCTTTATTTTGATCTTTAAATAGATACCCTTCCTTGAGGGAAATATACATTTCTGGGATTCTAGGAGATTCGCATTCGGAGGGAAATATACGATTCTGGGTCTGAGGTAAAGAAATAGTTGGAGGAAAATATACGCGACAGGGGCTGTAAGGGTTAATTTTACGGTTAGGTACATAAAAAATATTCATAGAAATGTCCCCTCACAAATGCTTTCAAATTATGTGTTCTTCTGGAAAAATAAATTAGAACAAAAACTAAATACCAAAAGAATGTTTTATTGTAACATAGTTTATTTTTTCTTTGTTTCTTCTACCTTTTTGATTGATTTTACATTTTGTCATGGTCATTTCACAATCACCTAAGTCATTTTTGGGGGGTTTTGAGTTAAAAGTTAAAATGTATAGTTTACAAAGTCTTCTATTATATGACAAATCACCTATATCTTAAACCAATCAGAAAACAGTTTGTTTTACAAAAATTACCCAAGTAACATAATAGAAGTAATACTGATGTTATTCACATGTTTTTTTCTTCTTCTAAAAACATGAAAAAATGACTTATGCGATTGTGAAATGACCATGACGAAATTTGTCATTCTTTTAACCATCATTTTGACAGGCATAAATACTAGTATAATAATTTTTCTAACAAGTCTAAAATTAATGATTCTAGAATATTCTATAATGAACTTTGAACAAGGTTTTGTTCTTTTTGTCCTTTAGAGTTAGAGACTACCTTTTGGGAGTAAAGTCATAGTTGCTGGTGATGGCCAGTGCTTCATTTCTAGACTTCCAGAACATGAGGTCTACAAACACTTTCCTGTTTGCTTGTGCGATGGTTGTGAATTGGCGTATGATGTAGCAGGCAAACTTACACAGTTCCTGGAGAATAGGGAAGAAATGAACATTTCTACAAATGATCAACACTGGAATCCCAAGTTAGAGTTATGAGCTTTGCTCTCACAATATGTTATTATCTCAATGTTTTAATCAGACCCAATATAACTATGGTACTAATTAGCTGCAATATAAATATATCAGTGTCTTATAAGATCACCCATGCAATCTTTCTGTGTTCTGTTTAAGACCCGGTTTCTATGGCAATTAAGAAACATGAATTGGACTAAGAGTCAAGAGGTTTGAGGACTTAGGCCAGAGTGTTCATTTCTATCCTGGTAGTCTTAGGCTCAAAGCCTTGCAAAAATAAACACCTCTATATTCTTTTCTGATGTCTTGGTTATGACTCTGATGGGTGCTGAGCATTAGTGGGGAAAAATAAAAACATGGTTTAAGAATTTCATGTCAAATCTTCAAGTGAACTCTGAGACTAGATAGTAGTTAACATTTAAAAGCATTTAAAGTAGCACATCTGACTAAATTGATCCATAAGGCCGGTGACTCAGCCAGCGTTCACCAGTATCTGTGGCCACTGCATACAAGAGGATTGTGTGGCCAGCACAATGCCCAACCTTTAACCACAACTAAAGTCAGGTACCCATCAGAGCTGGGTAGACTCAGGGACACCCTCAAGTCCAGGGAAAAAATAATTCCTAGCCTCCACCAGGATTCGAACCCAGAACCTTCGGATTGAGAGTCAGACGTGCTTTTCCTCACCCACCGTGCCCCACAAATACCAATATTGAGATGTTAAAAGAAAAATATCTCAGGATTGCTTTTTCTATTTGATACAGCTGTAAACTGTCTCAAAAAGCCTGAAAAATCACATTACATAATTACATAGAGCAAGAAACTTCCACCTTAATTTACCATAGATATGTTCACTTTTACATTATCATTTAAAAATGATACTAGCAAAATATTTTTAAAGCAATATAGGTATTAATAAAAAAACTATTTAAGACAATATAAATACTCATTAATACAATGCAATAGAGGAATGTTTCTAGTTAAAATTAATTAATTTTTTTATATTAAATTTTTTTTTTAAAATCTTACTTTGTACCGAGGCAAAGCAGCGTAAGGCCCGTGGAGGAGGTTACTGAATGTCTTGAATATCGAGGCCTGAAAGAGCATGCCCACAAACCCAAGGTCATGGGAGAGCCGGTGCAGCATCTTGACCACGCAGCGGTTGACCAGGTCGGAATTGGTGGTGAACTCGGCCAAGAGGGTGGCGTAGCTTTTGACCACGTCCTGGTGAGCAAAGCTGCAGGAGACCAGACAGAAACTGTCAACATGTTCATAAGTTTCAACTAGCCACAGCATACCAAGGGACAGTGTGGCCAGGAGCATACTTGTACCAATAATTATTCTTTTAAGAAAACTTTATTTAAAAGTATCATTTACACAAATAATTTTAACTATATGGTAATAATAACAATTTTTCTTGATTCCCTACAATACAACATCCTCCAACACAACATACAACAATATAACACCCAACAATACCATATACAACAATATTACATTTAACAATACAAAATCCAACAATTCAATATATAACAACCAACAATACAAGATTTAACAAATTTAAAACATCTAACAATACAATTTAAAACTACCAACAATACAAGATAAAACAAACAATAATACAACATCCAACAATATAAAATACAACAATATAACATCCAATGCCCAACAATATAATATCCAACATATGTATTTATTAAAAAAAGAGCTAAGTATGTATTTCAGTCTATGTTGGTCCATTTGGGCAATCCAAGCAGTGCTTAGTTTCCGCAGCCACCGCATACAAGGAGACGGTGTGACCCGCACAATGCCCAGCCACCTTTTGCTTTTCCCCATTTGAAATTTGATACTTATCAACGCTGGGTAGACTCAAGGACAACCTAAAGGTGGGGGAAAAAATCCTGGCTTCACCAAGACTCAAGCCTGGGACCTTTGGTGTCCCCCCCCCCTCCCACATTCAGGAATCCTTACCGGTAGTTGTTTATTACCTAATGTTAAAGAGAGGTAACCCAGGCTGAGATATTAAGATTTTTACTGTAGCGGTAATGTAGCTAAATAATGTTCAGATAACAAGACACTCAACATTGGGACTTACTCTCCTACAAACAGCAGGAAATTGAATTCCGTCTCGCACTTCTCAATCGACTGCAGCTCCTCTTCTTCCACCTCGTTTACTTCTTCCTCCCCTCCCTCCTCTTCTTCATCCTGCACTTCCGCCACTTCCTGCCGGCTACTCCCTGAAGAAAAATGGAGGGGGGACCAATGATAATTATGGCTATCATTAAATGATATCAATGGCTGTGTAATGATTAGGCTGTGCCAGATTTCCTGTCACCTTTTTCTCTGTGACTGTCTGTCAAGATTTGTAACAGCTCCGAACGACATGTCAATTAAGTAGAATATATGGATTGTGGAAATATCAAACATTGCCAGCATATACCGTATATTATGGTATATACTCACGTATAGGTCGACACAGTTTTTAACTTAAAATTTCGATAAAAATTAGGTGTGTGACTTATCGCTCAAGCCAGTTTTTTTTAAAGTTTAAAAAAACATCACAACTTGTCACTAAGCTGCAACTGTCACCTGAATCGATGGTTGTAGTGATGTAGAATTGCTAGGATACTATGTATGCTTCAATTTTACATTAAAGAAAACTTTCGTACGTCCCATGACCTATTTGAATTTTTTTATACATTTTTTATTAAAAGACAGTGTAACTCCTAAAAGTTTGGGTGTGGCCTATCTGCAAGTAAAGCACAACATATAAGTAAAAAAAATCGTAAACTAAGGGTGCGGCCTATGTGCGAGTATATATTGTATATATAATATATTTAAAAATTAACATAGAATAAATAAAAACAAGCTCTCCTGTCTTCATTTTCAAAATATTTTGGTGGTCACAAGAGGACCCACACTTGACCTAATTATAAAAGTACACTTGACCTCATGCACTCGAAGCAAACTTGTTACTTCTGCCATGTACAGCTACAAGAAATGACAGCAACAACTATTGTGTGTGTTTGAGACTTCAATAAATGCATCTAATTAGACAACAATTGTCACATCTTGAGCAATGGGAGGAAGGGGGTGGGGGTGGCTTTTAACGTATACTTTTGACTGTTTTTAAAGTCCAACCGTGAACTTAAGTGTTTTTCTCTTGAAGTGGCACGCGTTCCTTAATTTTATCCAATTATATTTTTCTTTTTTATTTCCTAATTATATTGTATTCTATTATAGTTCTATTTTTAAGTTATAACTAAAATAAATAAATAAATAAAATAAAATAAAGTTACAATAGATGATAAAAAAGTGACTAAATGGTGTATTTCATTGAATTATCAGTTGGTAGACTATTAATAACGTAGAAAAAAATACTGATTCTTTTACTTTTAGTTGGAGGCAATAATCTTCTTTCTAGTAAGATGCGTCTATAGTGTATGAGATAAGATAAAAGAAACTAAATAGTAATGAAGTTTTATGAGCAAACAATTGCATTAGTTGAATCATTAACCAAGTTTTATGAATGAGCAATAGAATAAGAGACATTGTACAGCGAGTCTCTACTGACAGGCGAATCTGTATCAGAATGTTCAAATGGCATTGAATATGTGAAGGAAACAAAAAGGGGGCACAAGCAGAAAAGCAGTGAGAGCCACTGAAAGAATTAGAAAGTGAAAGTATCAGGTCTCTTATTAGCCAAGATGTGTGTGTGTGTGTCCCCTCCCACGACCCCCTCCCACATAACTGTCTCAAGTGGAGCATTAGCCAAGATGGTACAAGAGGAAAACCTCTAGACATGTTTCCGTATCCTGGAGCTGGCCCGCCGCTGTGGCTACACCCACCCACCACCACCACGATCCTCACACGGTTAGACCTGGACACACTTAGGCCATGGACACACAGAGATTGGCCTTGATTCGTTCTCATACACCTTCTCTTAGACACCTCGAGGCAACAGCTTGCCGCTGACTCGCCAAGAAGGCCTTAGTTTAGGTAAACATGTTGTAACAGTTACAAACTGAACAAAAATCATACGATTGTGTCGTTAACCATATCCCAGCATGCATGTGGCCCTCTGAACAGGCATTGCACGTTGTTGACTTTTTTACACAGCCTCAAATTCCAGTATTATAAAACCTCTGTTTACAAATTTCTTGAGGTATTATTGTTTTCTTCTATAAATGTAAATAAAAGTCTCAAACTGGTTTTCATTGGTTTTTAAAATTTACCCATTGATTCGGACTACAAGTGCTCCATTGAACAATGGTTTGAGAAGCATTGGGTAAAAATCACATCGTAAGTTAAGTATCAAACCTACAATTCAAAACTGTGCAAGAATGCTGAATAAAATAGTAAGCATTAACAACACTGTTGATTGACCAATACATTTACAATCTATTGTGGAGTAAAGTATGAATTTCAAGCTACCAGACCACAGTATTAGTGGATTACCTGTATGTATATAATATATATCTTTTTCAACTTATTTTAAATGTGTAACTAATTTTTTTTAAAATATTTACCAACTGGTAAGTTATACAAAAGATACCGTATATACTATATACTCGCGTATAAGTCGCACCGGTGTATAAGTCGCACCCCTAGTTTAAGATTTTTTCCCTTATACGTTGTCATTGACCCGCGCATAAGTCGCACCCCGACTTCCCGGGTTACACTGCCTTTTAATATCTCAAAAAATGTATACCTTTTAAACATAAAAGTGACTAAATATTCACCCTAATTTGGAAACTTTTCTTAAAAATTGTTTTAATCGTGCATAAGGCAAACATAATCACATAAAGGCATATCCTAATAATTATACATAACTCCAATCAACTATAGGGGTTATGTAGGAAACTTTATGACAGAGTAGTAGCCTAATGTTTTTTGAACTTTTCAAAAACAGTGTCGGGTGTATAAGTCGCACCCCTACTTTTTGTCAAAATTTTATGTAAAAAAAAGTGCGTCTTATACGTGAGTATATACGGTACATTTTTCCTTTTATTAGTCAATTGGATAGTTTTGAGTATGCTTTTATATTTTTTTAAAGTTTCATTGGCTTCTATTTTTAGCTACATGTGAGGACAGCCAATGAAATGAAGAGTGGTTTAGTCTTCACTTGATGTAGTCAAGTGGAGAAGGCCAATAGAGAGACAATTGTATTTATGCGCAAAAGTGGTTGACATTTCCAGGACATCAACAAACCGTCGCCTTGAAAGAATCCATGGGATTACCATCCACAATCAAATGATTGTTATAAACAGTATGGATTAAATGGTCTTCAATCACAATACTATACATGAAAACCTTTTTCTTGGACTTACGTGAGCATGAAAATTTTGCAATAAGATCTTTGGATCGACTAAAAAAATAGGTCTCCAGAACAGAAACATGATGCTTCGCGCTTCAATCATATTTGTGCTCATCTACGGCTGTCACTGCCAGGTCTGCCCACAGGCCTGCACCTGCAGAGAGTCCCACGTCGACTGTTACGGGAGACAACTGCAGTCGATTCCCTCGGATTTACCTCCCTCTGTGAAGAAGCTGGAGCTCCAGGAGAACGAGATCCAAGACCTTGACGGGGAGGTGCTGACCCCGTTACAAAACTTGGAGAGCCTGTTTCTGGCGAATAATCAGATTGCTGAAATCAAGCCGCAAACGTTCGCTAACATTTCTTCTCTGGAAACAATTAGCCTGAACAGAAATCAGATCATGGACATAGCCGCGGATGGTTTCTATAACTTATCCTCCTTGCAGATCCTTGATCTGTCAGACAATCAGATCTCCAAACTATCTGAGAAATTTGAGAACATTCCAGGTCTTGAGCGGCTAAATTTGCATTCCAACAGATTGACCTCACTGACGGACGACAGCTTCAAGCATCTGAGAAATTTGACCTACCTCACGCTATCAAATAACCAGATCTCTTTTATAACCAACGCAGCTTTCGAAGGCCTGGACAGGTTATCCTTTCTGAAGTTAAGCGGTAATTCTCTTAACAGTGCTGACAATCTTTTCCAGAGTTTGGAATCATTGACTTTCTTGGATGTCTCAGACTGTGCGATGGGCAGGTTTCCTGTAGGCCTGCCGAGGACACTGCGGTCACTAAACATTTCAAATAATTATCTAACTGTGGTGAAAGCTAATCATCTGGCCAGTATTCCTTATATACATGTAATTGATTTTGACGACAATGAGATCAAGGTCATAGAGAAAGAGACTTTTTCTAGAGCTGTGGAGCTGCAGGTGATTAGTGTGAATGGAAACAGGCTAAGCCAGCTTCCATTTCAAATCCCTAGAACTGTGGTGAAAATGTATGCCAACTGGAATCAAATCCAGAGGATAGATGCCAACAACTTTTCACATGACTCTGCGATGTCCATCTTGTCGCTGTACAGCAACAGCATCTCTGACATAGAGCTGAATACGTTTTCTCGACTGCCGAACCTCACAAGTCTCAACCTCGGGTTCAACCAGATCACCTCGCTAAAAAGCTTTACTTTCCAAGGTCTGCGTCAGTTGACGTCTCTCGACTTGGAACAAAATCCTATCAGTGTTGTGGAAGACAGGGCCTTCTCAAGCCTTTTCAGAGTTAAGACTTTGAAAATGTCAAACATGACAAGCACCTTAACAGACATGGCAGAAAACATCTTCCAGGATTTACCTTCCCTTAGCAGCCTTGACATTCAGGCAAGCCCTTCTGTCGCATCTAGACTGCTCAAATCAGATTACATGCTGAGGTCACTTCAAGGGCTCAAGCATCTCAACCTGATGAGCAATGGACTCAGGACCTTGCCCTCAGAGGTCTGGACGAGTCTGTACAGCCTGGAGCAGATCAACCTGTCCGGCAACGATTGGGAGTGTGACGATAAACTGCTGGCCTTAAAACTATGGCTGGATGCCAGCCCAAAGTCAATTGCAGACAAAGTTGTGTGCGCTGGCCCTGGCCACCTGCAAGGCAGATCAGTCGCGGACATTGACCCCAAAGAATTTATGGCAACCACAACCACAGTTTCCACCACAACAGCAAAACAAGCAATCTCCTTCACAGACACCAAGGGTGAAAATTTCACAGAGGGCAGCACACACAGCGTTGCTGACGTCGGCGTGCAAAATGGCACAGACGGCACAACCAGTGTCACATCTGAGGATACAGTTGGACACACCCCAATAGTGGTCTCCCTCGCCCCTTCATCCACCTTAACTTTTAATCCAGCCTCCAGTCTTGGTCATGCGAAAGACAATCTGGGCGACACTACAGCCGTTAACAGTCCGGACCTGACCCCTACACCTGTTATACAGACCATTACAGCTGACATTTTTTCATGGTCAAGTCAAGGGACCAGCTACCAGCTTCAGGTGAGTTTTCTTAAAGGAACTCTGTACATTTTCTTTTGTCATAAACTATCAGCCAGTGTGGTGACCACTTCTGTAGTAAAAATAACCTTATCCTATAGTGTAGCAGTGTTCACCAATTCATTTCACAATACAAATTGATTGTGTGGCCAGAAAACAAAGTGTCCAAACGCCTTTACTAAAGTCAGGTACAAAATATAAGAGCTGGCTTTGACTACAGGGGTGCTTTAGGCCGCCCACGGGCTAGAAACGGCCCTCACAGAGATTCAAATTGCATTTTTTTTTAATTCAGTGCATTACTACTGTACACATATTTTCAGAATGTTGTATCAAACAGTTTATATGGCCCAATGACTAAAAAAGTTGCAAACCCCTGCACTAGGCCATCATCACACCCCACGGAAATATTAGTCCTGGGAATTTATAAGATTAGATAAAATAGGACCAATGTAATGAGGTCGCCTGCAGTGCTACGCCACGGAAAGTAGCAAAATGTTCTGTTTCATTAAATGTTGTATGTTTGAACCTAGTGTTGTACAGGAGTAACGGCTAATTACTAATGAACCATTGCTGGTATAAGTACAAGGCCACCATCTTATATAAAGTCTTTAGATAGAATTATATTAATAATGTCTCTATCCCCATCATTCATTATTCTGAGGCATTTCTTTGGTAAAAAAAAAGTGACAGCTTATGGCTGGCAACCATATCCCCTGTCAACCTGTGAGAATCACACCTCTATTTTATCACAAATTAATTAACTACTAGCCAGAGGGTGGACAAGATTTAAAACATTAATAACTGGAAAAAGATGTGGAAGGTTTAAAAAAAAAAAGAAGAGCTGGCTAAACTACATTGAATTCTTTTCTTTGCTCAAATCTTTCTCCCTTGTGCAGTACTACATTGAAATGTGTTCCATGTTCTTATCTTTCTCCGTTGCCTTTCTCTTTAGTCTAGTTTCCTGAGCCCAAGCACCCATAGCATCAACAGCGAGCGCGTGACCTGGACCAGTTTCACAGAGGTTGCAACTACACCTACTGAGCAGACAAGGTAAGGTTAACTCAATAAGCCCAAGGCTTTCAAACTGTGAACGGCTTTCAAACTGCCAACGGCAACGTTTGCTAAAATCTGCATTGTTCACAAGTTGTAAGTTTTACAGGTTTAAATTGAATTACAGAAACGCAAAATGAAACAAGATAAGGGAAAAGAAATAAAAATTTGCAAATAGCCACAAAATAATAAAAAAACATACCGTATTATAATTTTTTTCCCTCCCTAATTTAAAAAAAAGGTAGTTTTTCTGTTTGTTTTTTTAAGTAAAGGTCTATTACTATTGCTCATTATTCAAAATGACAACACAACAGAACACTAGTTTGGTTTCAATAACAACAGAGCCAGAGTTCACTATTTCTTGCAGACCTGCCAACTTTGAAACTTTGCAGGGTGCTTGTTTGGTTTTTCTACATTTTTACCAAAATAAAAGTTCTAATTTAAAAGTATACCAATTTACAGAAATTACAGATGAGTTCCTTGTACATTTTATTTATATTTTTATATTGTTTATATTTTCAACTGTTCTATCTGAATATTTACATACTGTATATACTCGCGTATAAGACACACTTTTTAAACTCAAAATTTTGATCAAAAGTACGCCTGAAAATGTTTTTGAAAAGTTCAAAAAAACATCACTACTCTGTCATTAAGTTTTAAATATCACCTGTATCGGTGGTTGTAAAGATGTGGAATTACTAGGCTATTGCTTAGGCCTACACTTTACATTAAAAAAAACTTTTCTTTATTTAACTGAAAGTGACATGGACAAATATTTTACGTTTTCTAAACCCCCATACCCTTTTCTTTTGAAATTATCCACCGGTGTGACTTATACGTGAGTATGTATGGCATTTAAAATAAATTGACTGATTACATTTCCAATATTAAAATCAGAAAAATATGGCATGTATGGCATGAAAAAGTCCTAAAAAATACATTCTTTTTTCTATGTTACTCCATACAGATCTGTTTTTTTTTAAAACTCCTTCTTAGTTCTATCATACTAGTTTTAATACTCTAAAGGTTTTCTTATCGACTGATCAATTTATTTTAAACTAGCTACATTACCCGGCATTGCCTGGAGGTAACAGTTCAACATACACGGAACAAACAAAAACTTTCTTTCTATTTCAAACATATACACAAACAAAAACTTTCTTTCTATTTCAAACATATACACAAACAAAAACTTTCTTTCTATTTCAAATATATACACAAACAAAAACTTTCTTTCTATTTCAAACATATACACAAACAAAAACTTTCTTTCTATTTCAAACATATACACAAACAAAAACTTTCTTTCTATTTCAAACATATACACAAACAAAAACTTTCTTTCTATTTCAAACATACACACAAACAAAAACTTTCTTTCTATTTCAAACATATACACAAACAAAAACTTTCTTTCTATTTCAAATATATACACAAACAAAAACTTTCTTTCTTTTTCAAATATATACACAAACAAAAACTTTCTTTCTATTTCAAATATATACACAAACAAAAACTTTCTTTCTATTTCAAACATATACACAAACAAAAACTTTCTATTTCAAATATATACACAAACAAAAACTTTCTTTCTATTTCAAATATATACACAAACAAAAACTTTCTTTCTATTTCAAATATATACACAAACAAAAACTTTCTTTCTATTTCAAATATATACACAAACAAAAACTTTCTTTCTATTTCAAATATATACACAAACAAAAACTTTCTATTTCAAACATATACACAGACAAAAACTTTCTTTCTATTTCAAATATATACACAAACAAAAACTTTCTTTCTATTTCAAATATAAACACAAACAAAAACTTTCTATTGCAAACATATACACAAACAAAAACTTTCTTTCTATTTCAAATATATACACAAACAAAAACTTTCTTTCTATTTCAAACATATACACAAACAAAAACTTTCTTTCTATTTCAAACATATACACAGACAAAAACTTTCTTTCTATTTCAAACATATACACAGACAAAAACTTTCTTTCTATTTCAAACATATACACAAACAAAAACTTTCTTTCTATTTCAAATATATACACAAACAAAAACTTTCTTTCTATTTCAAATATATACACAAACAAAAACTTTCTTTCTATTTCAAACATATACACAAACAAAAACTTTCTTTCTATTTCAAATATATACACAAACAAAAACTTTCTTTCTATTTCAAACATATACACAAACAAAAACTTTCTTTCTATTTCAAATATATACACAAACAAAAACTTTCTTTCTATTTCAAATATATACACAAACAAAAACTTTCTTTCTATTTCAAACATATACACAAACAAAAACTTTCTATTTCAAATATATACACAAACAAAAACTTTCTTTCTATTTCAAATATATACACAAACAAAAACTTTCTTTCTATTTCAAATATATACACAAACAAAAACTTTCTTTCTATTTCAAATATATACACAAACAAAAACTTTCTTTCTATTTCAAATATATACACAAACAAAAACTTTCTTTCTATTTCAAATATATACACAAACAAAAACTTTCTTTCTATTTCAAATATATACACAAACAAAAACTTTCTTTCTATTTCAAATATATACACAAACAAAAACTTTCTTTCTATTTCAAACATAGACACAAACAAAAACTTTCTTTCTATTTCAAATATATACACAAACAAAAACTTTCTTTCTATTTCAAATATATACACAAACAAAAACTTTCTTTCTATTTCAAACATATACACAGACAAAAACTTTCTTTCTATTTCAAACATATACACAAACAAAAACTTTCTTTCTATTTCAAACATATACACAGACAAAAACTTTCTTTCTATTTCAAATATATACACAAACAAAAACTTTCTTTCTATTTCAAACATATACACAAACAAAAACTTTCTTTCTATTTCAAACATATACACAAACAAAAACTTTCTTTCTATTTCAAACATATACACAGACAAAAACTTTCTTTCTATTTCAAATATATACACAAACAAAAACTTTCTTTCTATTTCAAACATATACACAAACAAAAACTTTCTTTCTATTTCAAACATATACACAAACAAAAACTTTCTTTCTATTTCAAACATATACACAGACAAAAACTTTCTTTCTATTTCAAATATATACACAAACAAAAACTTTCTTTCTATTTCAAACATATACACAAACAAAAACTTTCTTTCTATTTCAAACATATACACAGACAAAAACTTTCTTTCTATTTCAAACATATACACAGACAAAAACTTTCTTTCTATTTCAAACATATACACAGACAAAAACTTTCTTTCTATTTCAAACATATACACAGACAAAAACTTTCTTTCTATTTCAAACATATACACAGACAAAAACTTTCTTTCTATTTCAAATATATACACAAACAAAAACTTTCTTTCTATTTCAAATATATACACAAACAAAAACTTTCTTTCTATTTCAAATATATACACAAACAAAAACTTTCTTTCTATTTCAAACATAGACACAAACAAAAACTTTCTTTCTATTTCAAATATATACACAAACAAAAACTTTCTTTCTATTTCAAATATATACACAAACAAAAACTTTCTTTCTATTTCAAACATATACACAAACAAAAACTTTCTTTCTATTTCAAACATATACACAAACAAAAACTTTCTTTCTATTTCAAACATATACACAAACAAAAACTTTCTTTCTATTTCAAATATATACACAAACAAAAACTTTCTTTCTATTTCAAACATATACACAAACAAAAACTTTCTTTCTATTTCAAACATATACACAAAACAAAAACTTTCTTTCTATTTCAAATATATACACAAACAAAAACTTTCTTTCTATTTCAAACATATACACAAACAAAAACTTTCTTTCTATTTCAAACATATACACAAACAAAAACTTTCTTTCTATTTCAAACATATACACAAAATAAAATGTTATCCTCAATTTTAATTGCAATAACTTGATTTTGATGTATTAATTGTTAATCAAGAGGGCCAGGTTTATTTTCTTTAACAGAACAGCTCATGGGCTTTGAAAACTGAAGTTCATTTTTTTACAGAACGTTCACAAACGTACAAAGACTGCGCAAGTCACATTAAATTATCCACATGGGCAAGCAATTTAAAATTGTAAAAAACAATTCCCTTTGCTTTAGCCGTTATATTGAAATTTCCAAACTGTACCTAACTTGGAAATCCAAGGCAGTTTTGTCCCAATCTTTTATTAACCCTGAAAGAGTAGCCTTAATCTCTTACATATAATATAAACAACATATATTAGACCATCACCAAGTTATAGAGATCAAAGTACAAGTGAAATAAATATAAACCATGTTTCCATTCTATCTCCTTAGCATTCATGAGTCTACACAAAGCACTTTAACTTGGGCAGCCTCAGGAGGGTCTCCAGACAATGGTCCTTACAGCTTCAACAGCAAGGGAGGTAACCGCCTGCCGACCTTCTCCGCCTCCCCGGGGAGCAGAATGCAGGTCACCATCATTGGCGTGGCCGTGGCCCTCCTGGCGCTCATCACCGCGCTGTTGGTGGCCGTGGCCGTCTTCCGCTGCCGGCAGAAAAGAAAAAGCGTGGACATCATCGAGCCCAGTGCAGCCGAGACCCACGAGACCTCAGACACCGTGTTTATCATCAAACACATGGCCTGCGAACCACCCCAGACGGCAGATGACAACGAAGGCAGTCACCCCAAGCCGGGGAAGAAGACCAGCTCCACTTCGCTGTCTTCGTCAACTTCCTCAAAAAAGGGACAGAAATACAACAGGCAGCAGTCGTCTGCCTCATCCAGCTCAAGGACGAGCTTTGACTGTGTGCGGGGGTCAAAAGACGATGATTCGGAGATGCTAATGTACTCATGCAACTGAAGCAACAGTCCAAGAAAGTGATTTTTACTTCTGGAAATGAGAGATAAACTACTGGCATTTTTCAATCAGTCATTCACTGTATTGGGTAGAATTGAAGGTAACGAGATCTGTGAAGTTTTTTTTTTTTTAAATCATATCTGCTTGATATAATCTTCATCGTTAACAAGTGACAAATTATGGATGAGAAGTGTGTGAAAAAAAAAGACACTTAATATACGAAGTCAGGCTACTTTTATTAAATTACTATCCTAGTTTTTAAATTTGTGTTATGAATATCTTCATTTGAAATCGTTTTTGGCCAAATATTATAATCATTATAATATAATGTGATGAAGAATTTAATCTCATATTTCATATCTTCAAACATAGTGCCTTTAAAAAATAATTGCATTTAAAAATCTGTAACTTTTGAAGTCATTTGATTGAAAATAGCTTTAGTTCTACAGAGACTTTTGGCCATAAATGTTTAACTTACCTGGCAAGTTGGCCATAAACACTTCCTTCAGGGCCAAAAGCTCCTCCTCCTGGCTCATCGAGTCAGATCCAAACTCGCCCCTTTCTGGCCAGACCTCACGGGCTGCCCGGAACAATGCCACGGCATCAGGGAACTTTTGATCTCTCAGCAGACGTTGCACCGAGACCATTGTCTCAACCCTGGCAGAAATGAAACAAAGGGAGAGAAGCTCTACACTCAGTTCTAAATTTTCTTTGTCTTGTAGCAGACTACCCCATGGGTATGAAGTTCAAAGGGGACTTCTTTTTATAAGACTATACCAAATAAACAACACAATATATTATTTATGTCCAAATCTTCTTTCAAAGCATCCATCTTTAATAATTATTGTTATATTTAAAAATTCTAGTGCCCAAGTTTCTGTAGCCATGGCAAACAAGGGGATTGTATGTACAGTACATTCACCTTATTTTTTTCTAATACCAGGTACCCGGGACTTGAGGGTGCCCCTGAGTCTACCCTACTGACACTAGTTGGGATATAGTAACAGCGGCTGGGCGTTGTGCTGACCACACATCCCCCTTGTATGCCGTGGCCACAGATACTGGTGAAAGCTGCTTCACTAGCCCTAAGATCAGTTTGGTCCGAAGGGTACTTTATTTACCAGGTACCAATTGGATCTGAGTAGACTCAATGGTCTACATTCAGAATCAGGGAAAACTTCATGTGGTTTTTTTTCATTACTAATGCCCCATATTATTGTTAAGGCAAAAAAACTATTTTATAAAAAAACTGGATGATCTCTAAAGTGGGTGGGGTTAAGTCTGTTTTGCTGTTTTCATTATGTACCTTTATCACCAAGATCTCAGAACTAATAGATAGATATCTGTATGAGGCTAATGTAGTGATGATTTAACTAGGTTGACAACACACAATATTGAAGATCATACAGAATAAGAAGTCTAACTTTCAATGGTCCATGAAATACCTGAGTTGTCATGGCTCACTGATAAATGCATCTTAACTGTATAGTATAACTATAACTACTAAAATATAAATTATGTGTTTTAGAACTTGTGTAATTACATCTTAGTAAGACACAAGACATACATTTTTTTATATTTTTTTTATGATTTTGTTCTCTATCTAAATACTTTCTCCATTTTAATGATATTGCAAACTTGTGTGAACTTTTCTAGTGTAAACACAGGCATGTGTCAATTTGTTAAATTCTACTGTACAACTTGTCAATGTCATGTCTACTATGGGTGTCCTTCTTCAAAATTTTGTCTCTAGCCATATTAATAATTGCTAGTTTTTACCCTGACAGGGTTAGTAACTCTTCAAGTCATAATGTATGCATTGGCAACACACGTTAAAGGCTGATGTTTTTTGTTGTTGTTGTGTAAACTGATCACTATTTCATTTGTTTTAAAAAAGCTTAGCTGTTTACTGATACTGCTGATACAATAGTGCTTGTTGTTAGTTACTTCAACCAATGAGAACATTGCTTTTGTTTTTAATCATCTCCAGTGTAATAAACTAAAATATTACTTTACATTTTCTTAACTTGTTTGTTTAATACTGTTTCTAATGGGCCAGATTTTTTGAACAGGTAGGAAATATATCATAATTTCTGGCAACTGAGACCTCTCTGGCCAGTAATTACCACCACTGCTTTATACAAACGAGAGTTTAGACTTTTAATAATTTCTTTTAATAAACAGGTCTGGAATAAATCAGTATGAAGTTCTATTGAAAAAAAAAAAAACCTTCTATACCCATGGGCCTCAATTCGCCGAAGTGCGGAAACCACCGGTACGCTTGCATCAAGTGCACACCGGTGGGCTAACGCATGAGGGACAGCCCTTGCTGCGCGTCCGAGACTCATTTTACTGCCGAGAGGCCCCAAGGAAAACAAACTTCAGAACTATCGTGTAAATTTGGATTAAAAAATTTTAAGCTGCCACAAATTTTCACCAAGCTTTGTTTTGATGTCCTTTGTAGTCAAATACCAAGCGCACAACTTAAAAGTGAAACTGCCAACTTGGCATGTCTGAAACAAGTTTAGTCTTACCTCTGTTCATTCACATCCACCTCGGAGGCTGCGTCAAAAGGTGATAAACCTTCTGGCAGCTCAGGGTGTCCCTGGAGAAGAGAAGGGATCTCGCTTGCTGCCAGGCCATCCCATAATTCCAACAGCTGCTCTTCGGTAAGCTCTTCTCTGGCGGCACCTGAGACATTTCCACAAGACATTTTTTTACATGAAAACAATTTAGACACTTACATAACAAATAAGTTCTTTTCTTTATTAAAGTTAAGTAAAAGTAATTTTCGTTCTTTGCAGACCCTGCGGATATATAGGTTTGGTTAAGCTGATTTTAACACTTTTCACTGCCAAAGTTTACAAGTTGACTGTGTGGCCAGCACTATGCCTGTCCTTCTTAATTTTTACCAGATGTTGTTGAGCGTCTCCAGAGTTTACGCACATGGATACCCTCAAATCCCAGAAGACATTCAGGGTCAAAAATGGATGTCAATAGCACACAGGGAACTGTGTGGCCTGCACAAAGCCCATTAACTTTTTACTTATATCTCATGCTTCTGCAATGTAATATTTAATTGATCTGTTGAGTACATGACTTCATTCAAGCTTAAGAAGATTTTTACAGATAAATTGGTAAGGACTTCAATTGAGGATGTTTAAACATCATCAATCACTTGCTCTATAACCAGGTTGCCAACAAACCATGCATAGAATAATGTCACCCAAGTAAATCAGTTACAAGGTTTCACTCAAACTAAAGTAGAGACACTAAGTATATTTTAAACACAGTTGCTGCTTTCAAAATAGGAAAAAAAAATAGAATTTTGAAAAAAAAAACGAACCAGCGGCAGACTTTTTCCTCTTGGCAGACTTCTTCTTCTTGACTGCTTTCTTCTGAACGACCAGCTTGCTTGATTTTGAAAAGGTTTCCAGCATCTTCAGAAAAATATGCGCCGATTCAACGAGGTCCCGCAAATACGACCTAGGAGGCATGGATGATTTTATTACAGTAAGCTAAAGGATTTAAAATTGCAGCTGAACTAAAAACTAAACAATTTTTGCAAAGAAAAACAGTATTTAATCTTCATACTAGTGCAACAGTTAGGACCATTAGATCACAATGTAACAGTTAAAGTCTAAAGAATTCTATCATTAAAATACACATTTTGAGAACAAATGCCAAGTGCCAAGTGTATGGCTTTAATTAAGTGCAATAAAGAACAAAAAATGACCTACCTGGAGCACTTGGATTCTTTGAAAGTCTTCAGGAGAGTTACAAAAATATCTCTGTACTCACAAATATAGAAGACATTGCCTAGGAACAAACACAGGAAGTATATTAGACGGGGTGTTCTCAAAGGCAGCAGAGCAAGTATAAATATAATAGGAAAAAAAACATTTTGAAGACGATAGAACTCATACCATCGAGCAGTGGTTACAAATGGAGATAAGGCTTTTTATAACTGTTTGCTGAATTTGTATCTATTTGCAAGGGTTCTCACATTTTTTCTTTCAAAAAACTCATAGCTGTTTCACAACTTTTTAAACAACTAAAATTACAAAACTCATTACTATTAACACTTAACAAAACTGAAGATAACTTTAGAAGACAAAATATTTACACATACCCAAAAGTCCATTAGAAAAAAATTAATTTAAGGATGGTTAAAAAGGATATGACTAAAACTATGCGATAGTGTAATTCATTACAATTATTGAATTTACTTCATTATATACAGTGGTATCTCAGGTTACGAACTAAAATGTTGAAAATGTTTTGTCTTGGGTAGTGCATTAGGTTATGAAAGAAGGTGAGAAACAGATAATGAAGGTTTAACATTGGAGACAACCGATCACTTACAGTAGAAATGAAAACCTTGCAGCACTAAAATTGCTTAGCTGCCTTACTACACAACAGTAACAGCTTAGCAGTGGCACTGTGTTCAACTGTTCTGTTTAACGTTCAGTATTTTCCTAATTAACCCTACCAATTATAACTTCAAAGAACGTTGGTGAGACTCTTAGGAAGCACAAACTTAAAACAGTGGAGGAATAGAAAGAAAGAATTATGAAACATGAAAATGGCCTTCTTGTGTGTAAATCGCTAATGAGTACAGCATGGCAAAATCAACTTTATCCACCTTTATAAAGAACAAAGAATTTCTCAAATCAGTAGATGTAGCTAAAGGCATTACTAAGTTACAGAAGCAAAGACCTCAACTTTTAGAGAAAGTTGATAATATTCCTTTTATCTGGATCAATGAAAAACATCGTATAATTTTTTTGGTCGTTTTCTTTAATGTGTGAAGAACACATATTATTTTTGTTTTGTTAGGTAAACGACCGGATGTTAATAATGAAAAAAAAAAGAACGATTCTTCCATATTAAAAACGGATTGTCACTAATCACAATGTTTCATGTCACGAACCGAGTTCAGGAATGAATTTAAGTTTGTAACCCGAGGTACCACTGTATTGACCAGCATAGAGAAAACAAACAGATTGACTAGCTTTTAAAAACCCATGGCTGTCAGGCTATTTCTCCTGGCTAAAATGCAGAATTTCCTGGTTTTTACAACCATGAATTTTTTTTTTTACAATTCCTGTCTAAATATTGGTTTTCCTGGTTGTGTGAGAGCCCTGTATAGGGTTCTTGATGAATGACAAGAGTTGTTGCCCCCTTACTTTGAATGACCTTTGCACTCTGACGTATCTGTTCGTCCTGTGATTTATTCATAAAGTCCAGCGTGTAGAGGAGTTCTTGGTAGGCTTTCAGTGCTGTGTGAGTTCTGTGAAATGAGATTAAACAATGTTTTTTTTTACAATACATTCATGACTTCATGTTATCCAACGATATTTATGTATTCAATAAAACAAGTAATAGTTGCAACTTTCGAGCAATGTTGGTCCCATTGGGTCAGTGAAGCAGCAGCGTCTACTAGTTTCTGTGGCCACTGCTTACAAGGAAATTGGGTGGTCAGCAAAAAAATCCTCAGCCTCAATTTTTTATTTTTTTCTGACACCTGTCAGAACTGGCGAGTCTCAATGACATCCTCCGTAGTCTCGGGGGGGGGGGGGGGGGGGGAAATAAATCCAAAGTTTAACCAATATTCCAACCAAAGACCCCAGGAAAGGGAAATCAAACGCCCTGTCGCTAGACCACCATGTCTCATTATTTACTAAAAACCTGGCAACACAAACATTAAAACCAGCATCTGACAGTATAGTAAACCAGCACTATTACCAATCTATCAAATCTTTAAAAGAAAAACACAGACGAGCCTTCTGGCTCAAATGCACTATACTTTTTTGTTGCTCAAAGTTCTTCCTCCCCACCGAATCTCGGTCGCTCTTGCCCGAGCAATGAAGTACCAGGCGCCCAACGGGGGCTGTCACCCATACATTAGCCCACCAGTGCACTCTAGATGGAAGCATATCGGTGGTTCACACGCTTTGCCAGCTTTGGGTAGAAAAGTGAGCATTATAACCAGCCTCTGATGGCAACGTTCACTCACCTTCTTCCCACTAGCTTAGCCTCCTCCAGCTCTTTGATGAGTCGAATGTTCTCGTAGTAGGTAATCAGCTGAGTGTAGATGTAGTGAAAGGAAGACATTGACATCGTCTCCCTGGGAATGATGGTACAAATTTATTTACTTTGCACGTGTCAATAAAATGCAGTCAAAAATCAGTTTTTGACTGATTAAAATTAAAAAAAAAACCAGAACGTTGGAGAAGTTAGACGCAGTGTATATAGCTGGTAAAAATCAAGCATTTTTTTAGTGAATTTTTTTTTAGTTTCCTCAGAATTCATGGAAATAGCCCTTGACTAATTTTCACAAAAAAATAATAATCCTGATATAAACTAAGGATTATGGTACTTTGAAATAAATATTTGTCCTACCTGCTTTTTTAATTGATTCCCTAACTTAAACTTTCCCACACATTTGTCAGTTTTCCAAGATTCAATAAAAGACTATTTGTTTTCAATTCTGTTAATTAATAGTTAGTTTTAGATTTCACATTGTTTTCGGTACCATATTGTAACAATCCAAATGTACGTAAGAATATTTCAATGCACTCACCCAACAAGGTCGACCCTTTTACAATGGAGTCTACAAAACTCCATAAAGTACCTCATGGCCCACAGGTAATAGGTCTCATCATTATCTTGAGTTGTCTTTCTTGTCAGGGCTTCCTAAACATGTTAAAAAAAAACATTGATCATAGTCTCATGCAACAAAATAGTCAAAATTTTTCATGCAACATTTGTAAATAAGAATAAACAACTAAAGAAACAATGTCAAAATGATTGGTGGAACTGGGTTATCACAATACATTTTTTTTTTAATATCCTTTTCTCAATCTTTAGACAAGATTCACAAATCATTTAAATTGGTACATGTGATATATCTAGCGAATATAGGCAGTCCAAAGATGTAAAATATGTTTGTTAATGTTTTTAAGCACCCAAAATAATTTGTTGAGAACAACATTATGGGATTTAAATTGAAGGACTCCTTCACGTAATCACTTTAACTCATTTGCTACTAACCTAGTTTCCAAAGACACCCGGGAAAATACTAGCCAAAGGGAACGAACTCCGTTTTAAATTTAGTAAATTTTTTTTTAATATTTTTTTTAAATAATTAAATATTCCCCAAAGTGAATAAAAATTACATCAAAAAATATCTTAGCTTTCTGGAAATGTATACTTTTATACATAAAAAATGCAGAATTATCGGTAGAATCATTCGCTGAGTGTTGAGACCCTATGATTTGGCTAAATATTTTCTCTAGGCCTAGCGTCAAAGTCCGATAAAGTATAATAAAGCCCAAAAATCGAGTTGAAATGGAAATTTATCTAAGTCTATATCTGCAGCATCCTTATTATCAGAACTGTTGTTAAATGTTATATTCGGATGTATAGAGCTATCGATTAATAAAGTAAAAAATGAAAGACGAAGGCTATAAAAAAAGTTTTCCAAGACGAAAGGCAAGTGAAAAATACCCGATTTTTTGACGCGCATAGCAAAAAAAAACGAAACTAGATAAAAACATCCGGTTTTTATTAACGAAACAGACTATATTCCTACTTTTAAAAAGCCGTGTTTGCAGTAAAATAAAACTCCAGAACGCATGTCGAAAAAAAATCAAGAAACGACAATGTTAGTCACACACGTGGCGGCCGCGTTTGGGCGCATTAGTACGGAGGGGGGTATGTCGCATTCAGTCGCGGTAGTAGCAAATGAGTTAAAATAAATATTTTTCACAATATTTTGTCCATTTTCGCAAAATTCAAAAACTGACACGCTGGTGTTTTTGTTGTTGTTTGGTTTAACATTCTACTTGCCATCCAGTTATGTAAATGCATGATGCTGCCGGTCAACTTACTTTCAGCAATAATAGAATATTAAAACCATACCTTGACGGCCCTCATCAGAGGATTGTAAGAGTTGATCAGGAACTGGACACAGAACTCCTTCAGTACCAGCCTCATGCTGAGGGTGGACCTTCTCGTGCCCCCGTCTCCCTTGATGGCCACCCTGTTCTTGGCAACCTTCTTGGGCACCTTGCCCTCGTCGTAGGAGAAGGTCTTGGCCTCCCCCAAAGATTTGTGGTAGATGACGTCGTTCTCGCTGATGGACTTCATGTTTTTGATAACGTACGTTCCTCCGAACCGTGAATGCCTGAAATATAAAGGGTAAAATAATCACCACAGAACAACAAACCTAAAAAAAGGAATCTCGCATTAACTGACTACCTTAAACAACTTCAAAGGAAACAACCTAAGCATGCGCGTACAATTGTTATTCTGGAGAATGCTGGTTTGTTAAAATGCCAGGGTTAAAGCGGACATTAGGGTGTCCCCCTGATATTAGTTGGGGAAAGCAAAGTCAGCTGGGCATTGTGCTGGCCACACAATCCCATCGTGTCAATGCATCCTCATTTGCTCTAAGGAGGAACATAGTCTAAAAGGGATACTTTACTTTTCTCTATGTTTATGTCTATGTTTATGTCTATGTTTATGTTTATGTCTATAAGCAAGATTTGAATTTTCGTTTGGAAGTAAAACATTTGCAAACGTAAAACTGTCACATGCAACCACAGTATCATTTGTATGTCTTCTAGTTACCTAGTTTAAACAAAATTGGGAAATAAATGTAATAATAAAAAGAATCCAGTGGATGTATGAATCAGAAACACTGTACTAGAGACATAAATGAAGATAAAAAGGCAAGCAATAGGTTAACATTAAATTGCAATTGAACAAAAAAAACTAATAAAAATGCACAGTAAACAAAAAAAAACCCACTCCTTTTTTCCTTATGCAAAGAAAATTAATATACATTCTCTTTCTTCCCATGGACTGGGTGATCTGAACTAGGACAACTTTATATTTATATGTACGCTAACTGAATCTATCATTAAAGTTATAAAACAAAAAAATTGCTACTTATAAAAAATTGCTATACCTGCCACTAAACTTCAGAATATTCTACTTATATAAAACAATATACCTGCCACTAAACTTCAGAATATTCTACTTATATAAAACAATATACCTGCCACTAAACTTCAGAATATTCTACTTATATAAAACAATATACCTGCCACTAAACTTCAGAATATTCTACTTATATAAAACAATATACCTGCCACTAAACTTCAGAATATTCTACTTATATAAAACAATATACCTGCCACTAAACTTCAGAATATTCTACTTATATAAAACAATATACCTGCCACTAAACTTCAGAATATTCTACTTATATAAAACAATATACCTGCCACTAAACTTCAGAATATTCTACTTATATAAAACAATATACCTGCCACTAAACTTCAGAATATTCTACTTATATAAAACAATATACCTGCCACTAAACTTCAGAATATTCTACTTATATAAAACAATATACCTGCCACTAAACTTCAGAATATTCTACTTATATAAAACAATATACCTGCGACTAAACTTCAGAATATTCTACTTATATAAAACAATATACCTGCCACTAAACTTCAGAATATTCTACTTATATAAAACAATATACCTGCCACTAAACTTCAGAATATTCTACTTATATAAAACAATATACCTGCCACTAAACTTCAGAATATTCTACTTATATAAAACAATATACCTGCCACTAAACTTCAGAATATTCTACTTATATAAAACAATATACCTGCCACTAAACTTCAGAATATTGGATTTCTTTTGTGCTTTTTCTTTTTCTCTGGCTTGTTCCAATTCCCTAGAAAACAAATTAAAAAAAAAAAAAAATTACATTGAAGTATAGGGAAAGATTTTATAATTGAATAATCTACCCTCAAGAGGACACCCGCTTCACGTTAGCTACATCATATCGAGTTGACGTGGTCAGCTTCTTTCAATAAGGGCAAGAACAGAGAGATTAAGGAACTCTTTTGTTCCACTATCAGTGAGAATCTTTAAAAAGAATTGACTCCTAAATGAAACTTTTTCTTATATGATAAATGGTATTATAGTGTGCATGAATGTCTATTGCGCTTGAGTACAAACGGTTCTTTTATATTGATTTAAACATGCTGAAAGCCAGACTTTATGTAATCAAGTCAAATTTCCATTTGTTTGGATCAATAAAGTGATCTTATCTTCTCTTAGTACAATATTGTTATAGCATTCGTTTAGAACAGGGGTGTGCAACATTTTTGTCATTGGGCTCTAAAAGGCTTGGTGGGCTGTGTTGGTTGGCCTGCAGGCAAACTGTTGCACACTCCTGCGTTAGAATATTTAAAAAAAAAAAAAAAAAAGCTACCTTTGATCTTTCTCCTTTTCGGTGAATGACCTCTGAACTCCAGCTGAGGCTATGGCTACCGCTTCCTATAAATTATTATATTAAAAAACATTTCAATTTTATTAAGGTATTAAGGTAAGTATTCGGATATTACTAAAGTAAATTGGGAATTCATGAGACGAAGGCTGAAATAAACTGTCTCACCTGCTCCTTGAACATAAGGGAGATAATTTCCAGTATGTGCATGCACAGCATGCTTCTCTCCCTCTCCGAGCTGGCCACAAACAGAAAGAGGTCCTCCACGCCGCTGGTGTGTATGGTCCACAGGATGCGGTCGTGGGTGCTGGCATCGTCCTCCGTGCACTGGTATCAAACAAGCACATGAAGAAAAGTCTCCCATAAAATATTACAGTTAATGGTTTATTTATTGTTTTTAAATTCTTTGTATTAACTTTGCGAACCTTTTTATGTACGTATGTGCTGGGTAACCCAATGTTTAGAAGGCTAATTGACCCACTTTGCGTTAATCTGAAACTCAGCAAATAGACCAGTTTCTTTTGACAACACAATCTATAAAATGTTCAGGCACATCCCCCAAACCACAAAAAAAAAAAAAAAAGTTTTTAACTGTGTTTTCATTACATTTATGATGCACACATGTAGATTCTTATTGAAGGCACTTTCAAATACTTATTGAAAGCCGCTGATTTACATGTGTATATCCCCCATTGAACTATATATATAGATATTTGCACTATATATCCAGCTATGTGATTTTGAACTATATATATATAGATATTTGCACTATATATCCAGCTATGTGATTTTGAACTATATATATATAGATATTTGCACTATATATCCAGCTATGTGATTTTGAACTATATATATATAGATATTTGCACTATATATCCAGCTATGTGATTTTGAACTATATATATAGATACTTACACTATATATCCAGATATGTGATTTCCCCTTAGTTTAAAATAATTTATAGATTAGCTTATTTAACTCTATTAGCTAAAAAAACTCACTATTCAATCTATATAGGCCTATGACATATTTTTTAAGCAGGAAGCACCGTAGACCTTTTGGGCCATCTGTGGTTAGCACTTGTGTGCTCTGCTTTTTCTTTTATTTTGTTGTGAGTGAAGCCTTACAGTTTTATTGTTTGACACGGCCGGAAACATGGCTGAACCCCCCTGCTGGAGGGCGAACACAGAAATGAAGCCACAATCAGCAGTCGTGGCACGCGCTTTGCTTTCTGCACAATCTCTCTTTTAAGATCAAGCACAAAGTCCAGCCTGACCAGTGACCGAAGAGAAGAGCCAGCAAAAGACTAAACCATGTAACAATTTTCCCTAAGGCTCGGACCCCAAATCACTAAAGTAGATCAAGCTCTGACTCATATAAATGAATAAATGCGATAATGTCTGAAAAAATGAGGACACGCTCACCAGTTGGTAAGCTTGGATCAAAAGGTCGAGAGGCAGTGTATATTTACATAGGCAACATAGAGAAACATCTAATTTAACTATCCTAGCAAATTCTAAACTGTAGGCTGGTTTGCTGTCAAGAGCACGAGTCACCAATCTATTGTATTATGTATTCCGTTGAAATATAACCAACTTATGATGAGGCTTTGGTACTCTAACAATAAAAATACGTTTATTTATACTGTGATGCCAAACAAACAAAAATGTAAGCTCAGAGCTCATTTAACTCCAAGCAACAAAAACTTGCCCAGAGCTGCTAATTTTTGTGCAGGAACTGAACTACAATTCTCTAGGATTACAAGTCTACAAATAAAAGTTATTGTATTACATCAAAGGATATAGTGCTATTTACATTTTACTTTATTTTCTTTTGGAAGTTTTAAAACTAAAATAGCTTTTGTAAAATAATTATTAGAAAATCTCAAAATGTGACAAAACTGAATTATCTCCCATGTAGAACCACTCTACTTGAATTATTAAGTATTTTCATATTTAAGATTAATTTTTTTAAAGTGGGATGGGCTAAAAACCGTAAAGTGTTGACCAGGATAAACAACATTTTTTTAACAGAGAGAGAAATTTTCCTAACCTTTTCTCTGTTGGGATCAGCGGGAATCATCAAAATGTTGCGTATCAGCACAAACAATCTTTCTAGTTGAAGTTTATCTTCTTCCCTCAGTTCATCCCAGTTCTTAAAAAAGAAATTGCATAATGGAGGTTTATATGGATACACATAACATTGCCAATATTAAGTGTTTAAAAAAAAATCCTAAATAATGAACATAAGTTGCTAAAAAAACAATTGGTATGAGTAATATAGCTAAAAAAATTATAGGGCATGGTAGCCGAGCGGAAGAGCATTCATTGGCCATCCGAAGGTCCTGGGTTCAAATTCTGATGGAGGCTAGGATTTTGTCCGAAGACTTGAGGCAGCATTCACCAGTTTCAGTGGCCACGCATACTAGGGGATGTGTGGCCAGTATAATGCCCAGCTGCCTTTAACGTAACCCAACTAATGTCAGGTACCCATCAAGGCTGGGTAGACTCAGGGACACCCCCGAGTCCAGGGAAAAAATCCTAGCCTTCCTTGACTTGAACCCAGGACCTTCGGTACGCTAGTCAAACGCGCTGCCGCTCGGCCACCATGCCCCATTCTAATCCATTTACAGACTGAAATAAAAATGAATATCAACAAAATGCAAAACAAATTACTTACCAACTTCAAAATATCCATTATTTTCTCTGATAGAACAGAAAAGAATTCTTCATCAACAAAGGCCTAAAATTGAAAAGAAAAAGTGGTTGCCATGGTAATTTTTTCAAGTAACTATCGTTGACTACAACCAATGCACATTTCAAAAATAAAACTGCCACAGCAGCCCTTCATGAACCTATCTAATGTAACACAAACACAACCTCTTTGTAATCCTGAAGGTAGCCCTCAACTTCGATGCAGTAATTCCGCAAAGTTTTCTCATCTGGAATTTGATTGTTCCAGCAAGTGATGACTGGCTGCGTTAGATTCACCAGCAGCCTGGTTAAACCATACAAAAAAATATGTAAAGTTAAACATTATTTTTTTATAACATTTTTTTTTTAATTAAACTTATACCCCCTAATATGAATCACGGTGACCGAGCTGACAGCGTCTTCACCTGGCGTACCGAAGGTTCTGGGTTTTAATCCGTTCTGGGTTTGAATCTTGGTGAAGGCTAGGATTTTATTTTCCTGGGAATGGCGAGTGTCCCCAAGTCTACCCAGCTCTGATGGGTACCTGACATTAGTTGGAGTAAAGTTAAGGTGGGCATTGTGCTGGTCACATAATCCCCTAGTAAGCTATGACCAGAGAAGTTGATGAGCGCTGCTTCACAGGCCCTAATGATCAATTTGGTTCAAAAGTACTTTACTTATACAACCTAATTCTCTTGTGTAAGCTAAGCATTGGTGATTGCTTAAAAAGCCCATGCTGAAATCATTACAGAGGATCAAGAGTTTGTGAATGCTTACTTAATAACCGTCTCAAACAGAGCTTTGTCTTTGTGGTAAAATTTGACCAATGGGATGAGATCGTTCTGTAGAATCTGTGTATGGCCCAGCTGTCGTCTGATTTCACAAACATCATTGTCCCGACGCAGGAAGCGAATCAGGTCCTTAACGGTTTCTTTAGAATAAAAAATACATATCATTTTTAAATCCATGTAAAAAAAAATTATATATATATTTATATATATATATATATATCATTCACTCCTAAAGTACAAAGAATATAAAAGAAAAAATAAAGAAAAAATGTAAGCAGGGAATATGAATATTTAAAAAAAAATAAAAATATTTTGGAATAAATATTAAACAAGAAAGCATAATAACATAGAAGGTGTATCTAACTGAAATGCTACAAATAGAAGCAAATACTGCACATTTTGATAACTTACAATGATATTGAGAAAAGCTGAAGTTATATGCCATATTGTATTTAGGAAAGTGGAACAATTAGAAAAAAATCTGATCATTGGCTTTGAAAGCAATATAAACTTGTTTATAAATCTGTTTTAAAAAATACTATCAATTTTGAGAGAGGCTTTCTGTCCCTTTGGAAGGTAAGTTTTTTTTTGTGGTATCACATCATATTATCTATTCTTGAGGATAATCTGTTACAAAGAGTCCAGTTTAATTTGGCATAAAACAAGCTCTTCAATATTTTGCAAACACCAGTTAAGCTTAGATATATATGTCTTTTAATTCACAAAGATTTCCCAGCCTGTAGCATTACTGGAGGAGAAGGGGCAAGGCAGTTCCTTTATTTAACATGAAGTTAGTACTTGTATGTTTAAATTCTGATTTCTACTAACAATAATCGGGTTTTGGAGAAAAAAAATTAAAATCACCTCTACTTGGATCTTTAGAAATTATATAGGTTAGGAGCTTTAGCAAAATCTCTATACATAAAGTAGGATATGTGTGTGTGGATTGTGATCACCGTTGACTAATTGGAAGACGTGTGACCTTATTGTCTCATCATATTATTTTGCTATTGTGATCTTGCTTTCTCCCTGTGTGCTCCCCAGCTGAGTAGAGTCCCGAACTGCCATGCAGGTGACCTGGGTCATATCCCCCCCCCCCCTCCCCCCCAAAAAAACTTTTATTTTTATTTTTCTGTAATAGCAATATAGGCAGGCTACTCTTTTTACTTTGATTGTAAAGAATTTCAGGACTTAAAGCTTTCCTAAAATGTTTTCAGCAAGTAAAATCTAATATAATAATATTTTAGACATGCGGGCGACGGGTGTTCGACTCTCAGCCAGGGATAGTTCTAACTTTGTTTTTAATAAAAAAGACAGGCCTATTTTTAACCCTATTACAATATATATTTATTTTAAATTACTTGCCTAAATGTTTTCAGAAAATAATTAATAATTATAATTTTTTGAAGTTATTATAGCTTTCTGTTCATTATTGTTTATAATATTTTTTTCTGTAGCTACAGGCATATGTAATTTTTTTCCAAGTGCAACCAGGGCTGTGGAGTCAATAGATAAATGTTCTGACTCCAACTCTGACGCCTCAGTTTTTGTACTTCAGACTCCAACTCCGACTCCAGGTACCCAAAATTTCCTCCGACTCCACTGCCCTGCATGCAGGCAATTCAGCTTGTTATTCAATTTATTATAATATACAGTAAGGCGGCAGCATATAAGCCTACTTACCAATACAGTCAGGTTCTTTGATATACTCTTTGCCCTCAAGATACCCAAGAGCACTACACGTGGCCTGAAGCTCAACATCCATATCTATCGTATAGAAATTATAGAGAATTACACAAAAGACATACAATTTGTTGTAAAATTGTTATATAAGTATTTGTTTTCTTTTCCCCACTTGCATTAAAAGTGTGAGAGTGCTGGCCCCCATGTTGTTACCCCAGCGAACTGTTTTTACCTTGCCTACCACCGAGCAGCAGCGCGTTCAGCTGGCGTACCAAAGGTCCTGGGTTTGAATCCTGGTGCAGGCTAGGATTTTTTTCCTGGGTTTGGAGGGTGTCCCTGAGTCTACCCAGCTCTGATGGGTACCTGACCTTAGTTGGGGTAAAGTAAAGAAGGCCATGCATAGTGCTGGCCACACAATCACCTAGTATGTCGTGGCCACAGAAACTGTTTTTTTTTAGCGGCTCCATTTTTTGTAATGTAAAAAAAAAAATTCAAATGTTAAAAATTCATTTTTTTTTATTTAAAAATATTACCTCCCTTTGAAATTGGATGTTGTAAATTTAACACGAGTTACCTCATTTGGAAATTGTGTTACGTCCCTTTGGTTTGTTTATTTTTTTTCTTTTTTTTTTCACACTGCATGTAATGCACGCTTCTCGGACCAGATTTTTTAGACAGTATAGGTTAGTTTCTAAGCTTTCTAAGTATTTGTTAATGATTAGTATCACTTATGTTAATAGGATAAGGAGAGCTTTGTAGTTTTTTTATTTGGCTGTAGATAGCCAAACTGGCCATATCTTGGGACAGGAAGTAGTCTAGAATAGCACATGGTGAAGAGACTAGGTGTTCTCAACAAGTAGGAAGAAAGAACAATAGGATTTTGTGTCTTTTTGTGTTATTTCATATGAAATACGGTAAGAATAATTTTATTTTGTATTTATTTCGTGCTATTTTGCCCCTTACCCCTTTTCGGTATCGGTTCTAAGAAATTCCGACTTAAAATGTTCGTATTAGGAGCTATTGATGAGTGTCTTAGGAATCGCTGCAGACTTGATTCATGTCTCATGTTTAATGGCTGTGTGACGTCACAAGCCTTTGGTAAACACAATTGAAATTAATTTTTTTTTTCATTTTCAATAGTCTGTCGCTCTTCCTAAAACACTTATCAATAGCTCCACGCGAAAAAATTTCCAGTTGGAATTTTTTTAGAACGCTACTTTTCGTGCGGCAGCTAAACCAAAGTATTACCTAATTTATTGGCAGTTAAGACTTTTTAAGAAAGATAGAAAGAAATGATCATCATCTTACTATTTTACAGGGCTGTGGAGTCGGAGTCAAAGAGTCGGAGTAATTTTGGGTACCTGGAGTCGGAAGTACAAAAAAACTGAGAAGTCGGAGTTGGAAAATTTATCTAACATTTATAAGTCGGAGTCGGAGAGTCGGAGTCAGAGGAAATTTTGGTACCTGGAGTCGGAGTTGGAAGTACACAAAACTGAGGAGTCGGAGTCGGAAAATTTATCTACCATTTATCAGTCGGGGTCGAAGAGTCGGAGGAAATTTTAGTACCTGAAGTCGGAGTTGGAGTCGGAAGTACACAAAACTGAGGAGTCGGAGTCGGAACATTTATCTACCAACTCCACAGCCCTGCTATTTTACAGTCCAGGAGGCTTTCATTTTCTTGATGATTCTTTTTCAACTTAAAATGTATACATAATTTAAAGAAGGCCTATAGGGCTATTGTTTTCAGATTATAATAATATGGATTAAATGCTGGTAATAATAATAATGCTACATGAACATGATACAGGCCTATAATTTGTATTATAATTTATTTTCTTGTCTCGTTCTATGTGTAAATAGTAAAGAATGGTTCTAGTTTTTAGTTCATTATTCATTATATGCACAAGGCAGGGTTCTCACATTTTTGCTTTAAAAAAATCAAAACTGTTTCCAGACTAATTCAAGGCTATAAGAGTTAAATTCCAGGCTGCTGGAACACGTATTTTGGAAAATGGTTACAAAATGGTCCCCCTAAGTGACCTAAATATGGCGTGAATGAGGTATAAAAATAAAATCTAAGGCTCGGTCAGTGGGCGTTTATGGCGTATACAAATAGAATTAGCGTTTTTTGTCTGACCTTGTTTTTTATAATAAATTTAGATATGAATATAGATTTCGATAAATTTCAGGCTGACAGGCTATTTTTCAAGGCTAAAATGCCAATATTCAAGGTTTTCAAGGCCTTCATTTGTTTTTTTTAGACTCCAGACTTTTCCAGACTGTGTGAGAAAACTGTTAAGGACAATATTTAGAACCTTTCAATTCTAATGTAAAACCTAGGCCTATTCTGTTGTATAAAATTTGGGTGAGAAAGGCTGCCTACAACTACTACAATGTCATTGTCAATGAATAAATTTAATAAATGTAGATTTTTATAAATGGTTTAACAAAATTAAAAATATACAACACTGTATGTATGACTGAGTAGGCCTATCCTATATTTTATATATTAATAGTAAATAGAGTAGCCTATACTATAGCCTACTATAGGCCTAGAGAGTAGACTATAAAGTGAGAAAAAGAAATGTAAAAAAAAGAAGATAATGAATGATGGTCTTGAACTTGAGTAGTAAATAGTAAAAAAATGATACTTTACAAAGCAAGAACTGCTGGTCTAGTCCGATAACAGAATGGATGACAGATCATAATCAAATAAATGAAAATGACAAGCAGCAAGGTGTGTACACCATACAGCCAGAGCCTTAACAAGCTTATGTAGCGCCCCTGGGCAAACGTTTCAGTGCCGCCCCCTTGCATACTGTAACTGCTTGTTTAGTGCTAAATTTGCTATATTTAGACTACATTTGCCGCCCCCGCTGGCAGTGACGCCCCAGGGCATATGCCCCCTCTATGTGGGGGCACTGCATACAGCATGCAGACAAGACAAGATGCAAAACTAAAGGAGATGTGCACCAGCTAACAAAACAATGGTAATGCCCAATGTCGAGAAAATAATGCGTTCATGGATGGTTTACTCACTTGTCAGTGAGAAATTATACTGTTTTGCTGCAGATTGTTTGCTGTTGATGTTACTGAAACAACATCTAAATTTGTTACTGGGTTTGATAAGTGGTGGAGTTCAAAACTACATAAATCATGATACATCTGAAGAGCACCTATGTTGCCTTGAAAATGGAAAACACTGGCAGCAGGACTTAAGCGACATAAAACAATTGATGCCGAAAGTATTGCCTTAATGGTTAGGGAGAAGAAAAAGTGGAGGGATATCCTACACAGGTTGCTAAATATTACATGGTTTCTTTCTTGCAAAATCTGGCATTTTGTGGCCACAACAAATATGAATCCTTGTTGAATAAAGGAAACTTTCTTGAGAATGTCTGGAATCCATGGATGTGTTCAAGCCATTTTGAAAAGAAAGAACAAGCAAAGCTATTTTTAATGGATGTGTGGGCTATTCCCTTAACTTGTGTGGTCAACACTCTTTTACCGAAAATGCTTCATGTATACCATTTTTTGGTATCCTTGAGAGAATGTTTTCCTTCTTTGCTAATTCCACTCATCGTTTTAATTGAACACACTGGGGAGTCGTTGAAAACACGTTGGAGCTCTCATCATGCTGCTGTTAAACCAGTGAAAGAAAAGTTTGATGAATGTATTACGGCGATTGGAGCTTTATGTAATCCTCGTGAAAATTTTGACACAAGAGGTACAGCACAAGGACTTTAACTTGCTGTCTGTGATTTCACGTTTATCTGCTACTTAAACCTTTGGGCTGATATACTTGAAGAAGTTAATCTTACACAGCAGTACCTGCAGACTAAAGACTTAAATCTTGATAAAGTGGTGACCAAGTTGGACGCCTTAAAATTTTTTTTGCACGAAAAGAGGACTCAATTAGATAAAGAACAAGTACTTATAAAATCAGATTAAAATGGGATGTCGGTAGAGAGAAGAGATTAAGATTCAAAAAGAGAATGTCAGGGGAAAAATTTAAAGATGCTGGAATATCTATGCGAAAAGAAAGCAGTAGGGAGATGCTAGAGTGCATTGATCGCTTTCATTCTGAACTCCCGATCAGATAAACATCGTTTTTAAGGAAGTTGCAGATATGTTTGAGGCTGTTCAGCCCAAGATTCTACTCAAATGTCAGCAAGTGAAGAAGAGTTATTGGTCTATTGGTGTCCGTTCCCAAATTAATCTCTTTCTACGATGAGTTACCCGAAGATGAGCTATTAAAAGAAATACCACGGCTTAGACGACACCTAAAAGCAGCTGATTTTGACCTAAAAAAGTCATGTACTGGTCAGTATTAGATATTTTGAATTTCATAGCTAAATGGGACTTCATAGAATTTCTTCCAACACTCTGGCTTCATGTGAATGGAGCTTTCAAAACTAAAGCTTATGAAAAGCTATTTACGCTCCATCATGGGACAATCAAGACTTTCTGTGAATGTGAATGATATAGATTTTGATGAGGTGATTGACAAGTTTGCAGTTTTTGAAGAGCAGGAAAGGGAAAATTTTAATAAAGTACTTTTAATGTAAAAATAACTAACCTTACGGTTGTTTCAGTTGTTTATTGCTTTTACTTTCTAATTTTAAATTAATATTGTTATTGTTTTTGTCATATTTGAACTTTAAAGAGATGAAAACTATAATGAAAGTCGTGGGCCGGGGGGGGGAAGGGAAGGGGTGACACCCTAAGTTTAGTAAGTTTACCGCACCTGGTGACACCAGCCCTCGATACGCCACTGTTCATCATTATCCTACAAGCCCAAACGTCCTTCTAAACTATTCATTCTAATCAAAAATCATACTTCATACTTGGTCGGCGTCGACAGTTGTTATTATTATCTATAAATTATATATATTATATATCAGTATCAGTTAATTATTATGAAGTTAAGTTAGCAACAGAGTCAACAGTCAACAGGAATACTAATAATCGCTTTATCTAGTCTAGGGACATATTCTTACCACGATAAAAAGGGCACAATACTGAAATGATGATCGATGATCTGTGATTATTTAACTGCTTTTAGCTGATTAACATTAAAACAAAAATAACAGTAAATATTCTATAGTTGTTGAATGAAGAAAAACCTTAATTTTTACTCTTATGTTTGGCGCAAAATATACCCAAGTTCATGGTCACATGATTGCTTCCGGGGCGAGGAAGTCAATTTATACTAGCCTATATATTTTAGAACTTTACTTCCAGCTCCGGTTTCCTGACTTTTGAAAAAACATAACAAATATATAAACAAAATTCTAACAATAATAAAAACACATAGGCCTACAATTAAATTCTTTAAACCGTGGTTTCCCCACGGGCTATTTCTAGTTAAATAATAAAAATATAATTTAAAAAAAACAATAATAATTAATTATTTGTAGTTTGTAGGTTATTATTATTATTATTATTATTAATGAAGCAAAGTAAGGATCTAGTCTAGCAATACGCTCTGGGATTCGTTGGTACGTTCTACATTCTACAGGGATCAATAATGGAGGACAACATTTTATTTCGCAAAATGACCAGTTACCAGAAATATTTGTTGGTCTGTTTTGTTAATGTCTGTTTCTTTATTTTGTGTGTGTGTCTTAACTTTTTTTTTTTGTATTGGGATTCGTTGGTAGGCCCTACGTTTGCTTTCCGGGACATAACCCTCATGCGAATGAGAGTTATCTTATATCTTATAAGTTTTCAGACGTTTCTTCTAGATAGAAGATTATTACGTCTACTAGGCCCAAAACTCCTGCAGGGCGACAGGGATCCGTCGGTGGCAGGGCTAGAACCCGCGACCTGTCAGTTGGTTTTTGGTTGACAGTCCGGTGAACTAACCGCTGGACCGGCTTTACGTTATGTAACAGTTACCATGTCCCGGCAAAGAACTAAGGGGACATACCAGTCGGGAATAAACAACTACTCATGTGGCATTATCTTTTGTAATATATATCTAAAAGTATCTAAGTATAAGATAGAGGAAATCGGTTTTGAGCCCAAAAACATGTGTTGGTTACCTTGGTTACTATTCAAAATGGCCGCCTAACAACCATTATTACCTTAAATTCAATTTCTTATAACTACAATATTATGAAAGATAAACACAAAATTCTTCGACAGAAATAACAAACAAAATAAGATTAAAATATGCATAGAATAAAAATTGTATTATCTTTACAGATTGATTTTTAAGATTATTTTTTTTTGTTGTAATAATGAAAAAATTATTATTTTTTTCTATAGAAATGAAAAACAAATGTTAATAAAACTTAATAAATTTTATCTTATCAAAAGATCTCTGTATCCTAATAAAGGTAGGCCTATAAATATATATATAATGATTTATCATGCAAAAAATAAATGCAATATCTCTAGATCTTTTACTTTTTAAGTTATAGTCTTTATGTTAGGAAAATAAACAGAAAACAAATAATAGACAAAAACATTTTTAAAAAAAAACGAAGAAAAACCTATAAAATAATAAATTTTGTAAATTACAGGGTGATATATTTGAAGTTGAATTATTTTTATATTAGACTGTTTGGCTAAAGAAAATAATTGTTTTTAATCTGTTACAATTAAGTCACTATTAGCAAAATAAAATTGACCGAACAGGTAAAAAAGTATATGATTTCAGGCAAATAGCCTATATTTCCAGTTTCAATGCAAATTTATTACAAGGACCCTTGTAAATGCAAGTTCAACTCACTGAAATGTGTCGCTATGTCATTCAGAAACATCATTTTCAACAGTCAGTTTTTCTCATTAAGAACCGAAAAAGTTTTTTTTTCCATCAATAAAAAACACCTCTTGAGGTCTCTCGTGTGCCATTGAAAATCTATCTGCGTGCCAAGTTTGGCACGTGTGCCTTAGGTTGCCGAGCGCTGTGGTTAGGCATATAGGTGGTTGCAAATTTAAATGTAATCAGCACTCTTTTTACTTTGTAACACCGGACTTCATCGGAATAATAATGTGCCATTTAAATATTTACAAAAAAGCAATAAAGCACATTTCCTTCAAAATAGGCATAGGCCTATCATATAGGCCTAATAATATGGTTTGCACTCCCATCATCTATCAAAACTTTAAAGTGTTCTTAAATCGCACATTATACTCATAATCCCTAATGAAGCCAAGTACAACAGTTTTATTGATAAATGGTTAAGAAATTTTCAATTCTTGTAGTGATATAATAGCTGCGTTCTCCGGAACCGCAACCGTTTGCTCGTTGATGAAGGATGTGCCAGTGGCGTAGCTAGGGTCATCTGCGCCCGGGGACGTGACACAAGGTCTGCGCCCCTTCTCGGACCGACCAAGAAAATTTTGAAATTTTACGGTTTATATGGTTCATTTTCGAAGCATCTGGTATTTTACTGAAATAGAATACAGACTAATAAGTCTCTACACGATTGTAAACAATTTATTTGAAAAAAAAATTCTACTAATTATACATGACTGGAATAGACATACATAGTCTACAACAAATTGATTCTCCTCGATTTGACTGTCGCAAACTCGTCAATCACGTTGTCAAAATTAATATTATCAAGTGTTTTTCTTTCGATTCTAAGGAGTGCAAGATCACTCAGACCAGGGGTCGCCAACCTTTTGCTAATTGTGTGCCAAACTAGGATTTCTAAATTCTAAACAGTTCAGCGTGCCAACAGCCTAAAAGTCAACCTTCTTTATTATACTTGTTTTATTTTATTTTTTCATAAGACAATTTAACTCCGTAGCAAGACCAAGGCCAAAAGCAAAGGAAAGTTATGGAAAAAAACGGTAAAGCGTTTTATATTTAATAACAATAATTAACGCATTTGTGATTATCAACCTTTTTATTTTATTTGCATTTATACCAAAAAATAATATTACCAAACTTTTACATTTTTGGTAATGATTTTGTAAACATTATCATTTGGTTGTCCAGATAAGGATCTAGCAACTGATAATATTGATGATAGTTTATTCTCAGTTTAACTGATATTGTCTTAAATTTGTTTAATGCTAAAAAATAGTATCACACAACTATAGTAGAGCGGAATTCGTATATAGTAATCATACAAACTGGGTAGTTAATGTAATGTTTAAAAAATGTGCATGAAATGTTTTAGTCATATAGATCAATTATTTATATAATTTTCAACTACATTTTACAGTTTGGTCATTATAACGTTATAAGTTGTAGGCCATTTAGTCTATTATTAAAGAAAAATAAGAAACACAATATTAGAAATGAAAGCATAAATTAAACGGGCTAATTATATCCCTTTAATTCAAATAAAGTTTCTAATTTTGATTCAATATTGATGCCAAATAAGTTATGTTTTGTAATATTATAACATATATTTCTGACAAATTTTTTTTTTATAAATCCAGCATCATTACAATATTTAATTATTAGAGATATACAATTGATTTACATTAATCAGTTGTAGATAAACATTTCCTGCATTAATTGTTTGTCCATTTAACCCACTTGATTTAACCCGTCCTTGTAAATGCGTTCAACTAACTGAAATGTGTCGCTCTGTCATTCAGAAACATCGTCTTCAACAGTCAGTTTTCCTCATTAAGAACTGGAAAATGTTTGTTTTTTCATCAATAAAAAAACAACTTTTTTCATCAATAAAAAAACACCTCTTGGAAGTCTCTCGCGTGCCATTGAAAATCGCTCTGCCTGCCAAATTTGGCACGTGTTCCTAGGTTGCCGACCCTTGAATCACACGATCTTGTCCCATTGAATAAATAAGACAAAATAAGCTTCAGTTTGCTGAAGGACCGCTCACAGCTTGCAAATGAAACAGCAATCGTTCGAAGTATTTGCAGTGAAATGGCGGATCCGGTGATACGTCATCTCCATATGGAACAACAAAACCAAGAAGATCCAAAGGCGTTTCCGGTAGAAATTCAGTCCGGGCACCGAGAAGCATTTTGCAGTCTCCGACTGCTGTGCACAATTCGTGACCATTGAATTAGTGTCGTAGAAATTTTGCAATTTTGACGAAATGTATCGACATTTGTCTCAACGAGAAGAGTTTTGACGTGGAGTAAAATCCAAATTTGGTGTTTAGCTTATTTAGACGTAAAAACCGTATTGATATCTCCTGAGTCTATCAATTAGCCTACGCTGTTCATAACACGTGCAATGTCTTCTTCTGCAGAAAGTCATGCAATTCTTGCTAATCCTTCTGTCAACCTCGATTCTCAAAGTTGCGCATCTTGTTTTTCCATTGTCTACCGCAACCTGGCTCAAATTATCACGAATATTGACAAGTTCTTGCTCCAGCGATTCAAGATCAGATGCTTGCTGCTTCCTTGAAATTCATAGGATCCTGCAACCGTTTCTGGACACGATCAATTTTCCCAAGTATGATGTTCCAGAAATGTAACAAAACTAGGAAGTTAAAATTTAATATACCTGCCAGCAAAGTTTCTGCATCACTTCTAGTGTCAGGCGTCATAGTTGCATCTTCTGATAATTATTCCAACAGCCCTACTAGTTCATATAGTCCTTCATAAATAGCTTTAACAGCTTCTGATCGTGCCCTCCAGCGTGTTTTATACTCCCTCTTCACTGTGATTGGTACGAGTTGTTGAACGAGAGAAAAACAAAAATATACTTTCAACTGTTCCAAAAAATGTGATAACAACTGGATCCTGTTTAGCTGAGTGTACTCATGCTAAGTATATTCGACTCGAAATTATCCAAACTGTATAATTTTTAAAACAAGAAGCCACTTTCAGTATATGAAGAATAATATTTGAACCCGAACTGATCTTTGTTTAAAAAAAAAAAACTCCATCAGCAATCTACATTGTGGATGTGTCATTTGTTATATGAGTAGAATGGCGCCCCTTAATGCTCAATGGGGGCGCCAAAATCATGCTTGCCAACTGGTTTGTAATGAAGATATTTGTGGAGCTCCAAAATTCAATCTTGCAAACGTATTTGGGATACATTAGTTTACATCAAAATAAAATTAAAAAATTAGTTCTAATTCTCATTTTGGCGCCCCCTTACGTGGCGCCCGGGAACATATGTCCCCCCCCCCCCCACTGCCCCTCCCTAGCTACGCCACTGGGAGGTGCTGTAGCAGTCACGCGGCTTGTGGATTTCGACGTAGTAGCAGCGAAAGACGAGCCTGCGATTCTTGTAGTGTTTTATGTGGAAACTGCAGATGGTGGTTATTACACTGTTCTTGGGACATTCATACGAATTAAAAGACCTATCTGTAGGCTAATGTCGTAGCCTATGGATAGAGTTAAGTGTAGAGACTTTAAGACATTATTTAAAAAAAAAAACAATGAGCAACACTAGGCCTACTGTGTAACATATATTATTGTTACATTTTTAATATCACTTGGCAAAAATTGTTAAATTACACTGGGCAACAATTCTTCTTCTTTTTCATCGTTCTCAAATGTTATGATTTGGGAGGATTCAGACAACAAGTTTGATTGTTGTATTGAACTTCGCCGTGGCCGTCATTTGCTCTAGTCCACCGAACAGTTTGTCATTGAAGGTAGCCTCCTGAGGCCAAATGGCTGACCGGTTAGAATGGTACAGAGGGCAGGTCTGAAGGACATGTTCCGCATTTTCGGGAGCTGTTCCGTAGGTGCAAATTTCGCTTGCTCCGATTCGTAGTTTGCGGAACATGTGTTGCTTCAGCCTGTTATGACCAATCCTTAGTCCTTAGTCTGAAGATGATGTGTTGAAGTTGGTGGGAGAGTTTGTAGTAAGCATCAATCGTTGGGTTATTTTGTTGCAGCTCAGACCATCTTTCGGATTCATTCCTTTTGAGTATTGCCTTAATTCTTCGGGGTGTAGAGATGGGTCTGTCTGCTTTTGTCTGCCTCCAGCTTTAGCTAAAGTATCGGCAGTGTCATTCCCTTCATTTCGTATATGCCCAGGGATCCATTGGAGAACCAGTTGTTGTTTTTTTTTTTTTGTTATTTCGCAGGGCAACAATATTGATAACACTTGGCAAAAAATGTTAAATAACATTGTGCAAATAATGTTAAATAACATTGTGCAAATAATGTTAAATAACATTGTGCAAATAATGTTAAATAACATTGTGCAAATAATGTTAAATAACACTGTGCAACAAATGTTAAATGACACTGTGCAACAAATGTTAAATGACACTGTGCAACAAATGTTAAATAACACTGTGCAACAAATGTTAAATAACATTGTGCAAATAATGTTAAATGACACTGTGCAACAAATGTTAAATGACACTGTGCAACAAATGTTAAATAACACTGTGCAACAAATGTTAAATAACATTGTGCAAATAATGTTAAATAACACTGTGCAACAAATGTTAAATGACACTGTGCAACAAATGTTAAATGACACTGTGCAACACATGTTAAATGACACTGGACAAAAAAGTGTTAGATAACACTGTGCAACAAATGTTAAATAACAATGTGCAAAAAATGTTAAATGACACTGTGCAACAAATGTTAAATAACACTGGGCAACAAATGTTAAATAACACTGTGCAACAAATGTTAAATAACACTGTGCAACAAATGTTAAATAACACTGTGCAACAAATGTTAAATGACACTGTGCAACAAATGTTAAATAACAATGTGCAACAAATGTTAAATGACACTGTGCAACAAATGTTAAATAGCACTGGGCAACAAATGTTAAATAACACTGTGCAACAAATGTTAAATAACACTGTGCAACAAATGTTAAATAACACTGTGCAACAAATGTTAAATGACACTGCGCAACAAATGTTAAATGACACTGTGCAACAAATGTTAAATAACACTGGCAAAAAAGTGTTAAATAACAATGTGCAACAAATGTTAAATAACACTGGGCAACAAATGTTAAATAACAATGTGCAACAAATGTTAAATGACACTGTGCAACAAATGTTAAATGACACTGTGCAACAAATGTTAAATGACACTGTGCAACAAATGTCAAATAACACTATGCAACAAATGTTAAATGACACTGTGCAACAAATGTTAAATGACACTGGGCAACAATTGTTAAATAACACTGTGCAACAAATGTTAAATGACACTGTGCAACAAATGTTAAATACCACTGTGCAACAAATGTTAAATGACACTGTGCAACAAATGTTAAATAATACTTTAATACTGTGCAACAAATGTTAAATAACACTGTGCAACAAATGTTAAATGACACTGTGCAACAAATGTTAAATAACACTGGACAAGACTGGGCAACAATTATTATTGTTAAATAAAGAGTTTTGGCTTTAATCTACTGCTTGACAGTGTGTTGACAGACTGTTTAAGTTTTGGACATCTCATTTTATAGACCAATAAAGTGTCCCCCCCCCTCTCCACCTCACCTTCCACACTCCCATTATGTTATTTTGTTTGTTACTCGTGACTACCAAAGCTCCTGAGATTCAATTCGATGTCTTGAATAGATTTAGTGTCACGTGCTTTGTTTAGTTTGAAATATTTCAATTTGCAATGCACCCGCTCACCCCAACCCCATTCTCCCCTTGTTCAGACGACCTATTTTATGGCTAGTAACTTTGTAACTATAATGATTTAGGACATGAGACTTGGTCCCAATGTAAAAAGATGTATGATAAAGAAGCTGGTGGTCATAGACTCATAACTCAACAAATGCCAAAAGGTGATTAAAGTAGAAGTATCCCGTCGGACCAAATTGATCCATGGCGGCGGTGAAGGCAGCGTTCAACCAGTGCCTGTGGCCATGGCATACTAGGGGATTGTGTGGCCAGCACAACGCCCATCCGCCTTTACGTTACCCAAACTAAAGTGAGGTACCCATCAGAGCTGGATAGACTCTGAGACACCCTCCAGACCCCGAGAACAAATCCTAGCCTTCACCAGGATTCGAACCCAGGTCTTTTGGTACGCGCTACCGCTCGGCCACCATGTCCTCAAAATGGGACTGTATTCAATATAGTCTTCATATACGTTAGACGTACTGGTTGTCATAACTATATGACAGATTATTTATTGACAGAGTACCGGCATGATAATAGATATATATATCTATTAATACGTTTGGCCATACTCGATGTTATAATATTCTTATCCAGATACTAACCTGACAATTATAGAGACAAGAAAGACCGAGGGAGTGAATGCCTTTATTATGAAATGTTCTCAAAAATGTCCATTGTTACTAATATTGACATTACTACAATTCTATATTTTGCCCCTTGTATTTGCCCATGTATTATGTCCAGTTATGCTTATGATATATTCAATCTACTATTTAAGTGCCGATCTTTCTACCCCCCCCTTCCATTACTCGCAA
Organism: Anisus vortex; assembly: GCA_949126835.1. Lineage (NCBI taxonomy): Eukaryota > Metazoa > Mollusca > Gastropoda > Planorbidae > Anisus > Anisus vortex. The sequence goes on along the minus strand of OX421500.1, from coordinate 2,890,406 downwards.
TATCGATATTATTTTTGTCTGACTGATAAGCAATAAGCCAATCCCTTATAAGCATTTGAAAATAGCCAGTTCTCCCCTATACAGAGAGCTCAAATTGAGAATGTATTGAGAAAAGTCAAGACTCAAGACTCACGGAATTAGCCGAAGAAAGTTGGTTATACATATAGCCATTAGACTAGATTAGATAGCCCTATTTCAAATTTGGATGTATTTTGGCTTAGATTTTGAATCATTGATGTACTATAATGTATTATATTTTGTGTGGATAATATTTTATGCCTCTTCTTCTTCATTGTAGCCCTACTGTGGAGACCACGTTAGACCGGAGGAAAAAGTCCACAATTTAAAGGTGATTTGATTACGAATACTCTGGAATCACAAGTGTGTTTTAACTACTTAGAAATATTTTATAACATACAAACAAGAGTTATAAACAGACGACGGAGTTTCCTTGGAGGTATTTAGTCCATCAGTGATGATTTGAAAGCCGACACAGTGTGGGCAGTGATGGTGGCTTATTTCAGTGTGTTCCAAAGTCTAATGGCTGACGGGAAAAAAAATATTTGTAAATGTCGTTGCGTGCGTGCGTGTGGAACACGCAGTTTGATTTGATAACCTCTGATGACACTTGCTGGATGAGACCTGACTGATTGGACATGTCCACATGGCCATTCATGATCTTGTGCAGTATTGTACACCATGGTGATTTTGTCTACCGCTCTGCATCAACCTTAAATACATGTTTTAATTGCTTGATGTATCTATTTATCTAAATAAGGTTGATATAACGGTGTTTTCGTGAAATAAAAATCGAGAAATTATCGACCTTTTCAGCATTTATTGAATATTAAATATCTAGTGATGTTTTGTATGAAGTTATATGTTATCTTTGAAGAATTACCTTATTTAGCGAGCCACGAACTCATTACAGGCTTATAAATTTATTTGACGCATCAACTTAGAAATCAGAAGCACATCAGCAACCACTGCTTCTAGACAAGCCAAGACACAGTCTAACCGTATATCACAAATAGCGTCTCCCTTTCCTACCCACTTATCTATAAACATAAAAAGCTATGTGTGTGTGTGTGTGTGTGTGTGTTCAACCAACCATAATTTAGTCAAAATTTAAAGACACGTGACCCTATTGTCTCATATTGTAGTTTTGCGATGTCACTTCGGACATGTGTCTTCGCTAGCTAATTGTTTAATGCGGGTTCGATTCTCCATTTAGTTTATACTTTTTTTTTCTACATTTTTTTATTTCAATTAATAATACTTAAACAATTTTTTATTTTTAATCTACGAGCAACACCGGGCAAGTTAGACTTGCCTATTTTTACCCGATTACAATGTTTATTTTAAATTATGCCTACTTTCCTAAAAGTCTTCAGTAAAAAAAAATATTTTTTTAATCATTAGATGCATAGCTTTCTGTTCATTGTAGTGTATACAATTTTTATTTGTAGCTTATACATGCCTGTTTTATTTTCCCCGGGTAACGCCGAGCAGTTTAGCTTATTATCAAGGACTACTAATGCTGTTTTAAACCCTCTCAATCCTAACCCCTCATTAGTAAACGGACCTGCACATTAACATTATTGACATTAATTATGTTAGTTACTTAATAATAGTTTACTTCATATATAAGAGCGACAAGGGAGTGTATCGTTACTGTTAAAAAAACTGGCCTTAGCTAGCTAAGTCAGAAATTCAAGTCTGCACGTCCTGTATTCAGTAGTCCTTGCTTATTATATATAAAGTTCGCTCACTTTGGAATGATTAAATACCTCTTACGTATATGTGATCTAAGTTCAGGATTATTAGCAAATGTTCAAATATCACGTGACCCTGTGACACCGGTACTACTTTTTTTTTTTCAACTTAATATTTTGCAAACTTGGTTTTTCAATGTTGTCTTTAGTTTACAAGTCCCATGAATCTCATTATATTTACATATAAATATGATATAAAACAAATAATAACTTTGGTTAGATCATAGACTATAATATACATGGACCGCTTGCTTTAGTTTTTTATGCTCTTATCTTATTGTTTTGTAATTTCTGATTCTAAAAAAAGTAGTTGCGATACAAGTTCCGTTTTATTAAGTCGCATTTTTTCGACTTTAAATGAATACTTATCTTGTTCTACTATTATTCCTATTATCATTGACTATAATAAGATGGACCGCTTGCTCTATTTTTAGAGCTTATATTCGTTTTCCGTGCGCATACAACACTGATCTATAAATGTTTCCGCTGTATACAACTTTTGATTTTAAATTAAAAAAAAAATTAATAAAACGGAATTAGTATAAAAACTACTTTATAGCAACTACTTTATTTAGAATCGGGAATTCAGAAAATCAGTGTTTCGAGACATCATATAGCAGAAATACTAAAGCAAGCGGTCCATGTATATTATAGTCTATGGTTAGATTAAATTGTTTTTATCTGCAGAGTTTTACTAAATAAATTAATAGATTTTTGAAAGTTAAAAAAAACAGATAAAAATGTGCACTAATCTTATATTTAGGGTAGGCTGTATGCTACTTAAAAATTGAAATACTTAATCGATATATATCTATGATAGATAAAGCATACACCAGGGGTCGACAACCTTTTGATTATGGTGTTCCAAATTAGGATTTCTAATTCATTCATCGTACCAACAGCTTAAAATTCAATCCACTCTTTTCTAATGGAAGAGAGTCTCTTTATTGTTTTTTCTTCGGGGTCTTGCGCGTGCCATTGAAAATGGCTAGGCGTTACAAGTCTGGTACCCGTACCGTAAGTTGCCGACCCCTGGCCTACACTTTACATGAAATTTACGACGTCTACAACAAACAAAATAGAAGACCTGAGTCTACATTTCTTGCATATACATACTTAATTATTTAGGCAACTACGTTCAATGATCAAGAATTTCGAATAGTAGTCGTCGGTCTACATAATGCATAATAAATGATAATAGAAGTTAATAATAGATTCTCCTGGTAAATATCAAAAGACGTTAATAACTACCAAAGTGTGGGGGGGGGGGGGAGAGAAGAAAGATAGAAGTATTTTAATTTTAAAAGGTATATTTCCTTTAGGCCTACTAAGCTAATAGTACACCAGTAAAACTCGTCAGGGAAAACATTAAGAACGATAATCCATGTCACTTAATCCGCAGACACTTTATCGCCACCAAAACTTAATCCTCAGACACTCAATGCCGTTTTCATTTAATCCACGTCAACTGATTGTTTTTTATATGATAACAAATTGTTCTTAAGTGTTAGTGTGGTAAGTGTTTATAATCTATATGACAGGTAAGCTAATTATAGGAGACACAGAAGTCGATCCATTGACTCGTAGTGCTGTACAATGTTGTCGTTTTTATAGGAGACACAGAAGTCGATCCATTGACTCGTAGTGCTGTACAATGTTGTCGTTTTTTCCACGCCAAATGCAGCACACAATGCTTTAGAGAGGATTAAAGTGTAGTGGGAATTAAGTGGCTAGAAATAAAGTGACTAGGGGATTAAGTGTCGGGGATTAAGTGTCATGTGTTTTACAGTTCACGAATTGAAGACCATCTAAATCGAGCAGACCAGAAACTGCCACTGTCGTTTGAGGTCCGGGTCAAGGATATTGTAGACTCCCTTGATGGCCGCTCTCTCCGGAACCGTAAAATATTGCTCGTGGGTGTAGGCGTTAGTGGCGCAGTCTCGCGGTGTGCGCTTCTCGACGTTGCAGCAGTGAAGGATGAGCCTGCGCTGTTGTCGCGTGTTGTTCATGTCATTCCGGATGCCGGTAATTAAGCCGTCCAATGGACATATGAACAAATTAGGCCGATTCACAATATCGTAACCTGGGGGAAAAAATCAAGTGTAGGGAATTTTACACATTGTTAAAAAAAACAATTAACAACAATTTTTTTAACACAGGGCAACACTTTTTGCGTTTCAAGTTCGTAAATATAGGTGACGCACTGAAATATAATGCCCACTTTAAATTTAAACGAAACTTTTTAATTGATTGTTAAATAATACTTGGCAACAGTTGTTAAATAACACTTGGCAACATTTGTTAAATATCATTGGGCAACAATTGATAACACTGGTCAACACTTGTTTTACAAAAGTCATGTTACTGAAATAGTAATTTCTTATCAATTTTCTATGTAATGGGCTCAATTATTTAAATCTTTTTCGCAAAACCCTCTGGCTGGCTGGCCAACGACCAATCCGACCTTGTGAAGGCTAATTGAACCATTTCCGGTCATTCCATGCAAGTATTTAACCACGCAGACGTAAAATTATGACACTACGCGACGAGAGCTTCAGAAGGAAAGTAACTGTGTCTGATCTGAAGAAGGGACAGTGTGGCAGGCAGAAATCGGTATCGGACGATAGAGGGGTGAAGGTCATGAACTCCACACCAGAAGCCCATGCTATATGGCTATATCTTTCGCTCTTGAGTGTAATCAAATCAAAGTTTAAAAAAATCCGGTTAGGCGCTTACAATTTTGTTAATGGATTTGCGATGATGAAACAAACATATCTTACCGTCAAACTAACATATCATACTGTCAAACTAACATATCTTACCGTCAAACTAATATATATTACAGTCAAACTAACAAATCTTACCGTCAAAATTGTCTTACCATGTTCCATGCAAGAAGATGTCTTTCCTACTTCCTGGCACTCAACAAGCCATCTTTTATTTTGGTGTATTATTTTTTTGATGATCTGATTTTTTGGACACTTTATTTTGAAAGAGTTACCTTCCACGATTGTTGCCATGGCGACTACAAACAAAATGGCGACCAAGACAGACGTGCTCGATATGGTAACGAAGGACATATTTCTAAACTGCGTTAAACCTGTATAAGCAACGAATGAACAAAAAGTTGAGCTTCTGATATGTCTGTTTCGATATGGACTTGCGTTGCAAGCTTTAATCAGAACAACTAAACAGTTTAAACTAAATATATGACACTCAAGAACATTTACAATCAACACGTAGGACGTAGGGCGCATAAATCTTCTGTTAAGAAGGAGCGCCGTTAGCCAATGTTATGAGATAGCAGTACTGGCACAAACCAAAAATTTAAAAATTATAAGAAAATAGACAGACGGACATAAATTTTAACCCCGGGATAAATATTATATTCTTTAACTCTAATGAGAAAATGACATAAGCCTGCACATAATTTTGTCTGTCCTACTAGACGGTAGGCCTATCACGACAGCTGGGACATTCTGTCCATCGACATTTCGTCGTACGCAACGTTTCGGTAGACGAAATGTCTGGTAGACGAACTGTCGCGATAGACGAAATGTCTGGTAGAGAGACGGTCGTGGTATGACGAATAGTCTGTTAGACGAAAATATCGCGGTAGACGTAGTGTCGTAAGACGAGATGTCGTGGTAGACGTTATGTCGATCATGTCGGTAGTAGGGATGTTAAAACCGGTTTATTTTCAAAACCGGTTTTCGGTTCTATAAAACCGGTTTAAAACCGGATTTTGGTTCCCCCCTTCCCGCGTAAGTCACTCACGGGCCGAAAAAGCTAGCTTAATGTGCGTAGTTTTGTAGGTAGGCATATTTGAAAAGTTGTTCAAACTTAATTAGTGTTTGCAGGGCATTCAATGGGTTGTTTTGTGTGAATACAATATGATTTTGTACACTTTACCATAAAATTCTTTAGAACTAAAAAAAAATGTGGGCTAATTGATTAAAACCGATAATAGCTTTCAATTTTTTAATAGTGATGATCAAATTTCCGATTATCGTTGACCAAAATCATAAAAGGGCCTACTAAGAAGCATATGAAGAGGCCTATATGGTAACTTCTAAAAAAATGTCGTATTGAAAGGTTTCGCGTAGCACCAATCAAAAGAATGTGTATTTAATAGTCCCGTTAACAATAAAGCACAGACGCGGTGCCTAGCCGAATAATTGTTCAGGGTCACAGGGAAGGGCTAGTTTGTGTTTCTCTATTGCGTACATCAAAGAGGCGCGAACATCTAAAAGATGAGCCGACAAGTAAAAAGATTCATGTTAATTGTAACTGTAACTTAACTATTGGTTTGATGTTGTTTTTATCGCAAGCCATTGACTAGTTGGTATTTGGAAACACAAGAAACACAATATCTAGGACTAAATATTGTTAGCAAGGCATTTCAAGAAAGGTTTTGTGCGAGTCTAACATTATTTATTAAAAATATTTCCATTAGAACCAAATAAAAGGGTCTTCTACTTAAAGTAATGATTACCTTCCAACTTACAAACCAACAAACCGAAATCCGGTTTTAAAAATCAAAACCTGTTTTAGGTTTCAAAACCGGAATCCGGTATTCCGGTTTTCGTTTAACATCCCTAGTCGGTAGACATACCTTCCATAGACGAAGTATCGTGACGAAAAATCCTGTAGACTAGTTTGTTGTCGTGGAATCTAAGCTTAGAGGAAAACTCTAACACAAATACCCACTAGACTATAGACTATGCTAAATACAAAGAAATTCAATAATAAACAAATAAACTGAAATACATATTGTATGAATATTTAAAGTCTCACCTGTTTCAATGTATTTTTTAAAAAAAGATGAACATTCAGTTTTATAATATTTTAACAATTTCGTCAACACAAAAGAGTGCACCGAATGGCGAGCACTGAGTTATGTGGCGAGTACCAACAGCAGACGAGGACCAAACGAGCCAATGAAATCTAGCGGATATTATCGGCTCAATTAATGCTTGTCAGTTTGGTGTTCTTTAATATAAAAAAATCTTGTTATGATTTTTTTTTTTTCCGTGTGCAGACGTGACTAATGAGTAGCGACGTTGTAGGCGTTCCCTAGTTTGGTCTAGCTATTTTTGGGTACAAGTATATTATAATTATTTTTAGAGTAATTCTATAAAGTATTTTATATAATTTCATAGATATTCGGCAGAGGCGAAGGAACAAAAATAATTGTATACTTTTCAATGATTGCCGTGTCCGAAGCTTTTTGGGTTCGAATCCCGAGCAAACGCCAGAATAATTTTAGGGAGGCTGTCGCTGAACCTACCCAACTCTGATGTGATATCTGAAATACGTGGGGGTAATTGCACTGTGTAATATTCACAGTAAGAGCTGATTCGCTGGCTTAAACTACTGCTAGACAGTGTATTGACAAACTGTCTTAATAAACTGTCTAATATTCACAGTAAGAGCTGATTCGCTGGCTTAAACTACTGCTAGACAGTGTATTGACAAACTGTCTTAACAAACTGTGTAATATCCAAGGGAGCGACAAAGTCGATACATCTTGGCTTCAGATGTGATACCGTACTATTGTTTGGTGCTTTATACAATACTATTGTTTGGTTAATATATACCGTACTATTGTTTGGTGCTTTATACAATACTATAGTTTGGTTATTATATACCGTACTATAGTTTGGAGCTATATACTATACTATTGTTTAGTTAATATATACCGTACTATTGTTTGGTGCTTTATACAATACTTTTGTTTGGTTATTATATACCGTACTATAGTTTGGAGCTATATACTATACTATTGTTTAGTTAATATATATCGTACTATTGTTTGGTGGTATATACTATACTATTGTTTGGTTAATATATACCGTACTATAGTTTGGCACTATCTACCATACTATAGTTTTGTTAATACATATCGTACTATATTAACTAGATAACTATTAGTTTTATCTAAAATGTTTGAACCGCTTTTTTTTTCAATAGGATAAAATAAAGATGGGTTCTTGATGAAGATGTGAGAGCGTTAGGGTATAATAAAGCCTAATGTAGAAATCCAGTTGTTAATGAAGCTTTAACAAAAAAAATCTTATTTTGACGAATATTGTGATATTATCGTTTTCCTTGTGTCAACAAAAAAGAAAAAAAAATTATGTTGAGCAACTTTTATTTTATCATATATTAAATTGAAGGTTGTTTTGTCTTGATTACGTAAAAGCTGAACTGTTTAGGTCCATCGTTGAATCTTTGTCTTTTTTTTTGCTTGCTGTAAAGTTTGGACTCCATACTTATGAGCTCCCTTGAAATTTGAAATAAGGCGTAATAATGGGGTGGGGTGGATTAGGGTGGTGTGATAAGGAAGGAGGTTGACGTGTCTTACAGATAATAAAGTTCCTTGCATGACAGACACTCGACGACAGTAAAGTGTGTCCATTCTAAAATGTCCATATTATAGTCGATGAAGTCAGGTGTAGGGGGTATAAAAAGGGGGGGGGGGCGATTGGATCTATGGCCGTGGGAAGGTTTTCTTTTACGCAGTACAACCTTAAATCGTAGATTGAATACATCATAAACATAACTGGACATACATGAGTTAATACGAGGGGCAAAAAATAGAATTGTAGTAATGTCAATGTTAGTAATAATGAACATTATGAGAACATTGCATAATAAAGGCATTCACCCCCTTGGTCTTTCTTGTCTCTATAATTGTCAGTTTAGTATCTGGATTCGAATATTATAACATCGACTAGGGCCGAATGTATTAATGGATACTGTTACGAATCTCGGTCATAAATGAATGACGTAGTAAGGCATTGACCTCTTAACAAGTGCGTATCAGAGTCCAAAGCGACCAAGGTTTGACCTTTATGCCCTGAGGGCAGTTTAAAATAAAATAATTCGTTCAAATCCCGTGGAAATTGGGGGATAATTCTGGATCGTAGTAATTATAGAGAAAGAGGTTAAAATGCGTATTAAGACCCTGTAGAATCTTCGATGATCGTTTTCTTTGTAAAGTCCCGACCTCCTTAAAGTTAGTTCAGTTTAAACGTTTGTAGAGTGAAGTCGCTATATTCATACATGTACATATAATGCCATTTTATTGATACTTATGTTGCCATCAGTTGATAAAGTTTATTGATCGTTTATATTGAGTCTACAATTTAAATAAAATTGTTTATTCAACAACTGGAGTTGTTTGATCAATCATTGTTGAGAAATGTGTTGAAGATAATTATCACGAATATAACTACATTACTGCATAGACCTGTCAGTCAAGGAACCCCTAGCTTGGGCTACAGATTAGCAGAATCTAGAGACTTCTAATAAAGATACAACTATATTCATTGAATCCGATTTAACGAGTCGTAATAATAGTCATCATCATAAAGAGGGCCATAACAGTTTGGGGTCTTCGTCCGATATAGTTGTATAGTGAAGCATATATTCAAGTTGTGTTGTGTTGTGTGTTGGAGCCGTGACCTACTGAGCAAGCCTAAGAACGCTGAAATTATTCTTCCGATTGGAAAAACGTAAGTTGGAAAAATTTACCACTTTATAAATCTCTTAACTAAAGAATGGAATTTATTGAAAATCCAGAAGAAGAAGTTCTGAAAACTTTATCAATAAAGAAGTTAAAAGAGATCGCTGAGATCTTAAAGATAGAAGTTACGGAGACTACACCATCGAGGACTGTGTTGACACAGCAGATAAAAGATGTGTTGATTGCGAGTGGCAAGTTGAAAGTAGAATCAAGCGCGGAGGGATATCAAGTTGAAGGTCAGATGTCTGAACAGTTCCGATTTCAACTAGAAATGAAACGTCTTGAGATAGAAGAAAGACGTCTAGAAATAGAAAGTCAGGAAAGAGATAAGAAAAGTCAAAGAGAAATAGAAAGTCAGGAAAGAGATAAGAAAAGTCAAAGAGAAAGTCAGGAAAGAATAGAGCTAGCAAAGATAGGAGCTACTAAAAAAGAATCTCATAGTGATGTAGAGATGGCCAGATGGAAAAAGCTAGTCCCTACCTACATTGATAAAGAAAGTGAAATAGCTAATTTCTTCCAGACCTTTGAAATTTCTTGCAGAGATTTTAAGTTCCCAGAAGATAAATGGGGAATATTAGTCAGAACAGCTTTTACTCAGGGAAGGGCAAGAGATTGTGTTCTGTTGTTAAAAGAGGAGCATTTAAATGATTATGAAGTCATTAAAGACACTGTACTAAAAGCCTATAACCAAATACCTGAAAGTTATCGGAAAAGGTTCCGTCAGTATACAATGTCCCCTTACCAAACACACTTAGACTTCCTTAGAGCAGAAGAAAAGTTAATGGATCAGTGGATAAAATCCAGAAATATCTCCACATTAAAAGAAATGAAAGATATCATTCTGTTAGAGGATTTTATTAACAAAGTGAGGCCGGATATAAGAATGTATTTATCCGAGCGTGATATCACTGACCCACATAAGGCTGCTGATTTAGCTGAACAGTATGCACTGTGTCATAGGACAGCTGGTGAAAAGAATGTTAATAGGCCACAACGGCAAGCAGAAAACACACAACAACAACATCGTGAAAAAGAGCATTTTGTGAAACAAAATGATGTTAATAAAAAACCTATCAACAAAAACGTCCAATGTACTTTTTGTAAAAGGACAGGACATAGCATAGAAGACTGTTGGAGTATACGAAGCAACAAAAGACCTAACAAAGTGGTCATGTGTGCCAGCCATGCACAAATACAGAATGTACAAGAAAGCGAAGATACAAACGAACTGAATTCGAAGAAAGATTCTTCTAAACCAGAAACACTGAGGGTGGATTTGCCTGAGAGCAAAAGTCAGAAGGTAGAGAAATCTACAACTGAAGATAATGAGGATAAATATCCTGATTATAAATACAGAATGGCTACTATTGGATTAATTGTCCAAGTCCACAGAGACGAAAAAGTAGACCAAAGTATTTTTGACTCGGAAAAGAGTCTGAAGTCATCGAAAGATGAAACAACACCCGAAAGTCATGGTCAAGGGAAGAATAAAATTGACACAGAGACCCTGTGCAGTTTTCAACCGTTCATTAGTGAAGGTTGTGTGGCCTTACAAAAGGAAGGACCACTGAAGTCCGTAAACATATTACGAGACACAGGAGCATCATTAACACTGCTGCTTAAAGATGTATTACCATTGAATGTGAATACATTGACAGGACAGACTGTCCTATTGAGAGGTTTTGAATGGAAAGAAGAAATACCTCTACATAGGATATACCTCACATCTGACTTGGTGACAGGATATGTGACAGTTGGAGTAATATCAAAACTTCCTGTTGAGGGCATATCTGTTATACTAGCAAATGATTTGGCGAAAGGGAGGGTGAGACCTGAACTGATTGTGAAGGAAAATCCAGACCCTAGTCCTATTGTGGAGACAGGAAAAGAAAAAGAACTTTATCCTGTAGGTGATGTCATAAATGGTATGACACCACAGAAAAAGAAAGAAGAAACTATCTCACAAGAAAAGAAAAATAAAGAAGAAATTCTCCCACGAGAGAAGAAAGTGGAAGAAGGAGTGGAACTTGATACTACTATTTTCTCCATGATTGAAGATTGTCCGAAAGGAAATGAACAATCAAAGAAGTCATCACAAAATGAATTGATTGCTGAGCAGAAAGTAGACCCAGAGTTGCTACAGTTGCATGAGAAAGCTGTCGACGAGAAAGAAAATCCTACTACTGATGTCTATGAACATATAGACCACAGCATGTTCAAACAACAATGCAAACCTGCAGTTGCCGGTACAGATGAAGATTTGAGGAGCATCACTGAAGAAACGAGTGCGGAGAGCTGGACCGAAACTATCAAAAGCTATGGGTTACCACAATCCATACCGACAGATCGAAGGACCAACTTCGCCCCGGAACTCTTCAATCCAGTCCTAAAGAACTTATGCCTGGAGCAGGAGATGTCAACTGAATCCCATCCGGAAAGTCGAGGAGCCTATGGACCAATCTTTGGACCCACTGTCCAAGGACCACTCAAACTACTTCAAGAGGAATGGCAGACCGAATTGGATCTCCTTGGGCTGATCAAGTACCTAGATAAGTACATATATTTTTTGTCTGACATAACTGTTTTTGTGAGAAAAAAATTGTACACTGCTCACATGCAGATGCCATTGTTGTGTGATGAAAGAAAGGCAAAAATATTATATCATTTGAAAATGATAAAGCCTTACCTTCTGAAAACAATTGGAATAAGCTTGATGTTGTTAACATTGTTACTCTTATTTGTAAAATTTATGCCTGGAGTACAGGGTGAATTGAATGACAAATTCACTGATAGTTAGTTACCAAACTTACTATTTTAAAACTAAATCCCTTACTTGTGATGAAAAAGGACTGAGTAAAAGTATTGTTAGAGTAAATATCATTATAGTGTGATATTTCTAAACAAACTTGTTAGTTTGAGCATTAAAATAATTGCTATAAGAGAAAAAGATCAGTTTTATCCGCAGAATTAGTTTCTAAATCAGAGGACATTATAAATGTGGACTGATTATAAGATATGTTTGAGAATCTCTGGAAATGATAATTGAAACATTTGGCAGAGAGGATAATTTGATTGAAAAAGATGTAAATGGTTTTGAGAAAAGAGAATTTTTCTATCACTAAAGTATTGAGAAATGTTTTATGATTGTACTATGGAAAATATTTTATCATGTACTGTTGTTGAAATTATTGCACTGAGTCAAGATGCAAATTTCTTCTATGTGAATTTATTCATTTATTATATTATCATTGAATGTATGATAATGTAGGGTAAAAATAGTTGCAGCAAGACAGAACTATGACTAACAAGAATTCCAAGAAATGTATTATATATGATTTTTTCACTTTTAGGATACTGTTACATGAAAAGCAGACCAGAAGTAGAAACAAATAAAACTTATCCTTGTTTTGTATAAATTTAGGATATGTGCCACTGACTTGACACTGTAAACCAGAATGATTGAGAATTTCATGGTTAAGAATTTATAATGTTGACATACCAATGTTCAACTAATGTATGATTAATTAAGGATTTCATGTCAAGATTGTAAAACTAATCTATATTTTTTCTGTATTAGTTAAAATAGATTGAATGAATTGTATTGACAAGCAAAAGATTGGGTAGACCTGAACACTGTGAAAGTAACAGGAGAATCTATGAATAAGGAATAAAACCTTTATGGAAAATGGAAAAGAGCAATGTACACCACTGAAAAGATTGGAAATGAAATGTTTTACCACACCAGTCAAACCAGCAGTTTGTTTTGTACATAAATTGTTACATTGATTTCGCTATGAAAAAAAAATTAATAGTAGCCTATGCTTAACTCTTTTCTACTTCAATAATATTGTATTTAATGTAATCTAAAGAAAATAAGTACTTACTGTGTAGTACTAAGATTGTATGAAGATAATATAACTTGTTTTAATTGATAGTTAATTAAGTAAATTAACCAAATTTGTTAAGTAAATCCATGATTGTCTGAATGTTTCAATTTAACCTGCTACGATGTGAACTCTTTTAAAAAAGAAAATAATGACGTCGAAAGGTCATGGTAAAATGAAAGATTGAAATATTTTTAATGATTTTTGCTATAAACTATTTTAATTCGTGAACAGACTATGTTTAATGTTCTCAAAATAATATAAATGAATTTGATTTTGAGATGATAGATGTTAAAGAATGCTCATTTAGTTACGATAACTATGTAATCGCGTAGCAATATTTTTTTGACCTAGGCTGTGATGAGGTAAATTTGCATAGCGATGTCAACATTGTTAAAATCAATTGAGAATGAGAGAGAGAGAGAGAGAGAGAGAGAGAGAAAGGCGGAATTGACCTCAATTTCTGTGTCGCGTCACCGACAGTTGTCTAATGTTGTCCAAGCCTACAGGCTGAAAAAAAAATACTGTCGAGAAAATGATCGTGTTGTTGTGTAATTAGGTCAAGCCTAGTAGTATTTTTTTCATCAAGAGCGTTGGTTTTTTTTCTCCTTATGAAAAAATAAGTCGTGTCTGCATAGACATTGAGTGATTTTTTCTTTTGTTGTTTGATTACAAATGTAAAAGATATTAGTTTATAATTAAATGGACGAGAGAGTTTTTATTACAGTGGAATGTTCAATGTAATAGAAGTTATTAACTTGTATTATATTATATCTATTAAGAATGATTATGTATTTTTCTTGTATACAAGATTTAGATAAACAATTTAATTGTCCATTGTTTTGAATTAAAAATTGAATGATTGAATGACTATAGTTAAGCCATTTGATAAGATGAATTTATATTGCATATATTATTATGTTATTGTTATCAGTTCGATTGAATTATTGGGATCGCCAATTGAACTGTATTGTTTTCCCCGGAATATTTTCTTTTATAATTATTCCTTAAAATTAACATTTTTGGTATCTGTAAAATGTAAAAGAAATAATTATAAAGCTTTAGAAGGGGGGGGATGTTACGAATCTCGGTCATAAATGAATGACGTAGTAAGGCATTGACCTCTTAACAAGTGCGTATCAGAGTCCAAAGCGACCAAGGTTTGACCTTTATGCCCTGAGGGCAGTTTAAAATAAAATAATTCGTTCAAATCCCGTGGAAATTGGGGGATAATTCTGGATCGTAGTAATTATAGAGAAAGAGGTTAAAATGCGTATTAAGACCCTGTAGAATCTTCGATGATCGTTTTCTTTGTAAAGTCCCGACCTCCTTAAAGTTAGTTCAGTTTAAACGTTTGTAGAGTGAAGTCGCTATATTCATACATGTACATATAATGCCATTTTATTGATACTTATGTTGCCATCAGTTGATAAAGTTTATTGATCGTTTATATTGAGTCTACAATTTAAATAAAATTGTTTATTCAACAACTGGAGTTGTTTGATCAATCATTGTTGAGAAATGTGTTGAAGATAATTATCACGAATATAACTACATTACTGCATAGACCTGTCAGTCAAGGAACCCCTAGCTTGGGCTACAGATTAGCAGAATCTAGAGACTTCTAATAAAGATACAACTATATTCATTGAATCCGATTTAACGAGTCGTAATAATAGTCATCATCATAAAGAGGGCCATAACAATACATGTAGCTAGTGTCATGTAGGTAGTCTGTCAATAAATAATATTATGCCATTTTCTTATGTCTTAATACAAGTGGGTTACGTGAGCAAGTCTAACGTATGAAGACTAACCTGAATAAACGGAAAATAGTAACACTTTGGGGGCACTGAGCATGGGGGTCGAGCGGAAGCGCGTTTGGCTGGCGTACCAAAGGTCCTGGGTTCAAATCCTGGTGAAGGCTAGAATTCTTTCTCGGGTCTGGAGGGTGTCTCTGAGTCTATCCAGCTCTGATGGGTACCTGACCTTAGTTGGGGTAATGTTAAGGCGGCTGGGCGTTGTTTTGGCCACACAATCCCCTAGTATGCCATTACCACAGAAACTGATGAACGCTGCCACATGGAGCGATTTGGTACGTCGGGATACCTTAACTTTAGTCACCTTTTTTTGCATATTTTGAGTTAAAAGCACTATTTTATTTGAATGATTAATTATAAAATATTGAAATATCAGCTGACTTTATAAGTGTCATATTTGGATTTCTGGGCTTTTAGGCTTTAAAATGACATATAATACTATACTATAGCTTAACATTATTTTTTTTTTTTAAAAACGTAAAAAATGGGAAATCCTGAAATCCTTATTGTGAAACCTGCCTGATATAGATTTTGATGAGATGATTGACAAGTTTGCAGTTTTTGAAGAGCAGGAAAGGGAACATTTTAATAAAGTACTTTTAATGTAAAATAACTAACCTTACGGTTGTTTCAGTTGTTTATTGCTTTTACTTTCTAATATTCAATTAATATTGTTATTGTTTTTGTCATATTTGAACTTTAAAGAGACGAAAACTATGGTGAAAGTCGTGGGCCGGGGTGGGGGGGGAAGGGGGTGACACCCAAAGTTTACCTACCGCACCGGCATCACCGGGTGACACCAGCCTTCAATAGGCCACTGTTCATCATTATCCTACAAGCCCAAACGTCCTTCTAAACTATTCATACTAATAAAAAATCATACTTCTTATACATTACAGACGCTCCTTCTATAAAGAAGATTATTGCGTCCTACGCTCATCCGTGGTCCGAGTCTAGTCTTGCATTTTTATTAATGTTTTAAATGATGTTAAGTTACTCGTTTTCCTGGTTTGTTCCATGCCCGAATGCCACTCGGGAAGAAAGCGTCGGCGTCGACGGCGTCGACAGTTAATATTATCTATAGGCCTAAATAATAAATTCTATAGGCCTATCACTGCCTATCAGTATCAGTTAATTATGAGTTAAGTTAGCAACGGCAACAGAGTTTACAGAGTCAACAGGAATACTAAGAATCGCTTTATCTAGGGACATATTCTTACCACGATAAAAAGGGCACAATACTGAAATGACGATCGATGATCTGTGATTACCAAACTGCTTTTAGCTGATTAACATTAAAACAAAAATAACAGTAAATATTCTATAGTTGTTGAATGAAGAAAAACCACAATTTTTACTCTTATGTTTGGCGCAAAATATACACAAGTTCATGGTCACATGATTGCTTCCGGGGCGAGGAAGTCAATTTATACTAGCCTATATATTTTAGAACTAAAGGTTGATAATGATATAAAACTATGACTTAAGCCAACTTTACTTCCAGCTCCGGTTTCCTGACTTTTGAAAAAACATAACAAATATATAAACACAATTCTAACAATAATATAAACACATACAATTAAATTCTTTACCCCGTGGTTTCCCCATGGGCTATTTCTAGTTAAATAATAAAAATATAATTTAAAAAATAATAATAATTAATTATTTGTAGGTGTCAGTGATTGGATTGGTATGAACAAGGGGAAGCAAAACAAACAATAGTTTGTGTCTTTTTAAGGTGACATCCCTTTGACCATGTATTGATAGTGTGTGTATTGTTTGGAAGAGTCCAGAAAGTGTGAACTCTGCATGCTTTTTAGAGAGACATGACTTTTATGACTTTGACTTGGTCAGGTGATTTTGAGAGGAGAGGGCAGTGAGCATTCAGCTTTTGTGGAGAGAGGAGCTGTAGTTTTTATATGGAGATTTTGTAATGTTGGAGATATCAGTGAATCTTTTCTGTAAATTCTGTTATGTGTATTGCAATGCAATTGAGTGAATATAGATCTATAATCTTGTGCATGGATTTTCATATGAATTGTGAGGACATAAAAATATATGTGTAAATATACTTATTAATTGCTGTACTGGAGTGTTTAGTTCTTTTTATGAACGCCTCGAAGAGATGTGTGAGTGAATGATACAAGTACAGAAATACCAGAAATATACAACTTACAGTAGGTTATTATTATTAATGAAGAAAAGTAAGGATCTAGCAATACGCTCTGGGATTCGTTGGTACGTTCTACATTCTACAGGGATCAATAATGGAGGACAACATTTTATTTCGCAAAATGATCAGTTACCAGTAATATTTGTTGGTCTGTTTTGTTAATGTCTGTTTCTTTATTTTGTGTGTGTGTCTTTTTTTTTTTATTGGGATTCGTTGGTACGTTTGTTTTCCGGGACATAACTCTCATGCGAATGAGAGTTATGTGACAGTTATGTCCCGGCAAAGAACAAATTAGGGAACATACCTGTCGGGAATAAACAACTACTCATGTGGCATTATCTTTTGCAATATTATAGGCCTATATATCTAATAGTATCTAAGTATAAGATAGGGAAAATCGGTTTTGAGCTCAAAAACTTGTGTTGGTTACCTTGGTTACAATTCAAAATGGCCGCCTAACAACCATTATTACTTTAAATTCAATTTCTTATAACTACAATATTATGAAAGAAAAACACAAAATTCTTCGACAGAAATAACAAACAAAATAAAATTAAAATATGCATATAGGCTAATAAAAATTGTAATATCTGTAGAGATTGATTTTAAAGATATTTTTGTTGTTGTAATAAAGACAAATGTAGAAATGAAAAACAAATGTTAATAAAACTAACAAATTTTATCTTATCAAAAGATCTCTGTATCCTAATAAAGGTAGGCCTCATCATATATATATATAATGATTTATCATGCAAAAAATAAATGCAATATTTCTAGATCTATTACTTTTTAAGTTATAGACAAATAATAGAGAAAAACATTTTAAAAAACGAAGAAAACCTATAAAATAATAACTTTTGTAAATTACAGGGTGATATATTTGAAGTTGAATTATTTTCATATTAGACTGTTTGGCTAAAGAAAATAATTGTTTTTAATCTGTTACAATTAAGTCACAATTAGCAAAATAAAATTGACCGAACAGGTAAAAAAAGTAGCCTATATATTTGGTTTTTCCATATTGTTAATAAAATTTACTATTAGTATTTATTAAAACTATTTTATATTTTTATATACAGCTGATAAAATGTTACTGAGAAAGGTTAAAATGAAATAAAGTTACAAAAATTAATGTTAAAAATCTCTGCGGAGGAGGGGGGAGGGGGAGCTTGGGGATGTATCATCAAAAAAATTTGTTTAAAGTACTTTTTTTACACAGTTTATAAATACACAATGAAATCAAAGAAAATCGTGTGTAAAACTGTGTTTCTATTATTTTTAGACTTGTTTTATTAACTAGTGATCATTTTCAAAGTCAAAATAAGTTCATTTAGAAATTTCAGAAGCACTGAAAATTGAGATATATATATATGTGTAGAAAAAATGTTATAGTATAATATTTTCAAATAAAAAAAAATCATTGAAAACCAAATAACATGTAGATCCCGACTGGTGTCTTCCCTTAAATCATTAGAAATTAAATGGTTTGGGCAAAGCCTATGTAGGCCTTTAGACCCATCGCATTGAAATTTGAATTGAAATGTGATAACTAATAATATCCAATATGTTTTGTTATTTAAATAGCATCATCATTGTTTGTTAAAAAGGTTTCATTAAAACTACCCTATCCGTCGCTACAGAGTGGCATATCTATATAATAGATATATAGACCTATATTCAATATAACCTAATATTGATATATACGATATTTGTAGCCTAGTTAATTTGTTATTCAGATGCGCTTTTATCAAAAAATAAAAATCCATCTCATGTTCATTTATAGACTAGCCCAGGGGTCGGCAACCTTTTGCTAATAGAGTGCCAAACTAGGATTTCTAAATCATTCAGCGTGCCAACAGCCTAAAAGTCAACCTGCTCCATTATACTTTTTTTAAAATTATTGTTTTTATACAATTAATTTAACTCCGTAACAAGACCGTGGCCAAAAGCAAAAGAGATTTAGAAAGAAAATATAATATATTTAATATAAAATTAACTTGTTTGTGATTATCATCCTTTTTATTTGTAGGCCTATTTATATCAAATACAGTATTTTATTACTAAACTTTCACGTTTATGGTAATTATTGTCTATATTATAAAATATTATCATTTGGTTGTGAAGATGAGGCTCTAACACAGGGCTCGGGAACCTTTTTGTCTGAGAGAGCCATGGACACTGCATATTTTGAAAAGTAATTATGTGAGAGCCATAGGCCTACATTATGTTTAAAACTAAAATTCAAGTAAATGTGTGCATTTTTTTAAATTTCAACACTAAAAGTACAATAATTATGTCTCTGAATTCTTTTTAATAACATTGTTATGCTGTTGCTGATCAGTAATGAGTATTTCTTTTATCATTAATGCGACTTCTGGTACTGCAATGCAATTAATATGTAGATCAAAGGAGTCTAAAGAAACATATTTTTTTAAAATGAACATGTCTGTGAGCCAGATGCAGCCATCAATATAGCCACATCTGGCTCGCGAGCCATAGGTTCCCAACCCCTGCTCTAACACCTTTTAATATTACTGATATTTTGATCTTAGTTTAACTAAGATGTCCTTTAATATTTGCATTTCAGAACAAATGCTTATTAATAGCAAATCACTATCATTATGAAGTATAGATACTTACTAATCATACAAACTGGGTAGTTAATGTAACGTTTGAAAGTATACATATACATTCTTTAGTCATATATTATTTAGATCATTTTTAAATACTTTTTACAGTTTAATAATTTCAAAATTATCAATTTTTAACCATTTGTTTTTTTTTATAAAAAAATAATGAAACATAAGCTACTAGAAATATAAGCGCAAATAAAACGGGCTAATTATCTCCCTTTAATTAAAAAAAAACATGTTTTCACAATTGACTCAATTGTGATGCCTAACAAGTAGTGTTTTGTAATATAACAAATATTATTGACTAATTATTATTTCTTTTTATAAATCCAACATAATGGTCTTCATTACAATATTTAATTATTAAAGAATTAAAATTAATGTTCGTTAAACAGTTGTAAATGAACATTTCCTGCATTAATTGTTTGTCCATTTAAGGAGTTTATCTTAAAAGTGCTTAAAGTTTAACTTGCTGCATTTTAAAATCGTCAATATCCCAATACTTACAAAAAAATATCTACATCTAGGAAGATTAAACCAATTAGCCTTGATGTGGCATGAAAAAATGGTTAGAAAACTCCGCTTTAAGTGCTTCGATGTAGGCCTACTTCTGAAAAGGCCCAACTATCTATCTTAGTATTTATTGCCCCAATATAGGGATGTACAGGTAGGTAAATGTTTTGAAATTGATTTCAGGCAAATAGCCTATATTTCCAGTTTCAATGCACATTTTTTATAAGGACCCTTGTAAATGCAAGTTCAACTCACTGAAATGTGTCGCTATGTCATTCAGAAACATCATTTTCAACCGTCAGTTTTTCTCATTTAGAACCGAAAAAACGTTGTTTTTTTCCATCAATAAATAACACCTCTTGAGGTCTCTCATGTGCCATTGAAAATCTATCTGCGTGCCAAGTTTGGCACGCGTGCCTTAGGTTGCCGACCTCTGTGGTTAGGCATATAGGTGGTTGCAAATTTAAATGTAATCAGCGCTCTTTTAACTTTGTAACACCGGACTTCATCGGAATAATAATGTGCCATTTAAATATTTACAAAAAAGCGATAAAGCACATTTCCTTCAAAATAGGCATAGGCCTATAATAATATGGTTTGCACTCCCATCATCTATCAAAACTTTAAAGTGTTCTTAAATCGCACATTATACTCATAATCCCTAATGAAGCCAAGTAAAACAGTTTTATTGATAAATGGTTAAGAAATTTTCAATTCTTGAAGTGATATAATAGCTGCGTTCTCCGGAAGCGCAACAGTTTTCTCGTTGATGAAGGAGGTGCTGTAGCAGTCACGCAGTAGCAGCGAAAGATGAGTCTGCGATTCTTGTAGTGTTTTATGTGGAAACTGCAGATGGCGGTTATTACACTGTTCTTGGGACATTCATACGAATTAAAAGACCTATCTGTAGGCTAATGTCGTAGCCTATGGATAGAGTTAAGTGTAGAGAATTTAAGACATTATTTAAAAAAAAACAATGAGCAACACTAGGCCTACTGTGTAACATATATTAAAGTTAAATTTTTAATATCACTTGGCAAAAATTGTTAAATTACACTGGGCAACAATTCTTCTTCTTTTTCATCGTTCTCAAATGTTATGATTTGGGAGGATTCAGACAACAAGTTTGATTGTTGTATTGAACTTCGCCGTGGCCGTCATTTGCTCTAGTCCACCGAACAGTTTGTCATTGAAGGTAGCCTCCTGAGGCCAAATGGCTGACCGGTTAGAATGGTAGGGCAGGTCTGAAGGACATGTTCCGCATTTTCGGGAGCTGTTCCGTAGGGGCACATTTTGCTTGCTCCGATTCGTAGTTTGCGGAACATGTGTTGCTTCAGCCTGTTATGACCAGTCCTTAGTCCTTAGTCTGAAGATGATGTGTTGAAGTTGGTGGGAGAGTTTGTAGTAAGCATCAATCTTTGGGTTGTTTTGTTGCAGCTCAGACCATCTTTCGGATTCATTCCTTTTGAGTATTGCCTTAATTCTTCGGGGTGTAGAGATGGGTCTGTCTGCTTTTGTCTGCCTCCAGCTTTAGCTAAAGTATCGGCAGTGTCATTCCCTTCATTTCGTATATGCCCAGAGATCCATTGGAGAACAATTTTTTTGTTGTTGTTATTTTGCTGGGCAACAATTGATAACACTTGGCAAAAAATGTTAAATAACACCGTGCAACAAATGTTAAATAACACTGTGCAACAAATGTTAAATAACACTGTGCAACAAATGTTAAATAGCACCGTGCAACAAATGTTAAATAACACTGTGCAACAAATGTTAAATAACTCCGTGCAACAAATGTTAAATAACACCGTGCAACAAATGTTAAATAACACTGTGCAACAAATGTTAAATAACTCCGTGCAACAAATGTTAAATAACACTGTGCAACAAATGTTAAATAACACTGTGCAACAAATGTTAAATAACACTGTGCAACAAATGTTAAATAACACTGTGCAACAAATGTTAAATAACACTGTGCAACAAATGTTAAATAACACTGTGCAACAAATGTTAAATAACACTGTGCAACAAATGTTAAATAACACTGTGCAACAAATGTTAAATAACACTGTGCAACATATGTTTAAATAACACTGTGCAACAAATGTTTAAATAACACTGTGCAACAAATGTTAAATAACACTGTGCAACAAATGTTAAATAACACTGTGCAACAAATGTTAAATAACACTGTGCAACAAATGTTAAATAACACCGTGCAACAAATGTTAAATAACACTGTGCAACAAATGTTAAATAACACTGTGCAACAAATTTTAAATAACACTGGGCAACAATTGTTAAATAACACTGGACAAGACTAGGCAACAATTGCTAAATAAAGAGTTTTGGCTTTAATCTACTGCTTGATAGTGTGTTGACGGACAGTTTAAGTTTTGGACATCTCATTTTATAGACCAATAAGCTCTCCCCCCCCCCACCCCACCTTCGCCCTTCCCATTATGTTATTTTGTTTGTTACGTGTGGCTACCAAAAGCTCCTGAGATTCAATTCGATGTCTTGAATAGATTTAGTGTCACGTGCTTTGTTTAGTTTGAAATATTTCAATTTGCAATACACCCGTCCAACCCAACCCATTCTCTCCTTGTTCAGACGACCTATTTTATGGCTAGTAACTTGGTAACTTTAATGATTTAGGTCATGAGACTTGGTTTCAATGTAAAAAGATGTATGATAAAAAAGTTGACGGTCATAACTCAACAAATGCCAAAAGGTGATTAACCCTTACAGTCCCGGGCGCGTATATAGCGGGACTGAAGGTATGCATGGCAAAGTAGGTCGGTACGGGAAGGGTTAAAATAGAAGTATCGAGTCGGACCAAATTGATCCATTGGGCCGGTGAAGGCAGCGTTCAACCAGTTCCTGTGGCCACGGCATACCAGGGGATTGTGTGGTAAGCATAACGCCCATCCGCCTTTACATTACCCAAACTAAAGTCAGGTAACCATCAGAGCTGGATAGACTCAGAGACACCCTCCAGACCCGAGAACAAATCCTAGCCTTCACCAGGATTCGTACCCAGGTCCTTGGTACGCGCTTCCGCTCGGCCACCATGCCCTCAAAATGTGACTGTTTCCCGTTTATTCAATATAGTCTTTATATACGTTAGACATACTGGTTGTCATAACTATATGACATATTATTTATTGACAGAGTACTTACATGACAATAGTTACATATATCGAATTATACGTTTGGCCATATTCGATGTTATAATATTCTTATCCAGATACTAACGTGACAATTATAGAGACAAGAAAGACCGAGGGAGTGAATGCATTTATTGTGCAATGTTCTCAAAAATGTCCATTGTTACTAATATTGACATTACTACAATTCTATATTTTGCCCCTTGTATTTGCCCATGTATTATGTCCAGTTATGCTTATGATATATTCAATCTACTATTTAAGTGCCGATCTTTCTACCCCAGTATTGTACACCATGGTGATTTTGTCTACCGCTCTGCATCAACCTTAAATACATGTTTTAATTGCTTGATGTATCTATTTATCTAAATAAGGTTGATATAACGGTGTTTTCGTGAAATAAAAATCGAGAAATTATCGACCTTTTCAGAATTTATTGAATATTAAATATCTAGTGATGTTTTGTATGAAGTTATATGTTATCTTTGAAGAATTACCTTATTTAGCGAGCCACGAACTCATTACAGGCTTATAAATTTATTTGACGCATCAACTTAGAAATCGGAAGCACATCAGCAACCGTTGCTTCTAGACAAGTCAAGACACAGTCTAACCGTATATCACAAATAGCGTCTCCCTTTATTACCCACTTATCTATAAACATAAAAAGCTATGTGTGTGTTCAACCAACCATAATTTAGTTAAAATGTAAATACACGTAACCTTATTGTCTCATATTGTAGTTTTGCGATGTCACTTCGGACATGTGTCTTCGCTAGCTAATTGTTTAATGCGTGTTCGATTCTCCAGTTAGTCTATACTTTTTTTTTCTACATTTTTTTATTTCAATAAATAATACTTTAAAAAAAATATATTTTTAATCTACGAGCAACACCGGGCAAGTTAGATTTTTGTTAAATAAAACGACTTGCCTATTTTTACCCGATTACAATGTTTATTTTAAATTATGCCTACTTTCCTAAAAGTCTTCAGTAAAAAAAATAATAATTTTTAAATCATTAGATCTATAGCTTTCTGTTCATTGTAGTGTATACAATTTTTATTTGTAGCTTATACAGGCCTGTTTTATTTCCTTCCGGGTAACGCCCAGCAGTTTAGCTTGTTATATATAAAGTTGGCTCACTTCGGAATGATTAAATACCTTTTACGTATATGTGATCTAAGTTCAGGATTATTAGCAAATGTTCAAATATCACGTGACCCTGTGACAGCGGTACACCTTTTTTTTTCAACTTAATATTTTGCAAACTTGGTTTTTCAATGTTGTATTTAGTTTATAAGTCCCATGAATCTCATTATATTTACATATAAATATGATATAAAACAAATAATAACTTTGGTTAGATCATAGACTATAATATACATGGACCGCTTGCTTTAGTTTTTTATGCTCTTATCTTCTTGTTTTGTAATTCCCGATTCTAAAAAAAGTAGTTGCGATACAAGTTCCGTTTTATTAAGTCGCATTTTTTCGACTTAAATGAATACTTACTGTCACGATGTGGCAAATGAGAGGGGGTAATAATGGCTGGTTGTCTTAGAGGTATGAGGTGCCGATGCTGTAGTTGACCTGGAATATTTATTTGTTCTCTACTGGCTCGTTTAGATGTTATTAAACACACACAAATAGACAGTTCTAAGTTAGGCAAGCAAGTCTCTGGTTACGTTTCAGGTGTTTATTTATGATTCAAATTCAATATCCAATGATGAAATATACATACTAACATGCAGGGGAGATATAATGCTTGAGATATATGCACAGGAACGTCTATCACTCAATATACTGTGTTGTTGCGGAATCCAAGTTTAGGCTACGTAACTATAATGAGGAAATTACGATTACTGGCTAAGTATCTGCAAGTCCAAGTAACAATTCGGGAGCTAGACCAAAACGATGTATCTAGCTCGGAAGCTGGGAGAGATCTGCTCTAGTTTAGTTGGGCGGGCTTTTTCGTGAACATTAGTCACCTGACCCAAGGTTAATTTGGTGGGCTTACATTTAATTACATCCTATTCTCATTGGCTAGATTGAATATACATTTGCATAGGAAAAGCTTATTGGAGCCAAAAATGGATTGGGGGTCGGGGTTGCGAGGGCGAAAAGGGGGGGGGGAGAGAGGTCTAGATGAAAGACAATTGAACAGACGTCATGCTGAGTGGGGGAATTTATCTCCCTTTGGTAGAATTTTAAGTAGTTAACTCAAGTGGCTGGGGGGGGGGGGGTTTCGGACGAGAATTAGTTATATGTGTGCGAACTGGGTTCTCTGGTCAACGCTCAGGGAACGACCGTCTCAAAGCAATTGCATAACGTGCCGCTAAGCTGAGGGGATATAAAAGGGGGTGGGGGTGGCGGGGACGCGAAGAGGAGGGGGTGAGTGAGGGATCGAGTAATGACTGTCTACACATGCGTTAAAATAGTACAAGATATAAATACATTAAGACATGATATGAATACATTAATATAGCATAGGATAAAATATATACATTCTAACTAACACATTCGTACCCATTCAACCAAGATGTAGTACCAAGTTGAATCGTATTAGTCAGTAGACTCTGAATTTGGGCGTAGTACAAGAGTATAGTGAAGGGTAGAGAAACAGGTGAGAAAGAGTGATGGGGAGATGTAATTGCGTAAGGGAGGGAGAAGATAGTGACGTCAGACTAACCTTCTCTCTATTCTAGCTAAACTTAAGCTAATCTAAGGTTCTAGTT
Organism: Anisus vortex; assembly: GCA_949126835.1. NCBI lineage: Eukaryota > Metazoa > Mollusca > Gastropoda > Planorbidae > Anisus > Anisus vortex. The sequence goes on along the minus strand of OX421500.1, from coordinate 2,864,168 downwards.
ATACACTGCTATCTATCTAAGTGCTAATAGTCACTATTAAATCCAGAATTGTGACATCCCTCCGGGCCAATTTGGAATACACGTGAGAGTGGATTCATACCTAATTTACTGAGTCTGAGGCCGGGGTTTGAGTGGTGTCGGTGGGGCCTGAGTCAGGGGCGGGATCTGAGTCAGAGTACCGGGACAGGAAATCTGCGAGATGGTGTTCCTTCCCGGACTGGTAGATGGTCTGGAAGCTGTACTGTGACAGGGTGAGGGAGTACCTCATTAACCTTCTGTTTAGGTTTTTTGCGTATGCGAGAAACGTGAGGGGTTGGTGGTCTGTGTGGAGGATAAAATGGCGACCGTATAGGTATACGTGGAACTTCTCAATTCCAAACACAAGAGCCCAACATTCTAGCTCAGAAGTGCTGTAATTCATCTGGGTGGCGTTGAGCTTACGCGAGGCATATGCTACGGGAAACAGCATATTATCGTGCTCCGGGTCGGGTTGTAGCAGGGCCGCGCCGACGGCGCGTCCACTAGCGTCGCACTTCAATACGTAGGGGCGGGTCGGGTCAGGCAGACGGAGTATGGGTTTACTAGTGAGAGCAGCCTTCAGCTGGTCGAACGCTAGCTGGCATTCTGTTGACCAGGTGACTTTTTCCGGGAGGTTTTTCCGCGTCAAGTCTGTTAAAGGGGCCGCGATGCTATTGTATTGCGGTATGAACTTTTGGTAATACCCTGTTAATCCTAGGAGGGACCTTATACCTGATTTGGTGGTGGGCTGAGGGGCTAACTTAATTTTCTCTACTTTGGTTTCGTCTGGCATTATTTTGTTCTTTTCGATCATGTGACCTAAGAATTTCAGTTTATTGAACCCTACCATGCATTTCGACGGCCTGGCGGTTAGGCCGGTTTCGCGGAGTCTAGCTAGTAGAGCGGTTATCGTTTCCACATGTTCTGCCCAGGTGGGCGTGGCTATCAAGATGTCATCCACGAAGTGGGTGATCCCAGGTCGGTCAATTGGCTGGATCAGTTTTCGCATCATGCGAGTGAACACGGAGGGGGAATTGTTTAGGCCAAAGGGGACGGTTTGGAATTCGAAGTGGCCTTGGTCGGTGGTGAAGGCGAGGTAAGGGCGGCACTTCTCTTCCACTTCTATTTGGAAGAACCCCTTGCTAAGGTCAAGCTTGGAAAAGTATTGAGCGTTGCTCAGTTTTGAAAATAGTAAATCAGGGTCTGGCATGGGCTCGACTTGAAATTCAGTGACTGCGTTTAACCGGCGGAAATCTACGCACATGCGGTGAGATCCGTCTGATTTCTTTACTAATACTATCGGCGCATTGTATGGGGAGGTTGAACAGATAATTGATTTCTTTCTCAATGACGTCCAGTTTGGCGTGGGGCATAGCATATGGCTTGACCGTAATGGGTCGCGGGTCCGTGACTTTCATGGTGAACGTCTCTAAGTTAGTACGTCCTGGGGTGTCAGTTAGCACATCTGAGTGTGAGGAAAGTAAGTTTTTGACTGTTTTGATCTGTTCAGGGGTTAAGAGGGGACAGATTCCTACGTCATCCATGGTTTCTCCCTTATGTAAGGGAAACGCGGTCAGTGAGTCATCGGCTTCTGTTTCTTCCGCGATGGCGGTTGCTACAAGGGGCGTATCGTCGAGTGGGCGTTCGAGGTATTGTTTTAGCAGGTTGATGTGGAACAGTTTGTCTTTGTTTCCGACTTTGATGAGGTAGTTAGTGCCTGAGAGCTTTTTTGTAACTGGGTAGGGTCCCCTCCATGCTAACTGGAGTTTGTTGTAAGAGGAGGGGAGGAGCAGTAGTGCCTTATCGCCCGGAGCCAGAGAGCGTTCTTTGGCCCGCCGATTGTATAGTTTCTCCTGTTTCTCCCTCTCCTTGGCTAAGTGTTTTGAGGCGATAGTGTGGACAGTGTTAAGCCTAGCCTTTAAGTTGTTGATGTAGGCGTGGACGGAGAGTTCTTCGGGATGTGGGGAAGGATTAGTCCAGACGCGCTTGTGGAGTTCTAGAGGCCCACGGGGTTGGGAACCGAATAGCATCTCATAGGGAGTGTAGCCTAGAGTAGAATGGGGGGTGGACCGATATGCGAATAAGGCTGTGGGGAGGAGTGTGTCCCACTCATCCAGAGGGCCATCGACGGTTTTCTTTAACAGCCCGATTAAAGTTTGGTTAAAACGTTCGACTAGCCCATTGCATTGATGGTGGTAGGGGGAGGATCGGATGTGGGTGGTGTTCATTATGTGCAGCGCTTCTCTCATCAGTGTACCGGTGAATTGGGGCCCGTTATCGGAGAGTAGGACTTCGGGAAACCCCACTCTCGTGAAAATGGTAAACAGTGCCTCGGCCACGTGTTTCGCGTCCTCTTTCGGCAACGCTACCGCTTCCGGCCAATTGGTGGCCTGACATATCACGCAGAGTATGAACCTGTTCTTCTTACGTGTTATGGAAAGTGGCCCGACGAGGTCTACTGACACCCGCTGAAAGGGTGTGTCGGTCACCGGGTGTTTACCTAACGGTACTGGTTTAGTGTGGTGGGCCTTGGACATGAGCTGGCATTGGTGGCATGACTCTACAAATCGTTTGATCTCATTGTGCATGCCGGGCCAGTGGAAATAATGGGTGATTTTGTTGATTGTGGACCCTTGCCCTTGGTGACCACCCAGAGTTGAGTCGTGTTCCCGTCGGAACAGTCGTTTCCCTTTTTGAATAAACGAGTGGGGTTTCGGGGGGTCTGGGTTTTGACCGACCTTAGCGAACAGTGGGGCCAGGGTCGAGTCTTCCTGTTGGGCCCGCAGGAATTCGTTGGCCGTGGGGGATTCCTCGAGAGGGTGGGGAACAGGGTCAGGGTGCGCGCGTGTGGCCACTGAGGCTAGGGGAGGGAGGGGGACATCGGCAAGGTTGACGTATCGTTCCCCCAGGATGACGTCAGAGGGTAATTTGGCTCGGACTGCTAAGGTAGCCGTGCCAGTGTATGGTTGTGACTTGATGTGAACCTTGGCGGTTGGGAGGGACTCAACTTCTCCCGTTACCACTCTATATTGGATTGACTCGCCGGTGTAATCGGAGGGACTCACGAAGGAGGTCTTAGCGAACCCATCGATCTGGCATCCTGAGTCGAGAAGGGCCCTGGCTCTTTTAGAGTTGATCTCTATATTTCTTTCTGTCTTGGTTTCCGGTTTGTCGGAGGGTGTAAGCGGGGGGGTGTCGGTTTCTGGGTCTTGCGTCCGGGGGGTGTCCGCAGGGCAAAGGGTGATGGTGTATACTCCTCGGGGGGGGGGGGGGGTTTCTGGGAGTGATTAGGGCCGGTATGTGCATTAGGCTGTTGCCCAGTGGAGTTACCTCGTCGAGTCGATTGGGTTTGCCCGGTGCCGGTTTGTGCCCTGGTCGGTTGGTATGGTTGGCCCGCACGTCGGGAGTATTGAGGGGGCGGGGGGGGGGGGTCTGGGTTGGGGTGGACCCGGTCGGGACGACGGGAAGCTGGTTTGACTGATTAGTGGGGGAGGGTTGGTGCGGTGGTTGTCCCAGTTATTCCAGGGTGACTGTGGGTGACCCGGGCGGGACAGATGGCCCGGTGGCCGTGTCGACCTCCCATTTTCCTGTCGGGAAGCGGGATGTGAGAGAGATTTCTCCCGGGGGTGGGACGATTCTACCTTGTTGGCTTGCAGAAATCTATCTGCGCTTTGTAGGGAGGAGGGTAACCCTTCGATCCCGTGTTGTATCAGGAAGGCCTTGAGTTTAGGTGTCATTTGTGACTCTACCTGCTCAGTCATTAGGAGGGTGACCATACCGTCGAATGACTGCTCGATATTTCCCAACTCAACCCACTTAAGAAGGTAGGATTGTATTCGTTCCGCGAATCGGGTGTAATTCTCCCCTGGTCGTAGCGTGGACGACCGAAACTTTTTCTGGTAGTGGGACGCGTGCAACTGGTGCCGGTTTAAGAGCGCGTTCTTCAGTGCAGCGCATGACTCCCTGTCTTCTGGGGCCAGTTTACAGTAAGCCTCGTAGTCCTCTCCTCTCAGAGTGGAGACGAGGATCCTACAATGCAATTCTGGGGGGACCTCATTCAACTCCATGCAGTCGCTAAACCGCCGGAGGTAGATGTCAAACTGTTCCAAACGGGGGTCGTGGACGTCGGTCCATAGAGAAGCATGTCTGGGGAGGGGATGGTTGGGGGTGGCTGAACTAAATGATGAGGGGGAGTTTGGGTTGTCGTTGTTATCGGGGGCCCTAACACTTGCTGCTAATTCAGCTAATCTGAATTCGTGTGCCCTGCGTGCTTCCTCGTCTAACCTATGTTTCTCTCTCTCCTCTCTAGCTAATTGTTCTACTCTAAGCCTATCTTCTCTTTCTAATTGTTCTGCTCTCTCCTCTCTAGCCACCTGTTCTAATCTAAGTCTCTCTGTCTTGGCCTCATGGGCCGCTACCTGCTCTACTACGTATTTAGTGATGTCTGAGTCAATGTAGCCTATAGCTATAGCCTCTTCTCTCAACTGCTTACGCAATAGTACACCTTCCGCCATAGTAACAGAGTGAGGCGAGATTAAGATACTAGAGGCGGACAGAGGTATAGCGAGATAGAAAGGAAAATATAGGAGGGGTGTTGGGGTTCAGAGTTTAGCTAACGTAATACAACTCAAAATGGTACTCACCAGACAGCAATTCCAGAATTTTACACACATACACTAACACACGTATATCCAATCATAAAGTTATCGTTTATATGGCGCTCGGCGCTGTTGGTGCAGATCTTCGGGCTGGTTAGGAATTCTCTTTCCCCGTGCCGGGACTGGATTAGCGTTTAATGTTAGTGTCTATTTTTCCGGGTTTGGATACCGGGAACTACGGCGGGTTCCTACGGGGAGGTTGACAGGGCAGTTGTCGGGTTCTCGGCGGTCTCTAGTTGTCGGGCAGGCTGATGCGGCGGCGGTGGGTCTCTCTGCTGACGTCTCGGGTGCCGGTACGTTGATGCGGGGCCAGAGGGTGGCGACCTGGCGGTTGGGGCGGCAAATCTGGCGTAATGGGGTGGCAAATTTGGTTGCTGGTGTGTCTGGGGTGACGTAGGCTGGCGTAGTGTGGCGAGCCTGGCTTAATGGGGTGAGTTGGCTGGGGTGGCGTAGATTGCTCGGAGTGGCGAATCTGGGGTGGCTTAGGTTGGCGTATCTGGGGTGCGTAGGCTGGGGTGACGTAGGCGTAGGCTGGGGTGGCGTAAGCGTAGGCTGGGGTGTCGTAGGCGTAGGCTGGGGTGGCGTAAGCGTAGGCTGGGGTGCCGTAGGCGTAGGCTGGGGTGGCGTAAGCGTAGGCTGGGGTGGCGTAGGCTGCGTAAAGTGGCGAGCCTGGTTTGATGGGTTGATGGATCTGGTTGCTGGCGTTGGGATGACGGGTCTGGTTGCTGGCTTAGAGTCTTTGTGTTGTAGAGAGATGAGCCCCCATCCAGGGTCGGTTTCAGAATCGGCGTAGTCCTCGGGTTGTTGCTGTTGACAGTGCGCTGAACGGCTTGAAGTTCAGATAATCCCGGACACGAGGTCCCACTTTGTCACGATGTGGCAAATGAGAGGGGGTAATAATGGCTGGTTGTCTTAGAGGTATGAGAAGCCGATGCTGTAGTTGACCTGGAATATTTATTTGTTCTCTACTGGCTCGTTTAGATGTTATTAAACACACACAAATAGACAGTTCTAAGTTAGGCAAGCAAGTCTCTGGTTACGTTTCAGGTGTTTATTTATGATTCAAATTCAATATCCAATGATGAAATATACATACTAACATGCAGGGGAGATATAATGCTTGAGATATATGCACAGGAACGTCTATCACTCAATATACTGTGTTGTTGCGGAATCCAAGTTTAGGCTACGTAACTATAATGAGGAAATTACGATTACTGGCTAAGTATCTGCAAGTCCAAGTAACAATTCGGGAGCTAGACCAAAACGATGTATCTAGCTCGGGAGCTGGGAGAGATCTGCTCTAGTTTAGTTGGGCGGGCTTTTTCGTGAACATTAGTCACCTGACCCAAGGTTAATTTGGTTGGCTTACATTTAATTACATCCTATTCTCATTGGCTAGATTGAATATACATTTGCATAGGAAAAGCTTATTGGAGCCAAAAATGGATTGGGGGTCGGGGTTGCGAGGGCGAAAAGGGGGGGGGGGAGAGAGGTCTAGATGAAAGACAATTGAACAGACGTCATGCTGAGTGGGGGAATTTATCTCCCTTTGGTAGAATTTTAAGTAGTTAACTCAAGTGGCTGGGGGAGGTTTCGGACGAGAATTAGTTATATGTGTGCGAACTGGGTTCTCTGGTCAACGCTCAGGGAACGACCGTCTCAAAGCAATTGCATAACGTGCCGCTAAGCTGAGGGGATATAAAAGGGGGTGGGGGTGACGGGGACGCAAAGAGGAGGGGGTGAGTTAGGGATCGAGTAATGACTGTCTACACATGCGTTAAAATAGTACAAGATATAAATACATTAAGACATGATATGAATACATTAATATAGCATAGGATAAAATATATACATTCTAACTAACACATTCGTACCCATTCAACCAAGATGTAGTACCAAGTTGAATCGTATTAGTCAGTAGACTCTGAATTTGGGCGTAGTACAAGAGTATAGTGAAGGGTAGAGAAACAGGTGAGAAAGAGTGATGGGGAGATGTAATTGCGTAAGGGAGGGAGAAGATAGTGACGTCAGACTAACCTTCTCTCTATTCTAGCTAAACTTAAGCTAATCTAAGGTTCTAGTTATACACTGCTATCTATCTAAGTGCTAATAGTCACTATTAAATCCAGAATTGTGACACTTACCTTGTTCTACTATTATTCCTATTATCATTGACTATAATAAGATGGACCGCTTGCTCTATTTTTAGAGCTTATATTCGTTTTCCGTGCGCATACAACACTGATCTATAAATGTTTCCGCTGTATACAACTTTCGATTTTAAATAAAAAAAATAAAACGGAATTAGTATAGAAACTACTTTATAGCAACTACTTTATTTAGAATCGGTAATTCAGAAAATCAGTGTTTCGAGACATCATATAGCAGAAATACTAAAGCAAGCGGTCCATGTATATTATAATCTATGATTAGATTAAATTATTTTTATCTGCAGAGTTTTACTAAATAAATTAATAGATTTTTGAAAGTTTAAAAAAAAACAGATAAAAATGTGCACTAATCTTATATTCAGGGTAGGCTGTATGCTACTTAAAAATTAAAATACTTAATCGATATATATCTATGATAGATAAAGCATACACCAGGGGTCGACAACCTTTTGATTATGGTGTTCCAAAATAGGATTTCTAATTAATTCATCTTACAAACAGCCTAAAAGTCACTCCACTCTTTTCTAATGGAAGAGAGTCTCTTTATTGTCTTTTCTTCGGGGTCTTGCGTGTGCAATTGAAAATGGCTAGGCGTGGCAAGTCTGGTACCCGTACCGTAAGTTGCCGAGCCCTGGCCTACACTTGACATGAATTTTACGACATCTACAACAAACAAAATAGAAGACCTGAGCCTACATTTCTTGCATATACATACTTAATTATTCAGGCAACTACGTTCAATGATCAAGAATTTCGAATAGTAGTCGTCGGTCTACATAATGCATAATAAATGATAATAGAAGTTAATAATAGATTCTCCTGGTAAATATCAAAAGACGTTAATAACTACCAAAGTGGTTTTTTCCATGCCAAATGCAGCACACAATGCTTTAGAGAGGAATAAAGTGTAGTGGGAATTAAGTGGCTATGGATAAAGTGACTAGGGGATTAAGTGTCGGGGATTAAGTGACATGTGTTTTACAGTTCACGAATTGTAGACCATCTAAATCGAGCAGACCAGAAACTGCCACTGTCGTTTGAGGTCCGGGTCAAAGGTATTGTAGACTCCCTTGATGGCCGCTCTCTCCGGAACCGTAAAATATTGCTCGTTGGTGTAGGCGTTAGTGGCGCAGTCTCGCGGTGTGCGCTTCTCGACGTTGCAGCAGTGAAGGATGAGCCTGCGCTGTTGGCGCGTGTTGTTCTTGTCATTCCGGATGCCGGTAATTAAGCCGTCCAAGGGACATATGAACAAACTAGGCCGATTCACAATATCGTAGCCTGGGGAAAAAAATCAAGTGTAGGGAATTTTACACATTGTTAAAAGAAAACAATAATCAACAATTGTTTTAACACAGGGCAACACTTGTTTTATAACAATGGGCAATAATAATAATAATACATAGTAAAAGCCCAAGAAATCAGTCAGTGTATCTGGAACGGGAAAACCCATTTCTACTTTTAGCGTTTCAAGTTCGTAAAATTAAATATAGGTGACACACCGAAATATAATGCCCACTTATATTGATTGTTAAATGATACTTGGCAACAGTTGTTAAATAACACTTGGCAACAATTGTTAAATATCATTGGGCAACAATTGATAACACTGGTCAACACTTGTTTTACAAAAGTCATGTTACTGAAATAAAATTAGTAATTTCTTATCAATTTTCTATGTAATGGGCTCAATTATTTAAATCTTTTTCGCAAAACCCTCTGGCTGGCTGGCCAACAACCAATTCGACCTTGTGAAGGCTAATTGAACCATTTCCGGTCATTCCATGCAAGTATTTAACCACGCAGACGAAAAATTATGACACTACGCGACGAGAGCTTCAGAAGGAAAGAAACTGTGTCTGATTTGAAGAAGGGACAGTGTGTCATGCAGAAATCGGTATCGGACGATAGAGGGGTGAAGGTCATGAACTCCACACCAGAAGCCCATGCTATATGGCTATATCTTTCGCTTGAGTGTAATCAAATCAAAGTTTAAATCACATTTATGAAAGCAAGCAAACTAGAACTCCTGCATTCCCAGGTTTCTTCATGCAAAAAAAAGAAGAAAAAATCCGGTTAGGCGCTTACAATTTTGTTAATGGATTTGCGATGATGAAACAAACATATCTTACCGTCAAAGTAACATATCATACCGTCAAACTAACATATCATACCGTCAAACTAACATATCATACCGTCAAACTAACATATCATACCGTCAAAGTAACATATATTACAGTCAAACTAACAAATCTTACCGTCAAAATTGTCTTACCATGTTCCATGCAAGAAGATGTCTTTCCTACTTCCTGGCACTCAACAAGCCATCTTTTATTTTGGTGTATTATTTTTTTGATGATCTGATTTTTTGGACACTTTATTTTGAAAGAGTTACCTTCCACGATTGTTGCCATGGCGACTACAAACAAAATGGCGACCAAGACAGACGTGCTCGATATGGTAACGAAGGACATATTTCTAAACTGCGTTAAACCTGTATAAGCAACGAATGAACAAAAAGTTGAGCTTTTGATATGTCTGTTGCGTTGCAAGCTTTAATCAGAACAACTAAACATTTTAAACTAAAGATATGACACTCAAGAACATTTACAATCAACACGTAGGGCGCATAAATCTTCTGTTAAGAAGGAGCGCCGTTAGCCAATATTATGAGATAGCAGTACTGGCACAAACCAAAAATTTAAAAATTATAAGAAAATAGACAGACGGACATACATTTTAACCCCGGGATAAATATTATATTCTTTAACTCTAATGGGAAAATGACATAAGCCTGCACATATTTTTGTCTGTCCTACTAGACGGTAAGCCTATCACGACAGCTGGGACATTCTGTCCATCGACATTTCGTCTATCGCAACGTTTCGGTAGACGAAATGTCTGGTAGACAAACTGTTGCGATAGACGAGCTGTCGCGATAGACGAAATATCTGGTAGAGAGACGGTCGTGGTATGACGAATAGTCTGTTAGACGAAAATATCGCGGTAGACGTAGCGCCGTAAGACGAGATGTCGTGGTAGACGTAGCGTCGTAAGACGAGATGTCGTGGTAGACGTTATGTCGATCATGTCGGTAGACATACCTTCCATAGACGAAGTATCGTGACGAAAAATCCTGTAGACTAGTTTGTTGTCGTGGAATCTAAGCTTAGAGGAAAACTCTAACACAAATACCCACTAGACTATAGACTATGCTAAATACAAAGAAATTCAATAATAAACAAATAAACTGAAATACATATTGTATGAATATTTAAAGTCTCACTTGTTTGAATGTATTTAAAAAAAAAGATGAACATTCAGTTTTATAATATTTTAACAATTTCGTCAACACAAAAGAGTGCACCAAATGGCGAGCACTGAGTTATGTGGCGAGTACCAACAGCAGACGTGGATCAAACGAGCCAATGAAATCTAGCGGATATTTTTGGCTCAATTAATGCTTGTCAGTTTGGTGTTCTTTAATAAAAAAAAATCTTGTTATGATTTATTTTATTTTTTTCCGTGTGCAGACGTGACTAATGAGTAGCGACGTTGTAGGCGTTCCCTAGTTTGGTCTAGCTATTTTTGGTTACAAGTATATTATAATTATTTTTAGAGTAATTCTATAAAGTATTTTATACAATTTCATAGATATTCGGCAGAGGCGAAGGAGCAAAAATAATTGTATACTTTTCAATGATTGCCGTGTCCGAAGCTTTTTGGGTTCGAATCCCGAGCAAACGCCAGAATAATTTTAGGGAGGCTGTCGCTGAACCTACCCAACTCCGATGTGATATCTAAAATACGTGGGGGTAATTGCACTGTGTAATATTCACAGTAAGAGCTGATTCGCTGACTTAAACTGCTGCTAGACAGTATATTGACAAACTGTCTTAATAAACTGTGTAATATTCACAGTAAGAGCTGATTCGCTGGCTTAAACTACTGCTAGACAGTGTATTGACAAACTGTCTTAAGTTTAGACATCTCATTTCATTTTGCAATATGCTGCCCCTTCTCCCAAATAAGCCTATTTCTTTTTTCTTATATTACTTGTTGTTGCCTGAGCTTAAGATTTAATTTGAAGTCCTGATTAGATTTAGTGTCATTGGTATGTTTAGCTTAATACATTTAAATTTGCAATACACCCACACAACCTAGCCCACATCAATCTTCCCTTGTTTATTACACTCAACAAACTCGAACATGATGACCTATTGGGTACAGTGTTTCTTGCTTTAAACCGTACTATTGTTTGGTTAATATATACCGTACTATGGTTTGATGTTATATACCGTACTCGTCGTCATCGTTGAGCTACTGAGCCTGGGCGAGATAATATGGAGAGCCAGCTGGTGCCCATGCAGCAGGCTCCCCCTCTCCACGCAGCTGACGGGTCCAAGATAGCGACAAAGTCGATACATCTTGGCTTCAGAAGTGATACCGTACTATTGTTTGGTGCTATATACCGTACTATAGTTAAGAAAAAAAACAACACACTTGTTATATCTTATCTTATATTACAGACGCTCTCTAAAGAAGATTATTGCGTCCTACGCCCGTAAATGTATTGAATTTATTTTTATAGTTCTTCTACTTCTTCTTCTTCATATTTACCGTGGAGACCCCGTTACAACCGAGGAAAGAGTCCACAATTTAACTTAAAAAAAAAATCACAAACAAGAATAGTAAACAGATGACAGAGTTTTACTTTATTTCATTTGGGGATTATTAGAAAAAACACACATTTAATTTGGTTTATTTCTGACCATTTTTTTCTTGATGATTCTAATGGGATAAAGAAAAATAATAATCCCACAAGCTTGGATTATATATATATATATATATTTCATTTAATTTATTTCTTCAAGCTGCAACGAAATGCAAGAGTAGCGCAACGTCTTTAGTATTTTGGATCATGTAGAATTTGGACTTTTAGTAGTGTTTCTAAGTTTATTGATTTAACTATTGTTGTTACTCTTGTCAGTTGTGAATATTCATTAGTGTTACGAACAGTAAATCTATACATTGTACCATAATTAAATGAATACTTATCGCTTCATAATAGTTGGAGTAGTATTGATAGAAATTGTTTCATCAGCCAAGACTGAAGGTTTTTCCAACTACGTCACAAGACAACACGGACGATTATAACGTTGTCTTTGGTCGTACTCGAATATTCAATAGCACGCTAGTATTTTATTATATATTATCTGTTTACATCAGCCATGATGCAATGTATTTTATTGTATTCGGTTATGGTATCGTATCGACCCATATCCTGGACCCATAATAATCAGTCCAAGATTTCGTCAGTTCTTTGGCATCTCTCGACAAGTAAAGACGTATGCTATGAGATATAATTCTTACCGATTTAAACTACAAAGATTTTAATATTATTTTACCAGTAGTTTCAATGCTATTCATAGCCTATGGAATATTGAATATATTTCTTATATATTATATGGATTATGTGCTATTCTTGACCACTTGTGTAAATATCATTATTCTATTTGGATTTTAAGTGATGATTCTGTGATTAAACCAATAATTCGTTTGTTTACAAAACTCGATTTATAACAGTTGTTCACGTTTCAGTATTGTGTGTGTTTTATTTATACTACAATAGTAATTGCCAACACTACACAATAACAACACGACACTTACTGTGTATTTGAGCCAACATAAGTATACACCTGAATAAATCAAATAAACTCTAATCAATGTTATAAAGGGGATAATTTGAATTTGGACCAATCTAGACTACACTAAACTAATATCAAAATGAACTAATAATGATACTACCAATTGAAGCAGTAATTATAATAACTACAAGACAACGTAATAAATAAATATTTCAACAACTTAATGGGGGCTCTAGCCATATAAATAATACAGTCTATAATACGGTACTCATTATTCTACAGTCATCTACTACTTAATAATTATCTACAAAAAGATAACAAAAGCTGGCTTGTCATTTAACATTTTTATTGAATTAATGCTTGCAAAGTATATCAAAGCGACTTGACCAGTGCAATACTAAAATTATCTATTGCGGCATATATGACAGTGCATTGATGACCACTGATATATCGCTTTTTTAATAAGAATTGATATATCATCTTAGGATTTCTTATGAAGGACATGCGTGTCGTAATACTAGTAATATTCACTTATATAGGCTATTAAGTTCAATTATCAATAATTTCGAATAGAATTGGTAGGCCTACATAATACATAATGAAAGTTAACAAATTTTTATCATGGTAAATATCCATAAACCTTGATTATTACCAAAGGAGGTTAAGATAAATTTTGAAAGGTATATTTGTACACTAAGCTAATTTAGCTAATAGTATACAAGTAAAGATTGCAATTCGTCATGGAAAAACGTGTTTCACAATTTACAAATTATAGACCATCTAAAATCTAAAACGAGCAGACCAGAACCTTCCACAGTGGTTCTAGGAGGTCGGTGTCATAGTAACCGTAGGCTCCTGTGATGGTCGCTCTCTCTGGGACCGCAAAATATTGCTCGTTGGTGTAGGCGGTGGTGTAGCAGTTGCGCGGTTTGCGGTTCTCGACGTTGCAGCAGCGAAAGATGAGCCTGGGCCACTGGCGTTTGCTGTCGTGGTCATCATTGCGGATGCCGGTAATTACACTGTCCATGGGGCAGATAAACAAATTGGGTTGATCCAAAATGTCGTACCCTGGGGAATAGAGTGAAGTTGTAAGGGAATTTTCCTCATAGTTAAACAAACAATAATGAACAACAATTGTTTAATAACTCGGGGCAACAAAAACACCAAAGAAATCAGTCAGTGTATCCGGAACGGGAAAACCCATTTTTACTTATTTGCGTTTTAAGTTCGTTAAATATCAGAGACGCACTGAAATATAATGCTCGCTTTAAACGAAAATTGTTAGTGATTGTTTAAAAAACACTGGGCAACGATTTTTACATAACACTGGGCAACACAGAGCAACAATTGTTAAATAACACTGGCTAACAATTGTTAAATCACTGGGCAACAATAATTAAATAACACTGGGCAACAATTATTAAATAACACTTGGCAACAATTATTAAAAAACACTGGGCAACAATTATTAAAAAACACTGGCTAACAATTGTTAAAACACTGGGCAACAATTGTTAAATCACTGGGCAACAATTGTTAAATCACTGGGCAACAATTGTTAAATAACACTGGACAACAATTGTTAAATCACTGGGCAACAATTGTTAAATCACTGGGCAACAATTGTTAAATCACTGGGCAACAATTGTTAAATCACTGGGCAACAATTGTTAAATCACTGGGCAACAATTGTTAAATCACTGGGCAACAATTGTTAAATCACTGGGCAACAATTGTTAAATCACTGGGCAACAATTGTTAAATCACTGGGCAACAATTGTTAAATCACTGGGCAACAATTGTTAAATCACTGGGCAACAATTGTTAAATCACTGGGCAACAATTGTTAAATCACTGGGCAACAATTGTTAAATAACACTGGGCAACAATTGTTAAATCACTGGGCAACAATTATTAAATAACACTGGGCAACAATTGTTAAATAACACTGGGCAACAATTGTTAAATCACTGGGCAACAATTGTTAAATAACACTGGGCAACAATTGTTAAATCACTGGGCAACAATTATTAAATAACACTGGGCAACAATTGTTAAATAACACTGGGCAACAATTGTTAAATAACACTGGGCAACAATTGTTAAATAACACTGGGCAACAATTGTTAAATAACACTGGGCAACAATTATTAAATAACACTGGGCAACAATTGTTAAATAACACTGGACAACAATTGTTAAATCACTGGGCAACAATTATTAAATAACACTGGGCAACAATTGTTAAATAACACTGGGCAACAATTGTTAAATAACACTGGGCAACAATTATTAAATAACACTGGCTAACAATTGTTAAATAACACTGGACAACAATTGTTAAATCACTGGGCAACAATTTATAAAATAACACTGGGCGACAATTGTTAAATAACACTGGGCAACAATTATTAAATAACACTGGCTAACAATTGTTAAATAACACTGGACAACAATTGTTAAATCACTGGGCAACAATTATTAAATAACACTGGGCAACAATTATTAAATAACACTGGGCAACAATTGTTAAATAACACTGGGCAACAATTGTTAAATCACTGGGCAACAATTATTAAATAACACTGGGCAAAAATTGTTAAATAACACTGGGCAACAATTGTTAAATCACGGGGCAACAATTATTAAATAACACTGGGCAACAATTATTAAATAACACTGGCTAACAATTGTTAAATAACACTGGACAACAATTGTTAAATCACTGGGCAACAATTATTAAATAACACTGGGCAACAATTGTTAAATCACTGGGCAACAATTATTAAATAACACTGGGCAACAATTATTAAATAACACTGGCTAACAATTGTTAAATAACACTGGACAACAATTGTTAAATCACTGGGCAACAATTATTAAATAACACTGGGCAACAATTGTTAAATCACTGGGCAACTATTATTAAATAACACTGGGCAACAATTATTAAATAACACTGGCTAACAATTGTTAAATAACACTGGACAACAATTGTTAAATCACTGGGCAACAATTATTAAATAACACTGGGCAACAATTGTTAAATCACTGGGCAACAATTGTTAAATCACTGGGCAACAATTATTAAATAACACTGGGCAACAATTATTAAATAACACTGGGCAACAATTATTAAATAACACTGGGCAACAATTGTTAAATAACACTGGGCAACAATTATTAAATAACACTGGGCAACAATTGTTAAATAACACTGGGCAACAATTATTAAATAACACTGGGCAACAATTATTAAATAACACTGGGCAACAATTGTTAAATCACTGGGCAACAATTGTTAAATCACTGGGCAACAATTATTAAATAACACTGGGCAACAATTATTAAATAACACTGGGCAACAATTATTAAATAACACTGGGCAACAATTGTTAAATAACACTGGGCAACAATTATTAAAAAACACTGGGCAACAATTGTTAAATCACTGGGCAACAATTATTAAATAACACTGGGCAACAATTATTAAATAACACTGGGCAACAATTATTAAATAACACTGGGCAACAATTATTAAATAACACTGGGCAACAATTGTTAAATAACACTGGGCAACAATTATTAAATAACACTGGGCAACAATTATTAAATAACACTGGGCAACAATTGTTAAATCACTGGGCAACAATTGTTAAATCACTGGGCAACAATTATTAAATAACACTGGGCAACAATTATTAAATAACACTGGGCAACAATTATTAAATAACACTGGGCAACAATTGTTAAATAACACTGGGCAACAATTATTAAAAAACACTGGGCAACAATTGTTAAATCACTGGGCAACAATTATTAAATAACACTGGGCAACAATTATTAAATAACACTGGGCAACAATTGTTAAATAACACTGGCCAACAATTGTTAAATCACTGGGCAACAATTGTTAAATAACACTGGCCAACAATTGTTAAATCACTGGGCAACAATTATTAAATAACACTGGGCAACAATTATTAAATAACACTGGGCAACAATTATTAAATAACACTGGGCAACAATTGTTAAATAACACTGGCCAACAATTGTTAAATCACTGGACAACAATTGTTAAATAACACTGGGCAACAATTGTTAAATCACTGGGCAACAATTGTTAAATCACTGGGCAACAATTGTTAAATCACTGGGCAACAATTGTTAAATCACTGGGCAACAATTGTTAAATCACTGTGCAACAATTGTTAAATCACTGGGCAACAATTGTTAAATCACTGGGCAACAATTATTAAATAACACTGGGCAACAATTATTAAATAACACTGGGCAACAATTGTTAAATAACACTGGGCAACAATTGTTAAATCACTGGACAACAATTGTTAAATCACTGGGCAACAATTATTAAATAACACTGGGCAACAATTATTAAATAACACTGGGCAACAATTATTAAAAAACATTGGGCAACAATTATTAAATAACATGGGGCAACAATTATTAAAATACACTGGGCAACAATTGTTAAATAACACTGGGCAACAATTATAAAAAAACATTGGGCAACAATTATTAAATAACATGGGGCAACAATTATTAAAATACACTGGGCAACAATTATTACATAACATGGGGCAACAATTATTAAATAACACTGGGCAACAATTATTAAATAACACTGGGCAACAATTATTAAATAACACTGGGCAACAATTATTAAGTAACACTGGGCAACAATTGTTAAATAACACTGGGCAACAATTATTAAATAACACTGGACAACAATTGTTAAATAACACTGGGCAACAATTGTTAAATAACACTGGACAACAATTATTAAGTAACACTGGGCAACAATTGTTAAATAACACTGGGCAACAATTGTTAAATAACACTGGGCAACAATTATTAAATAACACTGGCCAACAAAAAATGTTAAATAACACTGGGCAACAATTGTTAAATAGCATTGGGCTACATTTGTTTTACAAAAGTCATGTTACTGAAATAAAATTAAGTAATTTCTTATCACTTTTGATATGATGAGCTAAAATATTTAAATCCTTGTAATAATAACTTACCAACGACCAACCCGATTCTTCGGAATGCTAATTGAACTGTTTCCCGTCATTCCATGCAATAATTTGACCACACAAACGACATAATTATATACACTACACGACAAGTTTCAGATAGAAAGAAACTGTGTCTGATCTTATCGTATATATTACAGACGCTCTATAAAGAAGACTTATTGCGACCTATGCTCATCCGTGGTCCGAGTGTTGCGTGACAGTGTTGAATCTTTATTAATGTATTTAATGATGTTAAGTTACTGGGATTTCTGGGTTTTTTCAGGCAACCCATTCCACGCCAGAATGCCCGAAGAAGAAACAGAGTGTAAGGCAGAAATCGCTATCGAAGGAAAGATAGGGGGGGGGGACTATTCGGATAGGAGCCTCCAATTTTGTAGATTGATTTGAGATGAGGAAACTAGCTTACTGTGTAAAGAAATATATTCAAATATACCTTACCCTCAAACAAACCTACATTACCGAAAAAAAAAACATACATTACCTCAAAAACAAGCCTACATTACGGTAAAATCTACCATAAATTACCGCAAAAACAAACCTACATTACCGCATAAACAAACATACCGCCATACAAAAATTTCTTACCTTCTTCCACACAAGAAGATGTCCGCCCTGCGTCCCGGCACTTAACAATCCATCTACTGTTTTTGTATATTATTTTTTTGATGATCTGATTTTCCGGACACTGAGATTTTTCTAAAGAGTTACCTCTCACGATTGTTGCCATGGCGACTACAAACAAAATGGCGACCAAGACAGACGTGCTTGATATGGTAACGGAGAACATATTTCTAAGCTGCGTAAAACCTGTATAAGCAAAGAATGAATAAAAAGTTGAGCTTTTGATATCCCTGTTTTAATATGGACTTGCGAGGCAAGCTTTAACTAGGATAACTAAACATTTTAAACTAACGATATGACACTCAAGAACATTTGCAATCAACACGTAGGGCGCCATAATATTCTGCTAATTTCCAGAGGGCGGCGCAGGACCGAGACGAATGGCATACAATGGTCCAACAGTCGAGAAATGGTGGCCCAACGACCCTCACTCGGGTTATGGGATAGATGAAGATGATGAAGATGAATGAAGGAGCGTCTGTATACAATGATGTAAGAAAACACAAAGAAGAACTGGCACAAAACCAGAAATATACAAATTACAAGAAAAGAAACAAAAGGACATAGATTTAAACCCAGGGATAAATATCCTATTCTTTAACTATAATGGGAAAAAATAGCATAAGCCTACATACAATTTTGACTGTCAAACTAGTCGGTAGGCCTATCACAACAACTGGTATGCAAATTTTTCGTCTTCGACACTATTACTGCAGAAAATAGGTATACCGACATTACGTCTACCACGACGACACTTCGTCTAATGTAGCATTTCGTCTATAGCAACGTTTCGGTAGACGAAACGTTTGGAAGACGCGAACTGTTGCGTTAGACGAAATGTTTAGTAAACGAACTGCTGTGGTAGACGAAATATTTAGTAAACGAACTGCTGTGGTAAACAAAATATTTAGTAAACGAGCTGCTGTGGTAGACGAAATGTTTAGTAAACGAACTGCTGTGGTAGACGAAATGTTTAGTAAACGAACTGCTGTGGTAAACAAAATATTTAGTAAACGAACTGCTGTGGTAAACAAAATATTTAGTAAACGAGCTGCTGTGGTAGACGAAATGTTTAGTAAACGAACTGCTGCGGTAGACGAAATGTCTGGTAAACGCACTGGATGGAAAAGACTCAACGGTGGGCGGTGAATTAATGCAGTCGACTCTCGGTCGGTGTTCATAGCACCGTCCTTGAGTTCTTTCAGAACTCAACAACGGTAGTGGAACGGTCTTGGTATAACGAATAGTCTGTGCTACGAAATATCACGGTAGACGAAGTGTCGTTAAACGAGTTGTCATGGTAGACGTAATTTCTGTAGACTTACTTTCTGTAGACGAAGTGTCGTAGACGAAAAATCCTGTAGACTAGAAGTTGTCGTGGAATAACCTAGAAACTAGAGAAAAATTTGAACCAAGTATATTATAATTATTTTTAGAGTAATTCTATAAAGTAATTTATATAATTTCATTGATATTCGACAGAGGCGAAGGAGCAAAAATAATTGTATACTTTTCAATGATTGCCGTGTCCGAAGCTTTTTTGGGTTCGAATCCGGAGCAAACGCCAGAATATTTTTCGTTGAGCCTTATATCTGAAATATGTTGGACTGGGGGAAAATGCACTGTGTACTAGACGACTCAAACTAACAGTAAGGGCTGATTCGCTAGCTTAAACTAATACCAGGCAGTGTATTGACACCAAACTGTCTTAGGCTTAGACATTTCATTTTATTTAGCAATATGCTGCCCCTTCCCCCAATTAGCCTATGTTTTTTTTTATTACTTGTTGCTTGAGATTCAACTTGAAGTCTTGAATAGTATTAGTGTCAATGCTTTGTTTAGCTTAATCCATTTCAATTTGTAATTCATCCATCCACTCCACCCCAATCTTCCATTGTTTGTTACACTCAGCAAACGTGATGACCTATTGGGTACAGTGTTTCTTGCTATATACCGTAATATTGTTTGGTGCTAAATACCGTACTATTGTTTGGTACTGTCTTACCTATAGGTTGGGTCAGTTAATGCTACATTTATTTGATTTTTTTATATTTGTTTTATATCACCCGTTAGCTTTGTCTCCTAGCCTAGAGTAATGTCCGTGTTCTATGTTAAAAGCGCTCTGAGCTTACACCATGTTTGTTGGCAGCGCTGTACAAATATTATTATTATTATTATATACCGTACAATTGTTTGGTGCTATATGAGGTACTATTGTTTGTTGCTGTGTACCGTACTATTGTTTGGTGCTATATGAGGTACTATTGTTTGGTGCTGTATACCATACTATTGTTCGGTGCTATATACCGTACTATTGTTTGATGATATATACCGTACTATTGTTTGGTGCTATATAACCATACTATTGTTTGGTGCTATATACCGTACTATTGTTTGGTGCTATATAACCATACTATTGTTTGGTGCTATATACCATACTATTGTTTGGTGCTATATACCGTACTTTTGTTTGGTGCTAAATACTGTACTGTAGTTTGCTGCTAAATACAGTACTAATGTTTGATGCTATATGCCGTAATATTGTTTGATCTAGGAGCAATCATATCCGCAGACGGACGCTGTGAGTCAGAAATTCAAGCAAGGATTAGGACTGCAATGGCGGCAATGGCTCGCCTAAACAGAATCTGGACCAGTAAAAGCATTGGTCTCCCAACAAAGCTCAGACTTTACAGAGCCCTTGTCAAAATCATTGTTCTGTATGGATGTGAGACCTGGACGCTGCTATCAGCAACTGAAAACAAGTTGCAGGCTTTCGAAAATAAATGCATTAGAAAAATACTTCGAATCTCTTACGTAGAACACAGGACTAATGCGTATGTGTGGGACAGAATATCCTCAATTGCAGGCCCTCAAAAAGACATTATGGCCAAGTCTGGCACGCGTGCCCTTGGTTGTCGACCGCTGCTCTAGGTTTAGTGATTTAACTATTAGTGTTAATCTTGTCAGTTGTGAATATTTGCTAATAAAGATCCTTGCACTTCTTTTCTGAATTTGTTCTAATTGAATTTGTTCTAATTGAATTTGTTCTAATTGAAATTGTTCTAATTGAATTTGTTCTAATTGAATTTGTTCTAATTGAAATTGTTCTAATTGAATTTGTTCTAATTGAATTTGTTCTAATTGAATTTGTTCTAATTGAATTTCTTCTAATTGAATTTCTTCTAATTGATTTTCTTCTAATTGAATTTCTTCTAATTAAATTTTTTCTAATTGAATTTCTTCAAATTGATTTTCTTCTAATTGAATTTCTTCTAATTGAATTTCTTCTAATTGAATTTCTTCTAATTGAATTTCTTCTAATTGAATTTCTTCTAATTGAATTTCTTCTAATTGAATTTCTTCTAATTGAATTTCTTCTAATTGAATTTCTTCAAATTGATTTTCTTCTAATTGAATTTTTTCTAATTTTTTTTTTTTTTTTTTTTTTATTTATGAGTCCCTTTACAGAAGATGCATATTCTAGTATAATAATATGTCCAACTAATGTGAGATAGCATTTTAGTTTTATGTTCTTATTACATTTGTAAAAGTTCCTTTTAATAAAGCTTTATGTTTTGTTAGATTTTTTAAAATGTCTTCATCAATGCATTGCATGAAAGTGACTGTTTCTATTTGCCAGTGTTTGTAAAAAATATAATAGAAGTAACTCTCCTTTAATCATTTTGTATTATTTTATAATGACTTATGAATTGACAATTTCGATACCCATTTAATATTGTACCCGGAGCGTTTTATTCGTTCTTTGTATCTTTTTTTCTTAAATGTTTCTACACTTGGTGATTTTAGTTATAGGATTAGACTAGATTAGATGTAAATATTTAAGTGTAATGAAGTTGCAATATTCACATATGTATTATAGTTTCGGATATAAAAGTCACAAATCAAATTAGTTTAGCTGTTACTTTAATATACCTTTTTATCACTAGCATATATAAATCGTTTCAAAATTATAAACTAAGAGAAGCAAAAGAAAAATAAATCATTATGTAATAAGAACTAATAAAGACAATGTGTGTATTAAATAGAACAAAATATTTATAAATAATATTTAGAGTGTATGTTAAAATCACGAACAAGAACAAATGAAGAATTAGACGCTCTGTGCGAGGATCCAACGGTGGTAGCTGAAATAAAGAAGGGCAGTCTGGGGGGTGGGCAGGCCACTTGGAAAGAATGTCAGAAGGAAGAGCAGCCAGAACAGTGCATCACCAGAGGCTAAAGGGGGAAAAGGCAAAGATGGCTCGAAGCTATGGAAGCAGATCTGCAGTGCGGGCATTGCGGAGGAAAGCCAAAGATAGGCCCGATTGAAAGGAGGTGGTGGAGCAGGCCAAAGCCTTACATGGGCTGTAGCGCCATGAGATTGTTAAAAACACGGATCTATATAAAAAGAAATACATGAAGCCTCCTTAAGAAAATATGTACTTGTAGGCCTAATTGTTGATAAATACAATTTTAAACTCATTCATATAAGAAACTAATAGGAAAGTCTAAGTCACCTGAAATATATTGATATGTCAGTGTTTAAGAAATATTAATTTTATAGATCAGTGATAGCAAATAACAATGGCGGGCGCTTTGTGTCAAGAATACTGTGTCCGTGCCTAATCTATTATGTTTAGAGATCGTTGAAATATGCATGTGTACATATTGTATCGGAATTATAACGTTTTACAAATCAACGAGAGAGAGAGAGAGAACATTGTGCATAGGCCTACTACAATATTTAAAATAAATTTAAAAAAAAATAAACATTGTCAAACATCAAAGATAAAGATAGATAGAAAATATGTTTAAAAATCCATTTCCTAAATTAAACAATAATGAAGGTAAGAGTTTCAAATAAAAATTTGTATACACTTTACAAATACAGTTTAGGTTATAAAGTTTAAAGATTAAACTTCAAATAGTTGGTAAAGATGTTACGATAATAAGTTTAACGTTTTGCAGTGCACATACAGATTCTGAGCTGAAAATAGTTTGTAAAAGCGTTACAATAATATGTTTGAACTTCGGAAATAGTTGGTAAAAACGTTACGATCAATATGTTTACACTTTACAAATAGAAAATTTTAAAGTATACTGATATACAATAAGCTTTAAACTTTAAACTGTAAAAATAGACTTTCTAAAATGTAATCTAGATATTTTGAATTTCTAATAAAGTCTAGTTGGTAAAAACTTTACGATGAGTATGTTTTACATTTTACAAATAGAAAATGTTAAAGTATACTGATTATAGTTTAAAATAGTTTGTAAAAAAAAAGTTACAATAATAAGTTCTAAACTTTAAACTTTGCAAATAGATTTTTTAATATTATCTAGAAATTTGGAACTTCAAATATAGTCTAGTTCGTAAAAACTTTACGATGAGTATGTTTTACATTTTACAAATAGAAAATGTTAAAGTATACTGATTATAGTTTAAAATAGTTGGCAAAAAAAAAAGTTACGATAATACGTTTTAAACTTTGGATTTTAAACTTAAAATAGTTGCTAACAGCTCTACATTAATACGTTTGAGACTTTACAAATATACTTTAAAGTGAACAAATTCTGAACTTCCAAACACGATCTTTACGCCGTTCGTCATAGCTACTGAAGACCCCATTGACGGCTTTGTTATCAGGTACCATCAGAGTCAGCTTGCCGCCATACTCGTTGACGTAGTCGCTGACGGAGCATTCAGTGGGTTTGCTGTTTTCGACGTTGCAGCATTTGAAGCCGAACCGGCGGTCCACGCGTTGGACGTCGCTGTAGCTAGTCATGGCGACTACTACACTGTTACCCGGGCACATGAAGTTAATAGGCTGGTTCAATTGGCTTACGTAGCCTGGGGATAGAGTTAAATCTTGGAAAATATAGACATTGCTAAATAATGCATACATTCATACATGGAATAAATAAAACAATACATGTTATAACAAAGACTATAATAAGATGGACCGCTTGCTTTGATATTTCTGCTATGTGATTGATTGAAAGACTTAGTTTCGGAATTTCCGATTGCACTTAGTCCTCTAGACTTCCAGTTTAGTAATTCGCTATGATTTTCTCAATGGAAAATAAGGATTAAAATCGAAAGTTGTATACAGCGGAAACCTTTAATGCAATCGTAGGAGCGTAGAAGTCATTCAAGACAGCCTTATTGGTTGTGCACGGAAAAAAAGAACATATTATTATAAGCTCTAGAAATAGAGCAAGCGGTCCAACTTATTAAAGTCTTTGGTCATAACTCGATTGCATTGTTAAAATACATATTGATATTTCAATAAGTCCTTATCCAGGAATGCAAGGGTGGATGTGGATGAGGGGGATAGTGCTCGGTATGGAATTGGCGCTGACATTTCTACTATCAGGACGTGTTATCAGTGACTCTTTTATCACAGAGTTCCCATTGGTTGGACACTTAAAGAGATTACTTGTATCTGATGCGCTCTAAATTATGGGAAAATATTGCCTTAGATTTTGAGTGATCCTGAAACAGAGAGTTTAATGTGCTTCCTCTTCATGTTGTGTTTTCCTGACAAACTCTGCAACTGAATCGTGGAAATAGAGCGCATTGAGCAAGCAATATGCCAAAGCATGGAGCGACGCGCTTTACAAATGACAACTAGAATCATAATCATTATCCGTGCTGCTAAACAAAACCAAAAAAAACTAAACACATTAATAATTTAAACACTAGTTTAAAATATAACTAAACTATTTAGCGACGGGATACATCTTCTGTTTAGAAAGCGAGTCAGCAGAATATGTGTGATAAAATTAAATGCTGGTAGATTTGCATCTCACAAATCTTGTACAGAATCACCTCTATTGTTCTTTGTTCCCTCGTAGACCATCCTTTAAGAAAAGTCGTCAGATTCTCTGCAAGTGGGTCCGTGGCTGGCTGGCGAGCTCGAAAGTGTATGTCACACAGAGGCATTTCTGTGATGCTGTCACGCACTACTGACCCTGGTCTGTTCTGAGTTGTCGCTACAGAGATGCATGTTTCTGTCTTTTTATGTTCATAAGTCATAAGCCACTTCTTCGGATGTTGCTACGCCATGAGGCGCGATCAGTTGTTGATGTCAAAAATGTTCAGGGAGACCTTCAATATCGTATCTTTAAAATGTTTCTTTTTCTCCGCCACGAAACCCGCACCTTAACAGCATCAAACCAGAAAAAGCGGCGACATGCCCCCTCTGTAAACACCAAAATAAAACAGTTGCCCATCACCTTTGTGACTGTTCGGCACTACAGAACATACGAATTGTCTACCCTCGCAAAACACAAACTCTCTCAAACACTCTATATTCAAACTACGAACAGCCGAACAGCTACAAAAAGTCTGCGATTTATTCACCATAGCCTCAGGCCGAGTAACTGCTGTGACATCATCCGTTCATTGGCATGTGCACAGCGTGTCCAGTTGAGCGTTATTTGTGAGTATACTTGAAAAATTAGCCTGTACAGACACACTTCTTACGGTCAAATAAAAACAACTTACCACTCTCCGTGCAAAATGACGTCGTTGCCGTCTTTCGGCACATAAACTTCCAACGCCTGTCTGCCATCTTGTTTTCGTAGACACTCGATATGTCGCTGAGGACGTGATGGTGAGGACACTGGAAATCGAAAGGGCCGTTCCACTCGTTGACATAGCGACATCTTACGACTGTTGCCAGGGCGACTAAAAACCAAATGGCGACTAAGCAAGACATGTCTCTTTGATAATGAAGAAAAAGTTTTTATTAACCACAAATAACCTGTATTAAAAAAAAAAAACAAGAAAAATAAAAAACAATAAACAAACCCCCTTAAAAAAAAGTTTTCGTATGCATCATTTAAATGCATTTTTTTTTGTGTTTTTTGCAAATGTTGGAATTTACCTCAAACCAGATAGACCTATAGATCAAGCATTCAGAAGACTAATATATATCTACATACAAATCGAAGTTTCAAAACGCACACTGAAAAAAATAATATATGGAACAATACGGAAAACATTTTAATTTTTTTTTTTGATGTGGATAGTAGGACTGAAAGATAGAATGCGATCTATTGAGCAACACTACTAGATTATGTGCTCAGTGCGATTATGGTCAAGTACACATTCAAAAATTTTGCCAGCCAGCAAAAAAAACACAACAACAACAACTTTAGCGAGGTTAATTGAAAGGATTTAAAAAGTAGCGCTTGTATTTTGTCTCTTCTGATATGTAAGCATACTGACAAACTCTAACAAAGAAAAGAACTAACTAACACTAGACACGCTAAAACCGAATATACAACTCAAGAAGTCTCCCACTGAGCAAAGAAAAAAACAACTATTACCAGTGAAAATTAAGCAACTTAATCTTGTTGCAACAAAAAACGGCCTTATAAAGAATGCAATATTACAACTGAATTAAACATACGTACCAACAATAGCATCTTCATTTCTAATGTGAAGAGAAACATGTACAAAAAAGGCCCTGCCAGGATAGTTTTTCAAAATTGAGTGGTCCATAAACTACAAATAGGCTACCTACAGTTAATGACACTATTATATAGCCTGTCAATCAGTAACAAAGACTAAATAATAAGATGCACCGCTTGCTTTGATATTTCTGCTATTTGATAACTTGAAACACTTAGTTTCGAAATTTTCGATCGCACTAAGTCCTATAGACTTCCGGTTTAGTAATTCGCTATGGTTTTCTCAATGGCAAAAAAAAAATCGAAAGTTGTATACAGCGGAAACCATTAATGCAAACGTAGGAGCGTAGAAGTCATTCAAGACAGTCTTATTGGTTGCGCATGGGAAAGAAGAACATAAACGCTCTAAGAATAGAGCAAACGGTCCATCTTATTATAGTTTTAGGTCAGCACGATGGGTGGATTGCCATTGCGAATGCTTAGGGTTCAAATCCCACTTAAAAGCCAGAATTTGTAAAAAAAAATAAAAAAATAGGCCAAGTTGAGTTTGCACCATTTGTCATCTCCCCCCCCCCCCCTCTCCGACAGATACACCTTTTCCCAACTGACAGATTGAACGCTGAAGTGAAAAAACAAAAAAAAAACAAAAAAAAAACAAGTGCGCAAATTGCTTTTATCATCATTAGAAATACATTGAACGTTGTGGTCGTTTGGGGGTGCGAATGGATACCTCAGCAGTATTACTTTAAAGCAGAACTAAAGCAGCAGATACATATCACATAACAGAAATAAGATAATAAGTGCTAACTGTACAAAAGAAACAAGATTAGAAGGAGGGGGGTAATGCTAGTTGAAAAAAATGTTCAAATCCAATAAGGTCTTGCGTGGACACTAATCTTTACCAAGTTTACAAAATGAACTTAAACTTACGTGTTAAGCGATAGAACGATAGTAGACAAGCCGATTGCTCTCTCTATATATATAATATATACATATACATACAAGTGCCGTACAACTAACTAAATCAGTTTACTAATGTATTGTCAAGTGGCAGTTTAAGCTAAAATCAATAGGGGGCATTCACCGAGGGCATATGTGACCAGCATAGGCGTATCCAAAGTGTACATAATGCCAAAATGCCAATCGGGAAGAAAGAGTAGGCCTACTTCACCCATTTGTTCTTGCACAAGGGACAAGGAAATTTTTATTTTTTTTTCCTTTTGTTTTTGTGAGCATTATAACAGGTTGTTATTGGGTTGTATTTCTGAATTAGTTTTCAATGCCTTTTGTAATATTACTACTTTACTCTTTGCCTTTCTGTCCTCTAGTGTTTCTAGGTTTAGTGATTTAACTATTGGTGTTACTCTTGTCAGTTGTGAAAATTCGCTAGTAATGAACCTTGCAGCTCTTTTCTGAATATGTTCTAATGTTTAAATGCTTTCTTTAGTTGACGGATCCCATACAGATGATGCACAAGAGCAAGGAAAGAACTAAACTGTCGCAGGATCCCCACAAGGTAATTGTTTTTTTACTATAAATTCTACTTGTCCCATCAAATTGATCAACAAACCAATACATCATTTTCACGAGGTTTCAGATAGTTAAACTTCTGACTTTACACGTCACTATAAACTAATTTTGAATTATTATGTTAAGGGTTGATGTGGAACGGTTACCGATCAGCAGCGCGTTCGGCTGGCGTACCGAAGGTCTAGGGTTCATATCCTGGTGAAGGCTAGGATTTTTTCCCAGGCTTCGGGGGGTGGGGGTCCCTGAGTCTAACCAGCTCTGATGGGTACCTGACCTTAGTTAGGGTAAAGTAAAGTCAGCTGTGCATTGTGCTGGCCACACATTCACCTAAAATTCACATAGTATTCAGAAACTGGTGAACGCTGCTTCACTGGCCCTATGATCAATTTGGTTTGAAACGTACTTTACTTTTATCGGTCATTACTTCCTCTCCCTGGACTTAAACGAACGGTGAAACTTCACTGTTTAGTGCCGGGTCGGCAATCTACGGCACGCGTACTTGGCAAGCCGAGGGATTTTCAATGTCACGCGTAAGAGGCCCTAACAGTCAATTCAAGTCTCTTCTACAAGAAATTTAGTGCTACACCAGGATGACATTTAGGCTAGTCCTTCCAGCCGAATTAACTTTTTGGCGGATATCCGGATTAGCCAGATTTCTCCGTAAATTGACATTTGCGGCTGATTTTCGGCTGATTACGAAATATTCGGCTGAAATTAAGCTGAAGTCCGGCTAATAATGAAGTCATAAAACTTCAGCAATTGAACTCTTTTACAATACTTCAGAAAAAGTTATTTTAACTTATTTTAAACAATAGAAAAAAACAGTTTTATATGCTGTCTTACTAGGCCTAATACAGTGCATGAATCCATTCCATTCATTCGGTTTCTGTCACTCAATACGTGATAGGGACTTAAAATATCAGTTTGTAATTGTCATGAATAAAACAAACGCGATGTAGTTTATCAGCTGTTAGGCTTGATCGTTTGCTGTTTATTATCAAACCAGCAATCGAAAACATGCACTCCTCTGGTACAGATGATGCTGATGATGATATGTGAAGACGAGCCAGTTGAGTAAGTTTGTAAACATCATCAACTGTTAAATCATCGTATAGTCCTACTTTGTCAGTTACACGTATGATTTATTATTTATTTATTAAGACACATTTCAGTTATAAAAAATCTTTTAAAATATTGATTTTCTTTAAACCCTTTCCACGAGATGTCAAAAAAACAAACATATATTTAGGACAGTAAGTGCCAGTTTCCAGTGTAAAACTACAACAAGAAGAGATGTATTGCTAATTGAAAAGAATCAAGCTAAGTAAAACATTGCCACTGACCAGGGCCGGCTCATTCATATAGGCAACCTAGGCGGCCGCCTAGGGCGCAAAATATTTTTTGGGCAGGGCGCATAATTCAGTTGTTTTTTTCTATTTGGGGATTTAAAAATATAAAATAAAGAAAAGTTTAATACTTCTGCGCGCTACTAGCATAGGCAGACTAACTAGGTAATGAAAGGAGAAGTGCATTTTATTTAAATTGTCTTAGAAAATAGGAAAGCATGCCCTAACACTACTCAGTTTCTCCCCGCCGAAGGCACTATAATGAGAGCGCAGAATTTGTTTTCGCCTAGGGCATCAATAACCCTAGAGCCGTTCCTGCCACTGACATCACCAGAATCAGAAAATCAGAAAAGAAGTCATTCGAGTCATCAAATATCAGAATTATTAAAGCTAGCGATCCATCTTATTATAGTATTTGATATAATGAATAATGGCAACAAAAAAAATGATGCTAAAGGCATTTGAAAAGAAAAACCTGAACGCTAAAACAATATCATAAAAGAAAGAACTAACAACCGCTGTAGAACAAGTGCGGACACAAAAAAGAGAAGGGGAGGGTGTGTATTGCGAATTGAAAAAAAATCTCAACAATCAATAAGACAATGACAGAAAGAATGATAAAGATGCTCGTTGCACTATTAAATTAGGTGTCAACAACCTTATCAAAACATAATTTAAAATTATTGTAATGCTCTTCAAACTGCAGTTGTCGTAAACTTAGACAGGTCAGACTAATGCATTGTTATTTATTCCCTATTTGCTAATGGCTAGTGACGCGGCGATCACAATGGGCGTGTGTGGTCAACACAAATTACCAGCCGCCTTTCCTAATATCTAGATCTTATCTTTTATATTATAGACGCTCCTTTTATAAAGAAGATTATTGCGTCCTACGCTCATCCGTGGTCCTTTATTCATGTTTTAAATGATGTTAAGTTACTATTTTTTACATTCAGATACTTTTGATATTTTAATCTGTGCGTGATAATCTAAGTTGCCCTCCATGTTTTACGGGCTTATTGAACTATTGATATCATACGGCTACTGTCACTTCCCCATAAGCCTTCAACACCATATATGTAACAATTAAGAGTGGACTTTTTGGTTCCGGACAAAACCTTTATATATGCACCATTGTTGTGGCTATTGCGGCACGATGATTTATATGTGTTGCAATTAAGAGTGGTTTATTCCGGGATAACCAGTAACTTAACATCATTTAAAACAGGACTATACTCAAACCACGGTTAAGCGCAGGACGCAAAAATCTTCTTTGTGCAAGGAGCGTCTGTAATGTATAAGATAAGATAATAATGTCACAATGTGAGTTGTGTGCAGGCTCGTGGATAATGCTCACCAGTCACATAGCGGGAAATTTCGGGAGCAAAGGTCACAGTCCAATTGTAACTCACTCGACTGTTGGCAACGTTTTTTTTTTTTCTACAGGGAATTTTCGGTCCTCTATTGACAAGTCTTAATGAAAACTGACCATTTCAAATGTTCTATTTTTTATTATTTTAGGCTTATCCGTAAACAAGAGAGCATGCTTTCGCTGGTGTTTGACAATGGATGTCAACCTCGACGGCCAGTTCTAGTCTTTTAGAAATATACAAAGGCTATACGATTGGTTATGAGGAATCTGTTTTTAACATCAAAGTGAGTAGGCGATAATTAATACTCAAATTGTTAGTCGCGTTAAGTTAAATTTAGCTTTGTTTATGAAATAAATTAGTCAAGAGATGCGTCCTTGGTTATTAAAAAATGCAATGCGTAGATTCATAAAAACATAAAACAAATATTTTTTTTTTGCATTAAGCAATAAGTTTTAGATTATAAATAGGTGATTTGTCACGTCTGACATTCACAAGCCATTGCTTTCTTTTGGCAACATCTTTTGGAAATTAAGTATAATTTAACTCCCTACATATTTTCGTACAACCAGTAACGCAGTACACAGACACATTTGTTTTTATCAAATGAACGAATTAAACCGGAAACGTTTTGCACTTCGACCCTTTATGAATGCATAATATTTAAGACTTGTCAATTAAAATTGTGCTGTGATTTTAATTTGATCGTCAAACAAATATTTATTTTATTGTTGAGTACGCCTGGCTCATTAACTAAGGAAGTCTTGAACAGGTAAACTATACTTGGCACTAAACATCACAGACGTAGAGTTTATGATATAATGAATACTGGCAAAATAGGTAAAAAATGCTGAATTTTATTAACAAAAACAATCTGCATCAAATCAAGCTGAATATATATATTTAAAATATAAAAAAATATATTAAAAAAATGTGAACCCAAACTCGAATGAATGCATGTGCCATTTTATCACTTAAGAGATGTGTCAAGGGCCGCACCCTCCACCCGACTCCCCCAACAGCCCGACCCTAGTAAACAAAAAACACTTCATACATCTTCACTCATTTTACTACTTATCGCTAATAATATGTCAATTTACAATTTAGACTCAAAGAACTATACCAAAGTGAACTATCATTATTAATAAGTATTTTACATGTATAAAATGAACAATAAAAATTTGATGTGTATCAGTACTCACTGTCTGATTTTCACGAATAGACGCCAAGCGTCTGTTCAGCTCGAAGACCCTCAGTACGACTGTTTAAAAAAAGCGTACAGCTTCGCAATGGCAGAAAGGAGGGGGGAGGGATTTTAGCTTATCAAATCATTATTATCGTCTAAAACATTTCAATTTGTCTATACCCTCTGATTGACAGATTATACCAAGGGTTGGGGGGGGGGTGGTTGTTAAGGCACAGCGAGAGAGAGAGAGAACGCGGAAGGTGTGAAAGGGGCGGGTGGGGGTCAGAACCTATTCCGATCAAAGACTTATGCTGGGGAAGATGTCTTTGACTGACCATCTAATTGTAGTAAATAGTCCAGACTAGGGATGATAAACGAAAACCGGAATACCGGATTCCTGTTTTGAAACCGAAAACCAGTTTTGATTTCGGTTTGTTTGTTGGAAGGTAATCATTACTTCCAGTAGCACACCCTTTTTTTTTTTGGTCAGATGGAAATATTTAAAAAAATGTTGGATTCGCACAAGAGAATTCTTGAAATGCCTTGCTAACACTAATTGGTATTAGACATTGTGTTAGTATTTTTTTTTCAAATACCAACTATTGCTTGCGATAACAACAACATTAAACCATAGATCTGTTAAGTTACAGTTACAATTAACATGAATTGTTTTACTTGTCGGATCACCCTTTAGAAGTGCGCTCCTCAATGGAGAGACGCAAACTAGCCCTCCCCTGTGACCCTGAACAATTCCACCAGACACCGCATCTATGCTTTATTATTAACGGCACTATTAAATACACACTCTGGGGTTTTGGGCGCCCTAGGCGAAAACAAATTCTGCGCCATCATTAAAGTGCCTTCGGTGGGATCTGCCGGGTATGGAGCTTCGGTAATGTGTTTTTCTTTATAATAATTGTTATAACAAAGAATTTTATTTTATGACTGGGATATGTAAATAAAACAGTTGAATGAAAAGTAACAATGGATTTGCATTTAGATTCTACTAATTTTAGTCTTTTATTTTTACGACTTAGACCTATAGATTAATAATTAGAAATCTAAATTATTATTAGTAAAGTTACATAACACACAGTTTTACATTTGGTTTATAGGTTTTATAATCGCATTATGTACAATTATTTTAATAACAAACAGAAACTAACAGATTACAGATAGATTTTCTGTTTTTATAACACTTAAAAAATACACAAAGACTACATGATATTGCTTGATATTGGATTATTGATTGTTTTAACTACGGTCCAATAGTCACATTTGAATACTGATTAACGGTAGTTATACTCATAAAGACTAAAACCCTAATGGTACTTTTCTTTCATAGCAAATTCGTATATGCGGGCTATTGAGTCTCACTTTCTATTTAAATTGTCGCCAGACCCCTAAGTCTCTCTTGACACATTGTGCTAGGCAGATAGGTTTTAATTAGCTTAAGTTTTGAAAATTTTCGTTCAGCACTAGCCACGGAAAGTGGCAACGTATGGAAAATACGAAGGACTACACAAATTTTAATGTTAGGAAATCAGTTTTCAAGATTTTGTTGGTAAATGTAGTTTAGGACTACTTCATACTGAGTCATGGAGATGATGAGAAATAGTTCTTAGTTCAGAACACAGTCCTACAGCAGCAATGTATGATTCATTCACACCACATCTTTTTCGATTGTTAATGCTTTTTCCAAGTTTTTGCACATCGACTTAACATCTGATGTAGTCTTGTTTTTAAGGTCGGGAATGTTGTACAAAAATCCAAAGACACCAGATATTTTATTTAACTGGGAAAATCTTTCTTTTATCACATTAGCAGCGAAATAAAAGTGGATCTTGAAACTTTCTGAGGCGTCACCAGCGATATTTACAGATTCATGTTCATCAAGCATGTTCTTCTTTTTTCGTATTTGGACCTTCTCTTTCTCAAATATTGGTTCTATTCCAACTTCTTCTGCTATTTCACTAGCCCCGGAACTCTCTTGAACTCTAAATCAATTCTAGCTGTAACCAAAAACTCTTCGCATCCAGGGTGTGGCCGGGGGAAAGTAGGGGTTGCCTTTTTGCTCTCCGCTACGCACAGCAAGGTTGCCAAACTAAGTACTTTCTAAGACAACTTAAATAAAATACCTTTCGCCTTTCATTACCTAGTAATGCATCTGCCTATGCTAGTAGCGCGCAGAAGCACTAAACTTTAATATAGTTTGTATTTTTAAATTCCCAAATTTCATTACCTAGTAATGCATCTGCCTATGCTAGTAGCGCGCAGAAGAATTAAACTTTAATATAGTTTATATTTTTAAATTCCCAAATTTAAAAAAAATCTTCAATTTTGCGCCCCCCAAAGTTTGCGCCCTAGGCGGCCGCCTAGTTCGCCTATATGGATGAGCCGGCCCTGAATACACATTCTTTTGATTGGTGCTACGCGATCGCTTTCAGTACATTATTTTATACAGTGTACAAATGATCACTATTGAAAGTTATTATCGGTTTTAATCAATTAGCCAGATTTTTTTTTTAGTTCTTAAGAATATTATGGTATAGTGTACAAAATCATTTTGTACTCACACAAATCAACCCCTTGAATGCTCTGCAAACACAAATTAACTTTGAATTATTTTTCAAACATACCTACCTACAAAACAACGCACATTTGGCTTTTCCAGCCTGTGAATTGTGACATTGGGGGGGGGGGGGGGGGGAGAAGGGGAAAAGACCGAAATCCGGTTTTAAACCGGTTTTATAGAACCAAAACCGGTTTAAAAAAAACTGGTTTTAACATCCCTAGTAAAGACACTCTTTTTGAGGAGGAGGTGTTGGTAGGGGGGTGGGTGTAGAACAAAGAAGGTAGATCTAGCAGGAAGGATTGTGGGAAGCATTGTACACGCATGGAAGATGTCGATTGTCGAAAGTTAGACTATCTTTACTTACTATCTTAAAGTAAAGCATAAGTCATGCTGTGCAATATGTTTCACAAGAGCTATTGAAAAACTATAAAGGTCTAAAATCTTGTTTACTTTGTGGACGGACTACTAAGGACTAGTTAAATATCAAGATTTATGCAAATAAATTCCTTGTATTTTACGTGTAAAATAGACATGTTAAATTATAATGTTATTCAACATCATCACCATCATGGCTGCTATTTACTTAATTACGTCATCTAGAAACCTACGCCACTCCTATTGCAAATGAGCCAAATGCTCTATATTGACTATTCTACGTCGTGGATTTAGGCTAAATATATAAAGATCGCCTACTATTCATCACAGCTACAATGAATGATCCAGAGGCGCTTGCCCCCTTTCCCTGGAAACTTCTAACAGTTGAGGTTTGCCACCCAACTTCCACTTACAGTGTTGCTGCTTTTTTTGTCTTGCATATTGTTTACTCTTCAACGCATCGCAATAAGGTGTAGGCTAATTTGAATAAAAGCTCCGACATTTGATTAACTAAAAGTGAAAACATCTTTATATATGTATACATATATACATATATGTAAACTGTATTAAGGAAACAATGTGAAATTGCTAATAATTAATCGACCAATCTTTCTGTATTCAACTGTTGTCGCTCGCCCATTCACTTCGACGTTGTGCCTGAACACAAACGGATAAATCCTGTGCAGTTTATGACAAGGGACGGAATCCACTTGATAAAACGGAAGGAAATGTCTAGAGGCGTGATCAAAGTCTCTGCTCACGCAGACTTCCGGTCTGTACACTGCATGGCATATCTCCGCCAGCTTCCTGGGCACGGGCGCCATGACATTCTCGTAGGGCCGGTGGTCGAGCGGGAAAACGTCCGACTTCCTCAGCACGATTCTGTTCTTCTTGAAAGGCGTCATCGCCCAGAGGAACTCGGCGTCCTCGTTGAAGAAAAAGATGTCGATGAAAGGGAACCGTATGTTATTCTCGTTTTTCCACAGAGGGGAGCGCTTCCAGAAAAATTTGAACATCATGTTGTTTCCGGCATCGACGCCAAAACCTGGAATACAGTGAAGGATCTGAAACGAAATTTAAAAAAAAAAAGACGACAAACGTAGACTAGTCAGAAAGCAAGTTATACGAACAACTTAAAAGTTATTGTAATAAAAGAAAAGTATCCCGTCGGACAAAATTGATCCATACTGCCGGTGAAGCACCGGTTTCTGTGGCCACGGCATACTAGGGGGTTGTGTGGCCAGCACATTGTCAAGCCGCTTTTACTTTAACACAGCTGATATCAGGTACCCATCAGAGCTGGGTAGACTCAAGGACACCCTCCAGACCATGGAAACAAATCCTAGCCTTCATCAGGATTCGAATCCAGGACTCTTTGGTATGCCAGCCGAACACGCTGCCCAGCTTGACCACTATGACCCACAAAACTTCTTGTAATGTCATTAGAAAAAAAAAGGAACATCTGTCCAGATCTATATTTAACAACATTGATGTAATGGGTTTTCCTGAAGCAGTGCGGTAAACCCGAAGATAAACATTGGTTTAAACCATCAAGATAATGCAAATATTGTTTAATATGTATAGCATGTAATAATAGTTTCTGTATTTATTTAAGATTGTCTAGCATATTTCATATAGAGTTATTGATTTATATTTGATTTTGGCGCAGAGAGTATGTGTGTTTCAATTTAGAGATATTAATTTTAGTATGACGTAATACAATTTAACTTTCTCGTAGTTTCTTCAACTTTCTAGTACGGAATTTCTCTTTTGCATTCGGGAAAATCTATTTCTACTACCTTCTGCACCAAAATCTAGATACGTGGATTCGGGAGGTCTTTTGTTATTTGTTGACTTTTTCGTTGTGTTTATTTGTGCATAGCGACCAGTGAAGTTGTTTATACTGTACATACATTCAAGAATTAAACTCTTTTTTTCAAACATACGTCGTGTGGATTGAGTTATTATAATTATTATTTGTGACCAAGAACGTAGACAGAAAACAGAGGACCAGTGAAGGTATAACAATATTATTATTTTTCCATTCAGTGACGAGAAGAGTCTGTAAATTATAAGTCACAGCTGACCTGCTTTACTTTCAGCCAATCAGAAGCGTTCATGCAAACGTCCATGTCGTCGTCCCACGGGATGAATCCATGATGGCGGTAAGCTCCCAGCATGCTCCCTTCCGCCAGAAAGTAGGTCAGGTTAAACGCAGACATGGCCGCGTGGAACACCTTGAAGGTGAGTAGCATCTCGTGCTGCCAGACCTCTGTCATGGAGTTTTGGAACCTAGACAGGCTGTGGACACAATTTAGACAGCAGTGGCTCGGCTTTAAAAAAAAATTCAATTTTTTACGAGAAGTGGTTTTGACCCCATGTTTATTTTAGCATTGTAACAGATTGTTATTGTGTTGTATTTCTAAGTTAAAATTTAATGCTTTGTGTATTCTTACTACTTTACTCTTTGCCCGTCTGTCCTCTAGTGCAGGGGTTGGCAACCTTTTGATAATCGTGGGCCAAAGTAGGTTCTCTACCTCATTCAGTGTGCCAATAGCCCAAGAGTCATCTTGTTCTAGCCCTCTATTTCTTGAAGAAGATAATTAAATTGCCATTTGGCCTCCGCGTGCCATTAGAAATTTCTGTGCGTGCCAAGTCTGGCATGCGTTCTATAGGTTGCCGACCCCTGCTCTAGTGCTTCTAGTGTTTGGTAATTCAAATATCCTACCTGGAGTTGAGCAGAGATAAGTCATGCTTCGACGTGCCATACAAGTCCAAGTGTGACAGAAGATGCCGGAAGTGATCTGTACCGTAAACGGACATCTTGAAACTTTCAGCGATGAGTTCATCAATGGGAAGGTCATCAACCAAACGCTGTTGACGGATATAAATGCTCTTTGTCCATCAAATTAATATTTCAGTCGTCTATTTGCAAAACAAAATCATTCGCACTTGTAATACAGCAATCATGTAAAATCGATAAAAATTGATCTATACCTGGTCGGTCGATTGGGGAGATCTAATCTAATCTTATTTATTGATTTTATTGGTCTTTTTACTCTTGTCAGTTAAGAATATTCACTAGTAATGAACCTTGCAGCTCTTTTCTGAATTTGTTCTATTTTTTTTAAAATGTTTTCTTTAGTTGATGGGTCCCATACAGAAGATGCATATTCTATTATAGGCCCAACTAATGTAACGTAGGGAGCCTATCTATATATATAAATTCGGATGTATGTGTGGATTCCGTTCCCCATTTTTTAATGGAAAGACACGTGAACTTAATGCCTGATATAATTTTACTTTTGCGATTTCGCTCTCTGCATGTGTCCTCCCTAGCTGAGTGATTAGCGCTGACATGCTTGTGACCTGTGTTATAACTTCGTTACATGCAAACGTTCACCTAATCACTGACTAGCCGGGTTTTGTGTGCGTGGGTGTGTGTGAGTGTTTGTGTGTGTGTGTTTGTGTGTGTGAGTGTGTGTGTGTGTGTGTGTGTGTGTTAGTCAACGTGTTATCATTATCAATAAAGTAGGTTTATAAACATGTGTAATCCACCTCACCAAGTGGCGTAACTAGTGTAAAAAGCTGATGGGGCGCCTTGGGCGGGGGAGGGGGCGAAAATGATGCCCTGTTAAGAATGTCAGCTTTAGGTTAAAAAAGTGTCCATTTTTTTTTTTTTTTGCCTCTAAGCAATCTTTGGCTCTTGGGGCGACCACACCATCCGACCCCCCCCCCCCCCCCTCAATCTAGTTAGCGCCAACATCCTGATTACTTAGGTCAGTGCTATGCAAAAAACTTTAACAAACGTAGATATTGATGGAAGACAGTGGTGTAGCAATGTGCTTTGCAAGTTATGCGATGCTCAAGGTCTTGGAGATAACGTGGGTTCTCTAGCTACGAGCTAATTCATTTTCTTTTTTTTATGAGTCTTAAAATTTCAGAAGGTATTCAGTATCCATACTTTTCACAAGAGCACCCCAAAAGGGGAAGGTGCCAGGCGCATAATTGGCGTCTCAAAACCAATAGCTTCGGGCCGATGATAACCGTCAGTCTGGGAAGTCTCTGCATCTAGGAGAGGGGGACACTCCGATCAAGCGTCCCGGAGATGTCTACCCCCCAAACAAAAAACAATTAGCTACGCCACTGGTGGGGGACATAATCTTACCTGTATGGGGGCGCACTGAACGGGCGTCTCCTCCACCGGGTAGCTCGGGTCCACCACGTACAGCTTCAGAATCTGCAGGGTGCCGAGCTGCCGCCACGCCCCTGGCAGGGCGTAGTAGCCGACGGCGTTTCTCAGCGGCCGCACCAGCACGGTGATGATGAGGATCAGAGCCAGGGCCGCAGCTACGACACCCACCTTACGCAGGCGCCGGTACGTTTGACGCCTAGTGATCCCCATGACCTATTAGTTCACGCCTATGTTAGAGATGAAGAAGATTATTTTTTTCAAAGGAGGAAATCAATTTATATTAAAGTTTGAAAATCTTTTTAACCTTTCCGTCTCCATGTCCACAATTTCTACACAATTCAATTAATGACACCGTGGTCTAGCGATAGAGCGTTGGTTTGTTATTTATAAGGAAGGTCTTGATTTCCAATCCAGGTAATGACGCCATGGTCTTTTCTGGGGCGTCCATTAATGTCAATGGTTGGTTTCTGTCACTATTTGTGGGAAAAAATAAAAGCGACTTAGCGTTGTTGTGGCCACACAATCCCCTTGGCCAAAATGATCTGAAATGTAGCCTATACATCTACTTTACTTTTCCTATAAAATTTGTACCCAGATTCCTATAGGGTACTTAGGCTATAGTTTTCTTTTACCCCCAAGGGTGTTAGTGACACAAGACTTACATTATTTAATAGGGTCTCCCTATCTAGCTGGGACCTCGTCGGGACACTCTGAGATGGGGGAGAAATAAAAAAAGGACACCATTTTTTTCGGAAGATTTCACCCTTTTTTAGCAAGTCTTTTTTTTCTTTTACGTATTTATAAAACCCCATGCAAGTCAGTTTGTAGTTAAACTTTATCAGTCCACTGTGCCGACATCAGCGAAAACACTCTTTCCACAGTGGCGCTGTGTGCGGGGATAGAAAACAAATACCCGCATAATTTTAGCACTTGGCGGGTGCTTGCATTGTCGATACAGAAAACGTCATCTGTGACCTTGTCAACATAAACTTTTTGACATAAATACAACTAACTGAGGCTGCATTAACATGTTGCGCTTACAGATGGCGCTCTTTCAGCACTTGAGCCAAGCTCGTAACAGTATTTTGCAAAGTCGGGACACAATTGGGTCTTGTCGGGATGTTGGGACAAGAGGGTCCATATCGGTGACGGTCCCGATATATCGGGACGGATGGCAACCCTACTTACATATCATGGGGAAGCTGTATATAAAACAAACTATTGCAAATAGAAAAATTCCTGAACGAATGAACAATTTAGAGGCAAGTTTTGTAAACATTTTAGTCTAAATGTCCACAGCCAACTGTCTCTTAGTCTAAATGTCAACAGTCAAGTGCCTATTGGTCTGAATGTGAACAGCCAATTGTCTAATCTAAATGTCAACAACAAAGTGTCTATTGGTCTAAATGTCAACAGCCAACGGTCTATTAGTCTAAATGTCAACAGCCCACTGTCTATTAGTCTAAATGACAACAAATAACTGTCTATCAGACTAAATGTCAACAGCCATCTGCCTATTTGTCTAAATGTCAACAGCCATCTGCCTATTTGTCTAAATGTCAAAAGCCAGCACCATAAGTCTAATTTTCAATAGTTACCTTACTGTTTTTATAATATTGAGCACTCCGATAAACACTACAATTGGGCAATAGAATCTATGATACATAGGAAATAATTTTAAACGCACATTTTAAATACAAGTCACTGAATTTCTTTTCGAACACAGTAAAGTTCTAACTTGAAATTCTGAATTAATGATTACGAAACTCCGCGTCATTTCTTTCCTTCTGTGCTTGCCTTTAGTAAATTCTTGAATTATTGGTGGCAGCGGTTGTTAAAACACACACCCAATAACACACACAAACATAAAGACAATTTGTGCTTTTATAACAGGTCAAAACTGGCGCCAGCCGTCAATATTGACTAAATCGAACGCTATGCTTCAATCACTTAACTAAACGAGTTTTTTTTTTGTCCTTTTCTTCTTGCAGGAAACATACACAAAACAAGTTTAGCGACACTTGAGTTCCATAAACCGGTTATAATAATAATAGGCAATTTTTTTGGTGTAGTTTAATTCAACATAAGCAGCTTGGGCCACGAAGAATTACTGCATAAAGGTAGCTCTGTTCGTCACGGGAGGATTAAGCTATTTAACAGCTATGGGCACGTCCATAAATAACAGTCAACAAATTATAGGCAATTTTTACCTACCCCCTCCCCCTTGTCGACTTGTCGAACTTTTAGGGACCCCCCCTGCCCCCTTTAAAATTATGTCAAACATTTTTTACACCATCCCCCACCCAGCCCCCTTTACCCCCTGACAGGGCCTTATTTAGGATTGTGGGGGGCCATATTCCCAAATTTGTGTGGGGCCCCTCGAGACCTCGCCCCTGCCTTCCACATACCTCAGTAAAGTGCCGTTAATTCAAGTTACATTCTTTAAAATCATAAATAAATTGTATGTTATGCTTATTAGCTTGGTTGGACTGGAGCGCTTAAAATTGTACGGGATTAAAGGAATTTTATTTTACATTTTCAACGAAAGAATGGGGATGTCACTTACAAATTTATTTTTGTCATGTGTGGGTGCCCCTTTTCCGAGGGGGCCCCTGTTCAAATGGAACATGTGGAACATGCCTAAATACGTCGCTGCCCCACTTATATTAACTACCAAAATTGGATACGCCGGCTTTTATGTTTAAAATAGAATAGAGATTGAAATGGTACCGGTACTGCTCTCTTCCTCATTACAGTCACTTATTAGAGTTCTCAGTGTGAGTGGACTCATACAAGAATTCCCTCGCAGTGCGCACGTTTGAATCTGTGGGGTGTTCGTTACGGAACAGCTTGCCTCCAGACACGGAGAGGTTCTGAGACAAAAGAGTCTTTTAAAAAGAGTTTAGAGGCCTTTTCTCTATTACTAGCGGACTTTGTGTCCATGCTCTACCTACACTTTACACCTTCTACTAAAATGTAAGACTAGGTCTATATCAAGAGCAAGCTCAGCCTGCTATATGTAAATAGAAGTGCGATATTCACTATACCATAGTAAGCCTATGGAATCAATGGCCTGCCCACGGTTCGCCGTTTGTATAACCCTGTCATAGACTATTTCGAAGCAAAAAAATTGCGTCGAGATCTTAACCCTTCCCGTACCGACCTACTTCTATCTATGCTGCCTTCAGTTCCGCTATATACGCGCCCGGGACTGTAAGTGTTAAAAGACAATGGAACAATGAAATCTAAAAAAAAAAAAAAAATCTCCCATGAAGCAAAATACTAGACAATAAGTCAGGCTATTGTTCTACAGCTGCAACAAGTTGTTGAAGCCATTAAATGTTGAGTTGTACTATAATATATCAGAGTTAAGGGATTTGACGCTATTAGGTTAATTATACTTAGGTCTTGACAT
This sequence comes from Anisus vortex, assembly GCA_949126835.1. Taxonomy (NCBI): domain Eukaryota; kingdom Metazoa; phylum Mollusca; class Gastropoda; family Planorbidae; genus Anisus; species Anisus vortex. The sequence continues at coordinate 2,821,576 of OX421500.1, read as the reverse complement.
TTGACGGGTGAATTTTCAGGTCTCGCTGTAAAGGCAGGTGAATTTAAATGTCTAGCCATTAGACATGTGAATTTTTAGATCTCGCTGTAAAGGCGGGTGAATTTAAATGTCTAGCTATTAGGCAGGTGAATTTAAATGTCTAGCCATATAGGCCAGTGAATTTAAATATCTAGCCATATAGGCAAGTGAATTTAAATATCTAGCCACATAGGCAAGTGAATTTAAATGTCTAGCCATTAGGCAAGTGAATTTAAATGTCTAGCCATTAGGCAAGTAAATATAAAGGTCTAGCCATTAGGCAAGTGAATATAAATGTCTAGCCATTAGGTAAGTAAATATAAAGGTCTAGCCATTAAGCAAGTGAATATAAAGGTCTAGCCATTAGGCAAGTAAATATAAATGTCTAGCCATTAGGCAAGTGAATATAAAGGTCTAGCCATTAGGCAATTTAATTCAAAGGTCTAACCATTAGGCAATTTAATTCAAAGGTCTAACCATTAGGGAATTTAATTCAAAGGTCTAACCCTTAGGCAAATGAATATAAAGGTATATCCGTTAGACAGTTTAATCTAAATGCAGCAGACGATAAATCTTCTTTAACGCCATTTTTCTTCTCCAGCCTTGAAAAACAAAATGAAAAAAAAATATCCTTCAATAACATTTATTTTTTAAATAGAAAAAAAAGTCAAATAGAACCATCGAATATGATTATTAATTTAACACGCCAACTAAAAACAACTTAATAGAATAAAAATAGTAGCACACACACACACACACAAGCACAGAATAATAAAATATCAAACTGAAGTAGATCGATTAAAATTAAATAGAACTATCAGAGATAACAATCAGAACATATTGGTCCGTGTAACAATTGTTGAGGTAGTCTAATTGGATTGTTTACCGGTACTTACTTGATTTCATTGGAGAAAATGTTTCACTGAATGTGTTTAGTCCAATTCAATAAAAAATTCCGTAAACAGACCCTGGTTAAAAGTACACGTTAACTTGGAGATAATAGACACGTCAGGACGAGATAGAACATTCGCTAAAATCAAGTGGTGTTTACCAATACAAGGTTGGTTCTCAAACTTATTTTATATAGGGGGTCAACGATGATCTTAATAGGGAACAATCAGAACATATTGGTCCATGTGATGTTGTTGTTTTTTTGACACGGAGATAACAGTTGTTGAGGTAGTCTAATTGGATTGTTTACCGGTACTTACTTGATTTCATTGGAGAAAATGTTTCACTGAATGTGTTTAGTCCAATTCAATAAAAAATTCCGTAAACAGACCCTGGTTAAAAGTACACGTTAACTTGGAGAGAATAGACACGTCAGGACGAGATAGAACTATCGCTCGAATCAAGTGGTGTTTACCAATACAAGGTTGGTTCTCAAACTTATTTTATATAGGGGGTCAACGATGATCTTAATAGGGAACAATCAGAACATATTGGTCCATGTGATGTTGTTGTTTTTTTGACACGGAGATAACAGTTGTTGAGGTAGTCTAATTGGATTGTTTACCGGTACTTACTTGATTTCATTGGAGAAAATGTTTCACTGAATGTGTTTAGTCCAATTCAATAAAAAATTCCGTAAACAGACCCTGGTTAAAAGTACACGTTAACTTGGAGAGAATAGACACGTCAGGACGAGATAGAACTATCGCTCGAATCAAGTGGTGTTTACAAATACAAGGGCGGTTCTCAAACTTATTTTTGATGGGGGTCGATGATGATCTTAAAAGAAAACAATAAACACTCTCGTGTATTTTCTGCTATAGCGCGTTTGGCTGGCGTACCAAAAGTCCTGGGTTTGAATACTGGTGCAGGCTAGGATTCGTTCCCAGGGTCTGGAGGGTGTCCCAGAGTCTACCCAGCTCTGATAGGTACCTGACTTTAGTTGGGGGTAAACTAAAAGCGGCTGGGCATTGTACTGCCCACACAGTGCCCTATTATCCCGTAGTCACAGAAACTGGCGAACGCTGTTTCGCCGGTCCCATGGATCAATTCGGTCCGACGGGACACTTTACTTTTTTACTTTTATAGTAGGTCTACCAAACAGAAGCAACAAATTGGTGGAGAACTCGTTGCAAATTTCCGGAAACAGTTTGGAAAATGTCAGTTTGAGAATCGCCATCAGAACTGAGCCTAAAAAAAATAAATAAATATGGATGATATCGATGAAAAAAGATATGATTAAAATAATGTCAACCTGTGACAGTATGACTATTACCATATTCGGATACTCTGTTTGTCCTATTATTGTCCTATTATAATATGTTAGGTCGGATAATGCTTCATTTATTTTATTTGTCCTAAAATTTGAACAATTTTAAATCATTCATTAGTTTTATAATTCTTAGCCTAGAGATTATATCCGTGTTCTTAGTTGTATGTTAAATGCGCTCTGAGCTTACATTATGTTTGTTGGCAGTGCTATACAAATATTACTATTATTATTATTGTATAGAGTCGCACTGAACTTAACTTTGGGTAGATCGGATCTCTCATAATTATATGCAACAATAAAATATTATAAGGCTGCCTCTACGTCCCCCCCCCCCCCCCCCCGGTAAGGCGTAGCGGCCAACTGCGTTTCCTGGAGGCAACACCGATACAGTTATATTGAGAAAAATCCCCTGGCGTGGCTGTTATGTGTTATCCCCTTCTTTACGCAGGACTCAATGAGCTTGTCAACTTGCAATCTAACAAACAACATTTGTAACAGCTCTGTCCGGTATTATAATGTTTAAAACTGAACAGCCCCTAAAAATAACAATGTTGGCAGACGCATTTTCGTATGCAAATTTCTGGGTCAAACCATTTGAATATACCCCGATTACTATTTCCTTCACTATGGACAAGTCTTAACGTGTATGTATGCATAAAAGGTCACGTGCAAAAACATTTCCGTTCTTATTCGATCAATTTCTTCGAAACAATGTCTGTGTGCTGGGTTACTGGTTGTGCTCAAATTTGTTGGGGATTAAATATTATTTAATTTCCAAAAGATGTTTACAAAACAAAACAATATATTGTGAAAGTCAGAAGTGAAAAATCACCTTTTATAATATCAAACGAATTGCTTAATGCAAAGGAATTTTTGTTATTCGTTTTTATGAATTTACGCATTTTGTTTTTTAATAACCAAGAAAACGCAACTCTTGACTAATTTATTTTGTAAACAAATAAACATTTTACCTCACGCGACTAACACTTGAGTATTAATTATCGCCTACTCACTTTTGATGTTAAAAAAGGATTCCTCATAACTAATATTGTAACCTTTGAATAATTCTAAAAGACTAGAACTGGCCGTCGAGGTTGAAATCAATTGTCAAACACCAGCAAAAGCATGCTTTTTTTGTTTATTAGATGAAAAATAAAACCGGAAGTTCACGATCACCCCAGTTCAAAAGTTCACGCCTCATAAGGACTTGTCAATTTCCCTTGTAAAAACAGAAGGAACTTTTTTTTTTTTATTTCCCTAAAACTACAACACCCACCTTACGCAACCTTGTGGTTGGTGATTTGTAAATCGGGGGGGGGGGGGGATTTGACGGACTGTGTGATCATCGGCAACAGGTCTATGTGCCAAGTTTCAGCTAGATGGGCAAAGGGGGGGGGGGGGCAATCAGCTTTCCAAATACTTTGCTTGGGAAGTAAATATAAAATGATTCAACAATCGTAGGGAGGTCAAAGAGGTCGAACTATTAATGAGATACTAAATGGATGAAGAGGTTTGCCATGTGTTGCCCAAAACATCAACTCTCCCCCCCCCCCCCCTCATCCTCCACGCCAACTGCTTGTCAAATTCTAAACTGAATAGTCGTGTATAAACATATAGGCCTACCGATGAAATAGGATACAACCTGGTGACAGATGACCTAAGTTCAGATAGTTAAGCTAGTTACACATAAAATGTATTTTCATTGTTTTGACGAATGGCTAATGCGTACATCTATCAGTCATTACCATCTAAAGTCATTTTAAAATTCGCAAACATTTCACAAAATTTTACACACACAAAAGCATCTGTGAATTGTCTTAACGTTAACTGGACTTTAAACTGGTGGGGTGTATAGGCAGTAAATTTAAAGTTCGGCCTTATTAATAATATTTAAAAAAAACACGTTGTGGGTTTTATTAACGCCTTTTTTTTTTTTACACAACTACATGGTTAGATTATTCAATTTAAAAAAAATAAAATAATAATAATTTTTTTTATGTTGTTTTGTCCATTTTATGTATGTCAAGTTCACGAACTTTACCTTATTTAGTCAGTTTTTCCTAAACTTTCCCAAACATTAGTTAGTTTTTCCTAAACTTTCCCAAACCTTATTCAGTTTTTCCTAAACCTTCCCAAACCTTAGTCAGTTTTTCCTAAACTTTCCCAAACCGTAGTCAGTTTTTCCTAAACTTTCCCAAACCTTAGTCAGTTTTTCCTAAACTTTCCCAAACCTTATTCAGTTTTTCCTAATCTTTCCCAAACCTTAGTCAGTTTTGCCTAAACTTTCCCAAACCTTACTCAGTTCTTCCTAAACTAACTTGGGTATGTTTTTTCCCCAAACCGTTGTGAAGTCTCGTACATTACTTAGTGGTGCCCTGAAAGTTCTTGTACTAATGTTCATCATCATTTCATTAATCCCATGACCGTTGTGGTCGTTGGGGGGAGCGAATGGACACTTCGGCAGTCAACTTTCTCCACGTTTGCCTATCTTGGGCGGTCGTCAATAGTTGAGTCAACTGCAACCCTGCCCAATCCTTGACATTGTCCAATACCTAACCAGCATCTCCGCTGACGGCCTCTCCTTCCACCGTGCCCAGGAGGATTTTTTTGGCAGGCCATTGTGCCGCAACACATGACCGAAACATGTCAGTTTGCGCTGTTTGATGTTTTCTTGAGGGCCTGCAATTGAGGATATTATGTCCCAAACATACGCATTAGTCCTGTCGTGTTCTACGTAGGAGATTCGAAGTATTTTTCTCATGCATTTATTTTCGAAAGCCTGAAACGCATTTTCAGTTGCTGATAGAAGCGTCCATGTCTCACATCCTTAGAGAACAATAATTCTGACAAGGGCTCTGTACAGTCTGAGCTTTGTTGGGAGACCAATGCTTTTACTGGTCCAGAGTCTGTTTAGGCGATCCATTGCCGCCATGGCAGTCCCAATCCTTGCTCGAATTTCTGACCCACAGCGTCCGTCTGCGGATATGATTGCTCCTAGATATTTGAAATTATTTACTTCTTCCAGTTGTTGTTGGTTCCATATAATGTTTGCACTTCTGGCATCTGTGGTGATGATCATTATTTTACTATTTTCTGAACTGATTTCCATTCGTATGCCTTTGCTCTATCTGCAAGCTAATGTTACGTTTACTTCAAGTGGATACGTAAAAGGCCGTTTCTAAAATGGCAGTGGAAATAGAGGGACGAAAGTGAGGTCATAGTTGGAGAACCCACACTTGAGCTGTCCCCCAGGGGTTGGCACGCTAGTCAGCCCCTGCCCCCAACCTAATTTAATCCGCCTCTTGACTCCAAAGTATGTTAATTAGCAGACACATTTTAATCTGCCCTAACAGTTGTCCAATACTGCATGATATCAAAGAACATAACAAACTTTTTCTAATCACAAGAATCATTACACATAAAACTATACCAAGTTATTTTTTTAGAATAAAAAATTGAAACAAATTGTATTATAATAAATAACCTAAAAAATTTAATAATTTTTTTTTACAAAAATATTCATAAATAATAACAACAAGAAAAATTATATTAAGGCAAAGAAAATTGAACATGTGGAAATTGGAATGTACCTAGAAGTTTGGATTAAAAAAAAAATAAGATTTGCAAGATCTTACAAGCATTGTGATAATTTTCAAAAATACAGAAGTAGGATTTACTAATACATTTATAACACAAAATAAAATAGTAGTACTAGTATCGCCTGTATAGATGAATAAATTATCTTTGGTTACAATATACAGCAAGAAAAAAAGAAAAAAAAGGGGGGGAAATTCGCATCGTATGAGTAATTTTAGCTCCGTACGAGACAAGCATTATACCGTGTGTTTAATTGACACAGAAGCAGCACTGAGGCATCGAATGCCTTAAAGCACACATGCAACTACTATACATTTAAACTTACACTTAAATACACAGTAAGACAAGTTTCCCCAGTGATGCCAACTTTCCTTTTTTTATTATTTTGTTTATACATATTAAGAATTTAAAGGAAAACCAAACAGATCTTAAATTGGCAACAACTGCTATGCAAAGAAATATCACTGGTGTACAAACTTCTGGAATTTCATTAAGTTTGCTGCTGAATTCGAAATGTAAAAAAAAAATCGGGCTTTCCATGGGTTTCCAATTATAGAAAATGAAAAAAGAAACACAAATTAACGTCAAAAAGCAATACTAATCTTAAAGCATGGATAAGTGTAGGACGCAAAAATCTTCAACTTTAGATTCACTTTTGGAATGTTCATCTGTTTGTGTAAATCAATATAGTCTAAGTTAATAATAGGCCTATAGCCTCTTAATGAATTTCATGGGTTAACGCTCAAAAGACATTATGGACGGAAAGAGTGTATCTCCTTACATGGATAAAATTACCCCCCCCCCACACACACACACAGAGACACAATAATAAGGGCCCACATTTTACAGGTAAAGTAAGCTATATACTATATATCAGGCCCATGCATAAAGAATCATGAAACAATCAAGACACAATCAAAACACAATCATGACACAATCGTTTCACAATCGTGACACAAATGTCTTGAATTCTGCGAATACCATGGCGCCACTTCATTTTAAAAAAAAAACGTTAACTCAAAATAAGTAACTTGCAGGGGAATGTAGACGACTTCAAATAGATGAATCACACTAATGTTCTACAATAAACGAAGTCACACCCAACCATTGTCACTTCTTTTAGTCCTGATCCTGGCAAGTTTTATGGGTTAAAGTGTTTGTATTGCGAGTTCCGGTTGAACATGCAGTAGTATTATTGAGCATCGAGTATTAAAAAGTATCGAACTTGCCTTCTTCTTGCTTAATAGTATTTAACTAATAATGATTCTACATCTATTATAAACATTTAAATGTTTAGTTTGAGCGTGTGTAATACACTAAACACGGCAATGTTTAAATCGTGGGCTGGCATTTAACTACATATTATGCCATTGACATGACGGAAACAGTAATAGCCTAACACGCCTTCAGCATAAAATATAGTATATTATAATTATGTATGTCAAAAAATACTAAATACCTCACTAATAATAACTCAATGGCATAGATGAGGTACTAATATACCAACATTTGAAATATCTGTAATGATTCAATCTCAGTGGGTTAGAGTAGAGCAGGGGTCGGCAACCTACGGCACGCGTGCGAAACTTGGCACGCAGATCGATTTTCATTGGCACGCTTAAGACCTCCAAAATGGGAATTCAAGTCTCTTTTACAATAAATTTACTGCCAGAAAAGGTTGACTTCTAGGCTGTTGGCACGCTGAATAACTTAAAATTCAAACTTTGGCACACTGGTATCAAAAGGTTGCCGCCCTCTGCAGTAGAGTACAAAATACATTAAATGCAAGTTAATCGCGTAGTTACTGGTTTAAACAACATGTTGGGTTTAGCTAGGGTCCATTTGGGACTTTGCTATGCAAGTACAAAAACTATTCAACATTTGGTTAAGCAAACATTAATCCGCAATCGCTCGAAGTTGGCAACAACAAAGACTATAATAAGATTATAGATTATAGCTTGCTCTATTTGTAGACCGTATAATATGATCTTTTTCCGTGCGCAGCCAATAACGCTGTTTTAAATTACCTCTCCCTCCAACGTGTGCCTAAATGTTTCCGCTGTATACAACTTTCGATTTTAATTTTTCAGTGAGAAAATCGTAGCAATTAAATAAAACGGAAGTGCACAGTACAAAAGAGAATCGGGAATTCCGAAAAGGAAGTCAATCGAGTCATTAAATTGCAGAAATATTAAAGCAAGCGGTCCATCTTATTATTTAACTGTCTTGTGCATGTCCGATACAGGAGACTTACAGAAGAAGCTTTATTATGTTCCAGGATTTTCCCACTGTCTTTTGACGAATTACACAAGTTCTCTGGAATTATCTGGAACTAACCAGATTTTGTGTAGCTGGTTTTTTTTCAAAAACGTATTGTTGTAGAAGATATTAGAGTACTTTCTTTTAACAAAAAAGATCACATCTTAACACTATGTATTCATGTAAGATAAAACATTTCACACATAGCCAAACAATATTGAATTGTGGAAGCCCTTTTATGAAAATGTCTTTAAATGAACAAGGAATGAGGAGCTCTTGTAAAGACGTTTTTCTAAAGTAATAATACACGACTTAATGCAGTAAGTGAACTACTGACCAGGTCACGAGGGGGTACGTGTTAATATATGACTTTATACAGTGTGTAACGAGTGCGCTTGTGACGTTGAAGCAGTCTTGAAGCCCATTATTGAATATTGTACATTGTAACTCCATTTATACAGCAGTTGAATAAAACCAATGGAGGCACCAAAGATAAGAACATCGGGATGGAGCACGAAACTTCTTGCAGTCTCTTTTTTTTTGTTAGAATAAAAACTGCTCTGGCAAAGAATTTAAATAATATACTGGCCAACAGGATCGGCATCTCTCAGCAATGTAAAACAATATGTCCAGGCAACCTTCATCTCTGTTTAAAGGTCGTGCATTATTGGAACTAGGGGTCATGGCCTAGGTAAACTGTGAAAATAAAAACACTGCAATGTAAAAAAAAGCACATTTCAAGAGCGTTTTTTCTTTGGTCATATCTTGAGATTTTGTTCTTGACCGCCAGAATTAGTTGTCTTGAAAAACACAATCAGCGAATATCATCACCATTTCTATAAGCATAGATTGTTTTACTGTATTTAGAATCTTAAACCGAAATGTGTTTAAAAAAAATAGTGTAATAAACAGATATTCCCAAGTAGGGTGTGGCATGTTTCTTATTCTATAATTTTTTGTTAATTCACACACATTTCACAGACTTTTCCCACATATTTCACACAATTTTGACAAACTTTTCCCACATTAAACGAAAATTCCCAAACCATTTTTACCACATGTGGGTTATTTCTAAACTTTGTTAACTGCTAGTGTGTACAGGTGTAGTCCAATTAAGCGAATGTTTGAAGATGTTCTTGAAAGTACTTAAGAAAGAAACATGATGTGAATTTTATTAATGACTACTCAACTGAACTACTTAGTAACCTGACTTAATTGAAGTATTTTTCACGCTGTTTTTTTCGATTAAGTGAAATCCACACAATTTTTCTCAAACCTTGGTAAGTTTTCCCAAACCTGAAAAAAATCTCAAGTAGGTTTCTTTTTCTAAACGTTCACAAATGTTTCCAAACCGTATGAGCCATGTGTGGGTAGAGAGCCCCCATTTGCAAACACGTTTTTTTTTCAGAGTAATGGTATCAATCTGGCATGATACGCCAAATGCCAAGGACCAGTGCTAGTGGTAGACAGTGAAATTGCCCAGCACCTTGTTGCCAATCTTCTTGGTCTCAACGGTGACGTTCCTGCCTTCCAGGAGAAAGTTCCTGCGCTCCACGAAAGGGTAGATCTTCTTGAAGACGTCGCAGGAAATGTACTGGTAGTCGTAGAACGGGATCAGGGGCCTGTCCTTCAGGTGGTCAAAGTCCCGGCTCACGCAGGTCGTCGGCTCGTACATGGTCCGGCAGAAGTGCTCGACCCTCCTCGGCACGGGCGCCACCAAGTCCTCGAACGGGCGGTGGGTAAGCGGGAAGATGTCCTCCTTCCGGAAGACGATGCGGTGCTTCTTGATCCTGGACAGCGCCCAGATGTACTCGGCGTTCTCCGTGAAGAAGAAAATGTCGATGTACGGCGTCCGGAGCAGGTCGTCGCCCTTTAGTAGCTTGTTCTTTTTCCAGAAGAACTTGTACATCATATAGCTCCTAGTGTCCACGTCGAAGTCTGGAATGCATTTCAGGACCTGGGGATTTAAAGACAGAATGATCTAATTTTACCCAGACACCAATGAATCATATTAGTAAAGAATTTTGTTAGTTACTTAATAATAGTTTACATTATATCACTGTGCCAAGGGAGTGTATCGCTACTGTTAAAAAAACTGGCCTTAGCTAGCTAAGTCAGAAATTCAAGCTTGCACGTCCTGTCTTAAGTTGTCCTTGCCAGACACATATTGTAAAAATAAAGATATTTTCAAAGACAACAACATTCGTTTGTTCACAAAATGAAACTTTTTGTCCATAACACTCCATGAATGTTTAGTAGAATAAATGGTTTAATCAGACAATTACAGAGTTGAAAGTATCAAAGTGACCTACTTAAACCAAAGGCCTCACTGCTACACTGAACGCTGAAGGCCATTTCTTTTACACTGTTGTGTCCTATTTACTTTCAGTTGTTGTTTTTTTACATTAAGTAAGTTTGTAAGGAATACCGTCAGACCATGCAGCGTTCACCAGTTTCTGTGGCCACGGCATACTAGGGGATTGTGTGGCCAGCACAATGCCCAGCCGCCTTTACGTTACCCCCAACTAAAATGAGGTAAGCATCAGGGCTCCAGTCCCAGGAACAAATCCTAGCCTTTATCAGGATTCGAGCCCAGAACTTTTGGTACGTCAGGCGAACGCGCTACCGATCGGCCACAGTGTACCAAGGCCTCACATGCTACATTATGATTTCCTTATTGAAGTCCATTTTTTACATTGCTTAGGCCTGTTTTTATTTTCTATTTTGTTTTTAATGCATGCTAACTTTTAAGACTTTTCAAGAAAAGAAGATGGAGATGGCTGGGTCACATCCTCCGCATGGACAAAAAGAGGCTCACAAGCAGTGCATTGAAATGGACACCACCAGGAAAAAGGCGAAGGGGAAGACCGATGGGAACGTGGAGGAGGACGATGGACGAGGAAGCAAAGGCCACCAATAATACATGGCATGAAATCAGATGGTTCGCCCTGAATAGGGAGGCCTGGCGAAGCTTTTTTGCTGCCTTTTCCTCCACGGGGAGCGATAAAGAATAAGAGCTTTTAAGCACTTCAAGAAATTTACTCAAGTATAAATATATCAATTAATCAAATTATTGATTACTGTATAGGTTATAATTCAAAGTGGGAAAAAATCTATTTCATAAAAAAACATGAATGCCAGATAAATATCTAGCCTGCGGTTGTGACGTTCTTTGTGTACTTTCCCTAACATCGGCCATATTTTATACACAAAATCATAACAAGGGGAGATTAGCGATTCTATTAATCAAACGCGCATTCATATTTGATAGCCTCCCTTTTGTAGTCTGGAATGAATTAGGGAAAAGATAAATGAAGATTTATGGCTTACAGCGAGAGACAACAGAAACACAGATCCTAAGAGGCTGGTTTGAACTCAAACCTTTCATTCTTGAGACTTTATTGTAAACATGATGGGTGCATTCTCTTAGATAAAAATTATTTACTGTCATCAATTGACACATGCATAGATTACGTCATTAACTATGGCATCATATTAATAGTTAAGTAATAGACTACCACATTTGTGGTGATTCGCAAAGTCAAAGATCCATGTAAGTGCACACTAGGGTTATAGTGTGGCCGGCACACATCTTTTTAATGTTGAGCTTCGGGTAGATATGTTTGCATCGTCTAAGACTCGGATATGATGAGACATTTTTGATCTGCCGATGTTTATCACGACTAATAAACCGAAACTCTTTTATAATTAGAACCTGCCATTAGATTTTATTGTAATTTCTTTCTAGGAACTTTGGGCCACACACAAAATGGTTACTTTGGTGCCTGTGGGGTCCTTAATGGAAAGGGTTCCGTTTGGATGTTAAATTCTGGTGTCAATATTCAAAGGATTAATAACCAACTACTACAATACGATGTTTGCGTACATCTTTGCATGATAAGCGTTACCAATTTACAAATGTCTATAATGAAAATAAGCGGCCGAGCCTTTCGGCTCTTTAGTCTAGAGCGTAACTCTGTAAAGGGATGAATCAACGGAGTGTCTTAGACTAGCCACTCCGCGACAATCCGAAAAGGCGTGCTGCGTGAAAAAGGGCACTACACCCCCCCTCCACGTGCGGATTTCCCAAAGGATCATTATCGCGGCGGTTCGCTCATATTCCTTCACCGTCGCCCGGTAGCACAAATCCCAGACTATAGGTGTGCTCATAATGCAAGCATATCAACGGCTTTCACACTTCGCCAGACTTTGAAGGCCCATGGGACTAGAATAGGGACACGTTACCTGCTTGGTGCGCAGCCAATCGGAGCCGTTCATGCAGATGTCCATGTCGTCATCCCAGGGGATGTAGCCGTGGTGGCGGTACGATCCCAGCATGGTCCCCTCGCACAGGAAATACGTAATGTTGAAGGTCGTCATGGCCAGGTGGAAGACTTTGTAGGTCAGCCGTAGCTGGCGCTGCATTATGCCAGGCATGGGCGGCTTGAAGGAGGGATACCTGTGGATATATCGTGTAAAGAGCAATGTAGAGATCGATAGCAGATAATGCTAGAGAAATGTAAATATAGATTCAGAAAAATGTAAAGATAGCAGGAAATGTAAAGATAGATACAGAGAAATGTAAAGAAAAAAAATACAAATGTAAAGATAAGTTCAGCAAAATGTTAAGATATATACTAGAAAATGTACTAGAAAATGAACGAAAAGTGTAAAGAATATAAAGATGCAGGCATATGTTAAGATTGGTAGAGAAAAAATTAAGATAAATGTAGTGAAATACATATTTATTAGGAACACTAACGTTTCATGTATGGAAGTTACATCCTCTTGCGATGTCCCATAAACCTCCGGGTGAGAAGTCAGCTCCGCGAAGTAATTATAATCGTATGCTGGCAGCGAGTCTAAAGTTGAAACCAGGGAGTTCCAATCTACGGACTGTATCTTGGCCTAATTAATTAAAAACATATGCCTAATTAATAGGGCAGCCTTATTTGTCCCCAGGAAGGGGCATAGAATATTTAATTAAAATCTGTATTCAAACTATGATGTTAAACGAAAACAGGATTTCCGGCTTTGTTGGAAGTTTGGGAGGAAATCATTCAAACATCAATATTAACCCTTACAGTCCCGGGCGCGTATATAGCGGAACTGAAGGCAGCTTAGATAGAAGTAGGTCGGTACGGGAAGGGTTAAGACCCACGATACTTTTTTTTTTTTTTCGAAGAAATACTTTAAAACCATATTTGATTCGCACAAAACAATTGCAAACACTAATTTGTTATAGGCGACTAACTGTCGAGGCCTTTTGTTTTTTCAAATCCCGAATATCGCTAAGCACAGACAACAACAACCCGCAGATGTTAAGTTCCCATTAACGCGAGGCTGCGGCACATCCTTTTGATCTACGTACACGAGAAGCACAAAACTGGTCTTTCCCCACACGTACAGAACAGACAAACACACCAAAATACTTTCTGTAACGCTTTATGTGTGTGTGTGGGGGTGCGTGTGATTTCAATTAGCCTAGCTCGCTAAACTTCGAACCCGCAGTTTTTTTTATATTTTGGTCGGTCACTAGGCTAAAGAACAATTGCATTATTTTCCATCTGTGCATTGTCTACATTATACATTATACATAATACATTATACATAATAACAAAAGTAACACAAAAATGGGATGGGGGGTGGTAAACCGAAAATCGGTTTAAAATCGGAATTCTATAACCGAAAATTGTTTTGTTTTTTTAAGATATTAACATCCCTGTTCGATTTCAGAAGTAAGCTTATTGATCTAGCTGTATAAACATGTGAATCCTAAGTTTAAATTACTTTCTAATACTGGGTAGACTCACGGACGCCCTCAGTGCGTAGGGAAAAACAATTGTCATTTTTAAACTGGAATCGATCGCAAGACCTTCGGCTTGTGCATGCTCTCTGTCGCGAGACAAGACTTGAGCCACAGCTTCTCTTTAGGTGTAGGAACACGAGCAGAGAATGCTGTCGTGGGGCTCGGAAAACGAAACTCGGTTGTACGTCATAACACGGACAAGATAATCGCAAACAGATTGTCGTTCCCATCCACTCTACCTGGCAGTCAAATAGTACTTGCTTGACCGTCTCTTCTGCATCACTGCAGTTTCGATACCGCAAATCAAGATTGGGCCTCAGCCTGCTAGAATAGGTAACCTATAGGACAGTGTCTACATCTGATTTGGGCGATTGCTGCCAGAGCAACTTGTTCCAATGTCACAACAACCGGTTCTTGGATATATGTTCAATTCAAGGTGCCTAGCTATGATTAATAAAATCCTTCAGGATCAAGCACACCCGCTTCACGAAAGTGGCATCATATTATCTAGTCGAAGTGGTCTGCTTATTTCAATAAGGGCAAGAACAGAGAGATTTAAGAACTCCTTTGTTCCACTATCAGTGAGAATCTTTCAACAGAATCGTTAGTCAGACAGATAGTACAAGAGCTGACTCGGCCTTTCTTAACCGGGTCGAACCTGAGATCGGTGATCTAGTTTGCAAACCATAGTCATGTGTACGAATATAAACCCCTATTAAGGCCTTTCTTAACCGGGTCGAACCTGAGATCGGTGATCTAGTTTGCAAACCATAGTCACGTGTACGAATATAAACCCCTATTAAGGCCTTTCTTAACCGGGTCGAACCTGAGATCGGTGATCTAGTTTGCAAACCATAGTCATGTGTACGAATATAAACCCCTATTAAGGCCTTTCTTAACCGGGTCGAACCTGAGATCGGTGATCTAGTTTGCAAACCATAGTCACGTGTACGAATATAAACCCCTATTAAGGCCTTTCTTAACCGGGTCGAACCTGAGATCGGTGATCTAGTTTGCAAACCATAGTCACGGGTACGAATACAAACCCCTAAAGGCCTTTCTTAACCGGGTCGAACCTGAGATCGGTGATCTAGTTTGCAAACCATAGTCACGTGTACGAATACAAACCCCTATTAAGGCCTTTCTTAACCGGGTCGAACCTGAGATCGGTGATCTAGTTTGCAAACCATAGTCACGTGTACGAATATAAACCCCTATTAAGGCCTTTCTTAACCGGGTCGAACCTGAGATCGGTGATCTAGTTTGCAAACCATAGTCATGTGTACGAATATAAACCCCTATTAAGGCCTTTCTTAACCGGGTCGAACCTGAGATCGGTGATCTAGTTTGCAAACCATAGTCACGTGTACGAATATAAACCCCTATTAAGGCCTTTCTTAACCGGGTCGAACCTGAGATCGGTGATCTAGTTTGCAAACCATAGTCATGTGTACGAATATAAACCCCTATTAAGGCCTTTCTTAACCGGGTCGAACCTGAGATCGGTGATCTAGTTTGCAAACCATAGTCACGTGTACGAATATAAACCCCTATTAAGGCCTTTCTTAACCGGGTCGAACCTGAGATCGGTGATCTAGTTTGCAAACCATAGTCACGGGTACGAATACAAACCCCTAAAGGCCTTTCTTAACCGGGTCGAACCTGAGATCGGTGATCTAGTTTGCAAACCATAGTCACGTGTACGAATACAAACCCTTAATGATACTTTTTGCTTGTATGATAAATAGTATGACAGTGTACGTGAATGTCTATTTTCCTAAGTGTATATTTCTGTCCTTAACTATAAATAATTCTTTTATATTCTTTAAAATTAGCTGAAAAAGACGAAATTTATGTAATCAAGTCAAATTTCAATTTGTTTGGATCAATAAAGTAATCTTATCTTATCTTATCTTACAAGCACACATTATGTTTGAACATTATTTTTTTACCTGTATAGAGTCGCAGGTGATTTTCTCCCCTTGTTCCACGGGGTACCTGACCTCTTCCAGGTAGAACATCTGAATTATCTGGCCAGAGCTCAGCTGGTACCACGAGGCAGGGATGAAGAAGTAGCCCACCAGGTTCCTGGCTGGGGTGACGAAGGCCAAGGTCAGCAGACACAGGCACAGGATGGCAGAGATTCTCAGAACGCTGACGGCCTGTCGCCGGAACTTGATGTTGACCAGACGGGGAAGTCTTCTGTACAGGCGTCTCACTTGCTGAAGTCTGAACATTTTCAGAGTTTCTGAGTGGACAAATTAAACAGTACATGAACACAACTGAGTAAAGACCAGTTCAAATATGGAAAGGGTATGAAAAATTGTTGAAAGATGGAAAGTGCACGAAAAATTGTTGAAAGGTGTGAAGTGCATGAAAAACTGTTGATACATGGGAAGTGCACAAAAAATCGTTGAAAGATGGAAAGTACACGAAAAATTGTTAAAAAGCTGGAAAATGCATGAAAAAATGGCGAAAGTGCACGAAAAATTGTTAAAGGTGAACGAAAAATTGTTGAAAAATGGAAAGTGCAGAAAAATTGTTGAAAGATGGAAAGTGCAGAAAATACCGTTGAAAGATGGAAAGTGCATGAAAAATTGTTGAAAGATGGAAAGTGCATGAAAAATTGTTGAAAGATGGAAAGTACATGAAAAATTGTTGAAAGATGGAAAGTGCATGAAAAATTGTTGAAAGATGGAAAGTGCATGAAAAATTGTTGAAAAATGGAAAGTGCATGAAAAATTGTTGAAAGATGGAAAGTGCATGAAAAATTGTTGAAAGATGGAAAGTGCAGAAAAAACCGTTGAAAGATGGAAAGTGTATGAACAATTAATTGTTGAAAGATGAAAAGTGCGGGAAAAAATGTTAAATGTTGGAAAGTGAAGGAAAAATTATTGAAAGATGGAAAGTGCATTAATTCCTAACCAAACCCTAAAACCAACTTGTGGCGGCAAACGAACCAGGACCCCCTCGAACAGCAGATCACCAGGCGAAAGTGGCGGTGGATTAGACACACCCTACGTAAACCCAACAAGACATCACCCGACAGGCTCTGGAATGGAGCCCCCAGGGAAAATAACGGGTTTTTCGCCCGAAGACCACCTGGAGACGCTGCTGCGAAGAGGAAAGGGCAAGCTGCAACCTGTCATGGGAGGGGGGGGGGCTAAAAAAGGCTACCCAGAATCGAGTGCGCTGAAGGGCCCCCATGTTCCACAATGAACCAAGGTAACTAAGCAAGCAAGCGAAACCAAACCCTTAAGCCAAGCCAAAATAAACTCTAAAGAGCTTCTGTATCTTTGGTGGGGCACGGTTAGGGTTGCCAAATACATGGGTACCAAAATGAGGACACAGAGAGACAAAAAGGAGGACAAAGGAGGCCACACGGGTACCAAAAGGAGGACACATTGAGTGTTTCATTTAAATCATTTTAATTTCTTTCAATTGAAATGCGGATTTGACCAGCAATCAGTACAATTTTACTATAATTGTTGCCAATACGTATCTATTAGTATTAGTAAATTAACCAAGAAAAATTGTGTAAAATTTTTTTTTTATATAAATTCAATTTACTTTTTTTTTCAAAATGCAACAATACTATATTATTGGAAAATTAAACTGCCAATTCTTCAGTTAATACTTTAACATCTTTCTTAATTATACAACTTATTTCTCTGACGAGCCAATTTTTTTTTTTGCAGAAGATCCTTGTTGTTACATAAGCATGAATGTATAAAACTGTTTAGATCAAGGGGCGGCAACCTATGAAACGCAAGAGAGTTGCAAGAGCAGGCGAAAGACACATCCCCCCCCCCCCCCCACGCCCCGCCCCCCCCCCCCAAAAAAAAAAGGATATTCAAGTTTCTTCTTTAAGATATTGAGTGCTAGAACATGTTGACTTTTAGGATGTTGGCATGCTGAATGCTGAATGAATTAGAAGTCCTGTTTTGGCACACTTTAATCAGATAGGTTGGCGTCCCCTGGTTTAGGTTACATGTGAGATTTTTCAAGTTGTAGGCCTACTTTGTAAGAATGATGCCCTGAGTTAACTGAGAGTCTGTTTCTTTCCTTTGTCCATTGAGCATTTATCAATGAGAACAATCTTTCCCCATTACCATTGTGTCCAGAGTCCAAGGAAACGAAAAAAAAGTTGACAAATTGTTAGTTACTCTGAAAAGCAACTTGCATTTTGGGAAACTTTGAAAAAAACAAACTCCACCGCAATTATGAACCGAACAACACTTTAGTTAACACAAATGAATTCATTACATTTCCTGCTAAATACTACAGCGTTTTGCTTTACTCGACCCAGCCACTTATTCACAGTAAATCAGAACATAAAAAGTGCACTAAGGACTTTTAAAACCTTTGGCGTACAAAAGCCGAATATTTTAAGGGTTTTTAGCTTCGCCTGCCGGCCGGAGGATACAGGGCTAAAAAAGAGGACATGTCCTCCTTTTGCCGGACGTCTGACAACCCTAGGCCGCACGGTGGCCGAGCAGCCAGCGCGATCGGTTGGCGTACGGAAGATCCTGGGTTCGGATCCTGGTGAAGGCTAGGATTTGTTCTCGGGTCTGGAGGATGTCCCTGAGTCTACCCCAGCTCTGATCGGTACCTGACTTTAGTTGGGGGTAAAGTAAAGGCGGCTGGGCATTGTGCTGGCCGAACAATCCCCTTGTATACCTTGGCTACAGAAACTAGTGAACGCTGCTTCACCGGGCCTTATGGTTCGACTTGGTTTGACAGGATACTTTACTATTAATCTATACCTATGTGTGTTCGTGAACATACTTTTTTTTTTGTGAAGCCCGTATTGCCCGTAAATTGTGACTGTTGATTGTTTTGAGACGTAAACACTGTCCGCCTAGTTACCTCGCGTGTGTGTGTGCTGTTACACAGACCAGTGAAAAAAAACAACAACTAATAAGCTTAGCACACAAACACTCAATGGACGACAATACGACGTGTTGAGCACATGTACACAAGCACACACACACACACACACTCATACTTCTTACCTAGTGACAGATATGTACTTGCTAATCTATGTTATCATTGAGCTGGGAGCGTGAGAACTGCGTGGCTGGTGAATACCTATAGTAATAATAAACAAATGAATCAATAGAAAATACATTATTTAACAGCAATATATTAAGAATCTACGCAGAAAAATAAACGTTTTCCTTGCTTGATAAACTTAATAAATTATTTGAAAAAAAAATTGGTTAAAATAAAATACTATGTAGGTAAAAAAAAATTCAAATTAAAAAAAGCTTAACAGGTAAAAAAGAAACGAAATAGGTCTTATAAAACTCTAAATAGGTCAATTTGAAATTGTATATTAGGTCAAATTTAAACTAAATAGGCCTATGTCAAATCAAAACACAGTAGGTCAAATTAAAACAAAGTAGGTAAAAAAAAATCAATAGGTTAAATAAGAAAGCGTTACGGATTACGAAAATTTGTATTTAAAATTAACTCCAACATTCAGAAGGACTAATTATTGCAGACCGGGTGTAACACGTTTCATTACATTATAAACAAAAGTAGTAATAATGCTCAGGGCATTAAACTTCCCCTGAATACAACATAATAACAATATGTTGCAGTGCTCAGATAAACATAAGGACCTAAACACGTTTCCTATAAGTTATGCGAGAACTAATGCAAATAATAAGTAGCCTACTGTTTCTTTTCGAGTGGCATCCGGGCATGGAATGGGTTGCCTGAACAAATCAGGAAAAACCAGTAACTTAACATCACTCACAACACTAAACAAAAAAAATGCAAGACTAGACTCAGACCACGGATGAGCGTAGGACGCAATTATCTTCTTTATAGAAGGAGCGTCTGTAATATGCAAGAAAAGATAAAACAATAAAATCTTGAGATAAATATTCGACTGATAAAATAAAAACAAAGAAAAACGAATGGCTGGTTGCAAAGTGGCAGCACTAACGATTTTCTATAATCTAAAGGTAACGAGGAGTCCTACAGAGGTCCAAATATCCCAGCCATATCTTAATTCATGACAATTAAGGTATCCAAACACGAGGGAAAGGGGGGGGGGGCACTCTCAGCTCTTATCTCAATGAAGTGTCGTCTGGTGGGCTAACAAACATGGAGCATGGCAACCAGGGCTGATATTTCTTCTTTTTTTCTTCTCTTCTTCTTCTACTGCAGGCGTTTTGTCATAGCCTTGCTGGTCATTCCTCGGGATCGGATATCTAGGAGGGAGAGATTGGGGGGGGGGGAGTATTACTTTAGGGGGGTGAATCTGTAGGAGAGGGATATTGATAACAAAGGCAGCTCAAATGAAACGAAAACGACAGATAAGAAATGAACTGAATTTAAAGTTTGTGTAATTTCAAAAAGGTTGCTTTACATTAAAGTATTAAAAATTTAAATAAAATATGTAAAACAATAAAATATGTAAGACTAAAAAAAATATGTAAAACTATAAAAATATTTAAGACTATAAAAATATGTAAAACTATAAAAAAAATGTAAAACTATACAAAATTTAAAACTATAAAAATAAGTAAAACATTAAATACTTTAAGTTAAGACTGTAAATTGCGCAAACATACATAATGTAAAGTTTTATGTTTAAGCGTAGGGTGCAATTATTATCCCTGTCGTCCTTTTGAATCCGCCATTGTTGCCCAGCAACGGGGATGCTTCGCATGCGAAGGTTTACTAGAGGCAGAGAAAAAAGTCACAACGCTTTTAAGTGCCTTGTTTTTAATTGTAGGGAATACTTGTTTTGAAAATAAAATTTGCCGAAAAACTAATTATACCGAAATTGACATCCGTCCGAAACTGAAAGTTCAAACACACCTTCGACCGAAGCCGAAAGATAAACCAAAATTGCCTAACAAAAGATTTAAAAAGACTCCACAGTAATCCCACACTAAATTTTTCGACATTCTTTGGGGTGATAAATAATCCGTTTATTATTAACTTCAATTCTCTACTTCACACGGCATACGTTTAACTAAATAGAATTATCAACAAAGAGGGTAATAGATGCCGCACTAGCGTTGGCAGTCTGAATTTGAAAAGTTAAAAAAAATATATTCGGCTGATGGCCGAAAGTCAATATAAGTTTCGGCTGAAATCAAAAGAAAACCGAACGTTAACTTTCTGGCTTCGACAGAAAAAATAACTACGCCGAAAGAGGCTAATTCTCTACTTTCGTCGCCGAAACCAAAACCGAATTTCGGTCGGCCTCTATCTACGATTGCTGACTTCTATTTGCAAGCACATATGAGTGTAAGACGACAGCTTCCTCAAGGCTACGTAGGTCTATGCTATGAAAATAAAATGCAGATAAACAGAAATTCAATGCGACTAAACGGCATGATCCCAGCGGGCGAAACCACGTCGTATCGACGAGGAAATAACGTGCAAACCACGAGAACACGCGGAAACCACTTTTTATACTCCCTCGATGCCTATTTATTTTTTCTAAGTATTTCTGTAATTATAATATTTAAAAAAAAGTTTATTTACTAATAAACGTTGAAAAGCAAGTCGTGTAAGAAAATACACCTGGTCGGTACCCAGATTTTCAGTGAAAATAAGTGTGCTTAATCCGGGTACAATATAGGCCTATTGCCCTCCTCCCCCCCCCTAACAGGCTTTGTTTGACTAAGCCCTTTGTTGACACGTACAACCCTTTCTAGGCCTACATTTCCTTTTTCTCAATACCTCCTGTAGGTCAAGGTTATTCGCATTTTTTTTGCTCTGTCTGAATCGATTCCGTATTGTTGTTTTTAATGCTAGAAATATTTCTTAGTTCCAGATTACTCCTGTGTGTAAATTTAACGTATATTTTATTATTATTTCATTAGCCCCCCCCCCCTCCCAACCTCTTCCTTTAAAACTATTTATACTTTTGAGTTAATACGGGGCAAGGGGTGGCCGAGCGGCAGCGCGTTCGACTGGCGTACCGAAGGCCCTGGATTCGAATCCTGTTGAAGGCTAGGATTTATTCCCTGGGACTGAAGTGTGCCCCTGGGTCCACCCGGCTCTGATGGCTACCTGACATTAGTTGAAGTAAAGTAAGGGCCGCTAGGCATTGTGCTGATCACACATCCTCTAGTATTTAGTAGTACGCGGTGGTCACAGAAATTGGTGAACGCTGCTTTATCGGCCCTATGATCTTATCTTATATATTACAGACACTCCTTCTATAAAGAAGATTATTGCGTCCTACGATCATCCGTGGTCCGAGTCTAGTCTTGCATTTTTACTAATGTTTTAAATGATGTTAAGTTACTGGTTTGTTCAGGCAACCCATTCCAGGCTCGGGTGCTACTCGGGATGAAAGAATACTTATAATATGCATTCGTTCTCGCATAAAGTTATGCATGGCTTCAGCTAGTCTACGCCTTGCTCTGATTGGACATGATATACAGGTGGGAATCAGAATCTCCTTGAAAGTCGTGACCAAGTAAACTGAACACCGCTTGACTAACCCTAGGATAATCCGAAAAGTTTTCAACTGGATACTTTACTTTTATGAGTACGGTAGGCCTACTTACAATAAAATATAAAATGTTCTTCAGAAGATCTATCATGATCTATGGGCAGTAAGCCTATACCGTACTATTCCGTCTAAACAAGTATCGTTTTACAATAATATAGACAGTAATTTAACACACCTCTAATGTGTCCTTCTTTGTCAAACATCTATTATAGTTTTTTAAGAGTTGTTTTTTCCATATTAATAATAATAATTCTATTTGTATAGCGCTGTCAACAAACATAATGTAAGCTCAGTGCGCATTTAAACATTGAGAAACAAACAACCAAGCACACGGATATAATTCTCTAGGCTAAAAAAATGTATAGCTTATTTATAATTAGGCCTATCAATTTGAAAAGGTGCATAAAAGCATAACTGTAAAATAACTTCTTTAACACTCTAGCCTGGTGTAACAACTAATCTTTATTCTCATTCCTACAATTCTTTTCTAGCACATTACATTAAGTACATTACATTAGCACATCACATTAGCACATTACAGACATTCACTCCTTACTCATACACATCCACGAGACATCCATGAGCATAACTCTGCCCAGCCAGTCACATAAACAATAACACAGAGCTATCAGATCACTAAGTCCAGTCAACACATTACAATAATACAGTCCGATGTGTGTGTCAATAAATCTCAGTCAGTTTATAATTATTTCGTCCCTTAAACACTCACAGTTACACAGTCACTATTACTGTCGCAATAACCAAAAATTATTAGAATGGGGCATGGTGACCGGGCGGCAGAGCTTTCGGCTTGTCAACCAAAGGTCCTGGTTTCCTGGTAAAGGCTGTGAAGGCTAGCATCCCCTCCCCGCCGGGTCATTAGCGTCTCCCTGGGTGTGCCCATCTCTGATGTTATTCCCTTAGAAAACCATTACCACAGATTTGGCCTGATCGGTCGTACTTTATTTAAATATTATAAGTCCTTAGATTTGTTTGTTTTTACGCTCATACATAGAAACCTGGATGAAACCAGGAGCCGGCCCTAGGGCTGTTGGCGCCCTGAAGCAAGCCAGGTGAGCATCAGCGTCCTCAGAATCGTCTCTCGGTCGCTCTCACTTGGGAGTGACAATACCCAATGACAAATTAAATGATATGACAGACTGATACGGTACAATAGTCAATTAACTATTTTTCACTATACACAAATAAAAACACAACAAAACAACATTATATTATCAAGCTATCAAAGGGAAGCAATTACAAGTCTGAGATAACAAAAACCTAAAAACACGTTTACAAAAATACAAATTAGAAACTGTCAGACGCAAATACAATGAAAATACAACAACTGTAATTACTATAAATACACAGAAATCAAAGTTTCATTTTAAGTTTTTAAAAAAAAATCTCACTAAAAAGTCAACAAGTTTTTTATCGCTAGTTCAACTACTACTACAATCTAATTAAAAGATAGCAGGCTAATTTTAAACGAGATGTTTACATGCTGTATTTTAAAGCAGGAATGATTTTAAAGCATGGGAGTGCAACAATCGACTCGCGGGCCACAACACAGACCAAATAAAAACTTTTAATGCTGCCGAAACAGAGCTTCTAATGGCATTTAAAAAAAAAAATAATTCATTGTATTTATAATGTAAATAAACTCTCATCCGTGGTCCGAGTCTAGTCTCGCATTTCTATTAGTGTTTTGAATGATGTTTAAGTTACTGGTTTTCCTGGTTTGTTCAGGCAACCCATTCCGTGCCCGGATGCCCACTCGGGATGAAAGACTACTTGTATGCATGTGCTCTCGCGTACGTACTTACTAAACTATTCACTATACAATTGCAGCGTGTTTGTTTACCTTTAGCCAGTAACGTTCATAATGGACTATCACGGAATCGAGTGTATGCCAGCTGTTACAAATACGGCGTGTTCAACTCAGTCAATCAAAAGCCAAAAAATGGGTCTATCATACAATAGAGGTAGAGAAGCTCAATGTAAAATCTCAATACCGAATGGACGTAAACAGGTCGAGAACTTGACTATATAGTCTAATAGTGAATGAGACAAGGCTTCACCAGGGCCGGTCCTAAGGTTGTTGGCACCCTGGTCAAGACAGGGTGTACCTCAGTCGGGTGCTCCTTGGTGCTCCCTTTAGGGGCGACAACTTTAAAGCAGATTTTTGTTTATAAATGGGGCACGGTGACCTAGCGGCAGAGCCATCGACTGGCGTATCGAAGGTCCTGGGTTCGAATCCTAGTGAAGGCTAGCATTTTCCCCCTGGACTCGATGGTGTCCCCTGAATCTACCCAGCTCTGATTGGTGCTTTACTTTTACTTTGTTTATAAACAGATAAGGTAAATTCGGAGTTTTTTTGCCTTCCATATTCAATGTTCATGGACTTACAAGGGGATGGTGTGGTCAGCAAAATTACTAGTTACTTTTACTGTCCTCGGACTATGAGATCCATGCCTAAATTAAGTTTCGAATCAAAGAGCTTGGGTGTTGTATGTCCACACTCTGTCGTTAGATCGCCGAGACAATTATTTTAAGATAGAATACAGTCTTCCAAACATCTCCTCCTTACCACAAACACGCACACACTCCTATTTCTTGAATATACGCTACTCTAAACTACTCTTTAGCAGGGATCGGCAACCTTTCGATAATAGTGCCAGAGTAGGATTTCTATTTAATTCAGCGCTTAAATAAAGAGACTTAAATTGCATTTTGGGGAAGGAGGGGAGGGACTTTTCCGCGGGCCGTTGAAAATTGCTCCGCGCGCCAAGTGTGGCACGCGTGATGTAGGTTGCCGACCCCTGCTCTATAGCATAACCAAAATGATAACAAAAATTTAAAAACACGTTTTTTAAAAACAACAATTAGAAACAGTCAGACGCTGATACAATGAAAATACACCAACAGTAATTAGTATAAATGCACAGAAATAAAAGCTTTATTTTAAGTTTTTTTTTAATCTCACTAAAACATCAACGGAGAAGTAATTTAGTAGAGTACGACATCGACAAGTCTTAATTAGACGTGACCTTTTGAACTGGGATAATCGTGAACTTCCGCTTCTATTTTTAAATGTTTAATTATTTTAGGCATTTCCGTAAACAAAAAAGCATGCTTTTGCTGGTTATTGACAGTTGATTTCAACCTCGACGGCTAGTTCTAGTCTTTTAGAATTATACAAAGGATACAATATTAGTTATGAGGAATCCGTTTTTAACATCAAAAGTGAGTAGGCTATTATTAATACTCAAGTGTTAGTCGCGTGAGGTTAAATTTTTATTTGTTTACAAAATAAATGAGTCAAGAGTTGCGTTTTCTCGGTTATTGGAAAACAAAATGCGTAAATTCATAAAAACAAATAACAAAAATTCTTTTGCATTAAGCAATAAGTTTGATATTATAAAAAGGTGATTATTGACTTCTGACTTTCACAATACATCGTTTTCTTTTGTAAAAATGTTTTGGAAATGAAAGAACTTTCAATCCCCAACAAATGTTCGTACAACCAGTAACCCAGCACACAGACATGTTTCGAATAAAATGATCGAATTCGACCGGAAATGTTTTTTCTTGTGAACTTTTATGCATGCATACACGTTAAGACTTGTCAATGGGAGTGAGAGTTCACTTTTCTTGTTTTTAAGGAAATATAACGTCAACAAATATATGAAATAATATTAAGGGAAAAGGGGGGGGAAGGGTCTGAATGGTGTCACTGACTCTATTGGCTCTGACCCAGTGGCGTAGCAAGGGCTGATGTCACCCGGTGCGGTAAACTTTGGGTGTCACCCCGCCCCCCCCCCCCCCCCACTGCTTACAACTTTCAGCATAGTGTTCGTCTTCTTAAAATAAGCCTATTATACTTTATTTAAATTTTTCCTTTCCTGCTCTTCAAAACTGCAAACTTGTCAATCACCTCATCATAATCTATAGCATTCACAGTATCCCTTTCAATCGATAACATAGCCAGATCATAGCCATAGCGGAGCGTAAATAGCTTTTTATATGATTTAGTTTTGAAAAGCTCCATTCACTTGAAGCCACAAACACACATACCGTTAGAAATAATTGAAGGCCTAGTGAGATTGTTGGAAGAGATTCTATGAAGTCCCATTTAGCTATGAAATTCAAAATATTTAATACCGACCAGTCCATGCTTTTTTTAGGTCAATATCAGCTGCTAGCCGTGGTATTTCTTTTAAGAGCTCATCTTCGGATAACCCATCGTAGAAAGAGATTAATTTGGAAACGGACACCAATGACTCTTCTTCACTTGCCGACAGTAGAATGTTGGGTTGAACAGCCTCAAACATAACTGCAGCTTCCCTAAACGCTGATGATCTGATCTATTGCTGCCAAAGCAAACAGAGCCTGCGCCTTCGTCGAACCTCAAAAAAATGCTCCACCAGGATCCAGACCCATTTTTATAAGTTTAGCTCGTGCCTTCCTGGAATAAGCATCGACTGTATGGGATCCCCGTCAACAACACCTGATATCTAAGTTGGAGATGACCCAACGTCGAGCGGCACGTCGTATCTTACAGGACTTTTTGAATTTTTGGTGAAAGCTAAGATACAGATGCTTTCCCTGTACATGTACTTATCTTTAGTCTCATTAGGTGCTCTTTCAGCACTAGGTCATATACGGAAAGCATCTCAATCATCTCAAGAAGTTTCCTTTATTCAACGATAATTCATCTTCGTTTTGGCCACTAAATGCCAGATTCTGCTTCGCAAGAAACAATTTAATATCTAGCAATCTGTGTAGGATATCCCTCAACTTTTTCTTCTCCCTATCCATTAAAGGCTATACTTTCGGCATCAATTGTTTTATGTAGCTACAGTCCTGCTGCCAATGTTTTCCAGGCAACATAGGTGCTCTTCAGATGTCTCGTGGTTATGTAGTTTTGGATTCAGTTTTTACCACTTATCAAACCCAGTAACAAATTTAGATGTTGTTTCGGTAACATCAACAGCAAACAATCTGCAGCAAAAACAATATAATTTCTCACTGACAAGTCAGTAAACCATCCATGAACGCATTAATTTCTCGCCATAGGGCATTGTCTTGTAGAACCATTATTTTGTTAGGTGGCGCATATCTCCTTTAGCTTTTGCATCTTGTCTGCATGCTGTATGGTGAAGACATACCGTGCTGCTAGTCATTTTCATTTTATTTGATCATGATCTACCATCCGTTCTGTTGTTGGACTAGAGTCTGACTAGACCAGCAGTGCGTGCTCTGTAAAATAATATTCTTTTTATATTGTTTTTTTTTTTCATTCGGGTGTAACCACAGAATAGGTATAGAACAGAATGCGCAATCCCTATATGCGCAGTCACTAAAAGTGAAGCTCGATTCTATACCTATTCTGTGGGTGTAACCCCCTTGAGATGGTGTCACTCGGTTGGCCACTGCTCTGATCTATTAGTTCCGAGTAACTTAGACTTTTTTATGACGCCGAAACGAGGTACTGAAGTGGCCCCCCAAAAAAAACAACATAATTTCGGTACAATAATAAATGTGTCATGTATTGTGCAAATTGATGTTAGAATTGACTACACTATTTACACACTACACCATTCACTTTTCCATATTAGCGAGTAATAGGAATAAACCACCTAGGCTATAATTAGAGCAAATCTATACGATAAAAAGGAAGTCTTAGTCACTTGATAATGTATTTACAGGTCAGTGTTTATGCAATCTAATTTTATAGAACGACTTTGGCGCACTGAGCTATATATACATAGAGTGCTTGCTCAAGCAATTAAAATGGAGAAGAAAAATGGGAGAAATGCGGACTTTTAAATATAGATCAGTGCATTGTATGGGCACTGAGTTATATATACATGGAATTACCAAAAATGTAAAAACTTTTCGTAATTGCGTCATTGAAATTTGATAAAAATGAACTCTTTTATACTGAACATACATTATATATATATACGCTTATATTCTCTTGTGCGAGTAAATTGTGTTAATTTTAATTTCTTTAATTTTAATTTTCATTAATTTAATGGCGAAGTCAAAAGATGAAATGGTTGGTGATTTTTCTAGATAATGCTTTGAATACCACATTTTTCACATATAATGTTATATGTTAACTGAGTAAGTAAATTTAATGAATATTTATTATTTAGACATGTATATATAGCTCAGTGCCCCTTATCTATATTAAAAATTCCACATTTTCTCCACAATTAACTTCCTTTGAGCACACCATATATTATAGCTCAGTGCTTTGGCGTCAAGAATATATTTCCGGGCCCATACCTCCATTTTGATACATAAGTGGTGTACATCTATCTATCTATGTATATAAGTATTACTGGATTCATATCAAAGCAGCTACTCTTAAACATGTTCTTCTTCTTGTTTTTTTGCTGAATACTTTAAAGATGCCTAGCAGTGTGTTGGATTCGGTCCGCTGGCATTATAGATTTAATGGGGCCATTGATTTATTGAAGTCTATTGATTTCCCTTCCTCCCTCCCTTACAAATAGCCAGGTCTGCTATACTCTAGTTATTTAAAGGTACTACAACATGGAGCCTAGACTACCCACATGCAACAGCAGATAAATATGTCCAGAGAGGGAGGGGAGGGGGCAGTAGTATTTCCAGGGTTGGAGGAAGAGTGCAAGACTAAAATGCTCGTATTGTTATTGTCAAATTTCAAAGACTATAATAAGATGGACCGCTTGCTTTGATATTTCTGCTAGATCTATTTGATAACTTGAAATATTTGGTTTCGGAATTTTCGATCGCACCAAGTCCTCTAGACTTCCGGTTTAGTAATTTGCTATGCTTTTCTCTATGGAAAATTAAGATTTAAAAATCGAAAGTTGTATACAGCGGAAACCTATAATGCAATCGTAGGAGCGTAGAAGTCATTCAAGAAAGTCTTATTGGTTGCGCACAGAAAAACCACAACATATAATTGAGCAAGTGGTCTATCTTATTATAGTCTTTGGTATTTTGAACGACATATTGTAATACGACAATGCCATGTGTAAACATAATGATCTCGCAGTCTTGCGTTTATTTGGAAGAAATGGGGTGGGGGCAGCTGACAATACTGAAAAGATTTGAACTCCTACCTATTCCATGCTTTTCCATAAGTCAACTTGGCTATGACAGGTATCCTATCTGCCGTTTTTTTTTTTAAAGTGAGGGTGGCAGAATAGTAAAAGGTGGTGAGGGGAGCTAGTTGTCTTGCTGGCCACACAATCCCGTTATATGCAGAAGACGATGAAACTGGTTAAATCTCCTTTACTCTGGGGAGTGGGAGCTGTAAATTTAAAAGAAATGTGTTGTTTTCGGCTTAACGTCTATGGGCCACGTTTCAGCTTGATGGGATAACTGGAAGTTGGCCAATTAGTCATCTGAAAGCCCTGTCGCCCGTACGCCAGTCAGTCAGCAACATGCACACAGAATCGATAAAATCGAAGTTGACATAAAGAATTTTATCAAAGGATTTTTTAAAAGTGCAAATCGAAACATAAAATGGAAACAGTTGGTCCTTTTATTACAGTTTGTATAATACAAATGCTTTAACGTGGGACTAAGAAAAACCAGGAGTGTGTAAGTAAGGTTGCCAGACATCCGGCTAAATGTCCTCCATTTAGACTACTGTCCTCCGTCCGGATGGTAAAGCTAAAAAAACCTTCAAATTGTCCGGCTTTTGTAAT
This sequence comes from Anisus vortex, assembly GCA_949126835.1. Classification (NCBI taxonomy): domain Eukaryota; kingdom Metazoa; phylum Mollusca; class Gastropoda; family Planorbidae; genus Anisus; species Anisus vortex. Next base: position 2,791,466 of record OX421500.1, on the reverse strand, counting down.
ATTTTATGCTATGCAGGCCTACAGTTTTAAAAATAGTAATAACATGTTAAGAATATAATGAATAAACAAGTGATCATTTGTACAAGAAAAGAATAATCCGTTTTTTTTACAAAGACTCTTGCATGAGCTGTACAGTAATGTTTTTTGTTTGTTTCAAAGTTGCCCAAATGTAAGCTGCCTTTCAGCCTATATTTATAGCCTATGTATATTTATTGAACGAAACTGTTTTTTTTTTCTGTTTCCTGAATGGCTCTTGTAATAAAATTAGAATGATTGTGGGTTTAATGCGAGACTATTCAATTGAAACAGAATGTCCTCCTTTTGTCCTACTTTTTATGTCTCGATGTCCTCCACTTGACACCCAGATGTCTGGCAACCCCTATGTGTGTTAGAGACATATTTACCGCTTCTTGATTTAAAACTAAAAGTGTACAATGTTGTACACAACATACTGCCTTACATTGAGGGGAGGGGGTGGAAGTTGTATAACAAACAATCGGTAAGCCAACTCTAGCGTGTCGTAAACGCGAAGCACGAATTAGATTATAAATAGGGCCTAGATCTATATCTTATCTAATGCATTACAGAAGCTCCTATAAAAAGATAAGGATTATTGCATCATACGATATATATGGTATAGGCCTATTACTAAATATATACCGATCTTCGTAATATCTATTCCGTGAGGGACTAGTGGGACTTACCCATTCCCCTCCCTCCCTCAACCCTGACACATACACACAACATTGGCCTATTAATACAATCTGAGGAACGGCCGTTTGACATACCGTTCGGTCTGGGTTTAATTTATGTTGAAGCCGACGAGATTTTTCAAATACAGTAGTGTATTTTTTAGTACTTTATAGGCCCCTACCGCCGGGACCACACCATTAGGGATTGCCAGACACAGGGGTGTCAAAGGGAGGTCATCCAGAGACAAAAAGGAAGACAATAATCTTCTTTATAGAAGGAGCGTCTGTAGCATATAAGACAAAGGAGGACATTGTGTTTCAATTGAATAGTTTCGCAATAAGCCCGTGATCAGTATAATTTTATTACAAGAGCTGCCAATAAGTGTGTATTGGTGAACTGAACAAAATCCAGTTGTTGTTTTTTTTTAAACATATAAATTCACAGCAGGCTAAAGGCAGCTTGCTTTTGGACAACTTTGAAAAATAAACTTTACAGCTCATACAGGAGTCTTTATACAAAACGGATCATTCTTTTCTTGTAAAAATGATCACTTGTTTATGAATTATATTCTTAACAGGTAAATACTATGTTTAATACTACAAAACATTAAAATATTACAAAAGCCGGCAAGCCTACCTACCATTGGTCACGTTTGATTAATATTTGTCTAAAGTCAGGAATACAACCCCAAAAAATAACGACATCTGATAGATAGACAATAGTATTGATGGTAGTGACGAGGAAAGAGAGAGAGAGAGAGGGAGGGAGGGAGGGGGATAGATAAAGGATACTTACAGATAAAAAAAACAACAACAAATAATTACATTGAATAGGTCGTGCAAACAAACACCAAGAAGTAAAAACCAATTGAATAAAGGTATTTATAACACGCTTGTATCGTTAAAAGAAAGGTATTTATACAAACGAGACATACACGCCTTATTCACGTTGATAGTCTAAACATCAAGCGGTTGTGATAAATGATAAACTGTTATCAAATTTCGAAGGAAATTTCGCCATTATAGACCCTGCACCAAAGAGCCATTTTGACTTTCCGTTTCTCTTGTTGAGAGATTTAAAACAAAAGCGAGGGGGGGGGGGGGGAGTATTAAGTAGTTTGACTCACATCCATTAATTGTCATGTCCTAATTCGTCAATTGACATTGATAATAGTTAACCTACTGATTGACATGGTCATTTTGTAATTGAATGGTCATTTAGTAATTGAATGGTCCCACAGTAATTTAATGATCATTTAGTAACTGAACGGTCATTTAGTCTAGTAATTGCCATGGTCATTTAGTAATTCAATGGTCATTTAGTAATTCAATGGTCATTTAGTAATTCAATGGTCATTTAGTAATTCAATGGTCATTTTGTAATTCAATGGTCATTAAGTAATTCAATAGTCATTTAGTAATTGACATGGTAATTTTGTAATTGTCTCTCAAAGACAATGTGTTGGCCACACAATCTCCAAGTATCATGTGGCCACATTAACTGGTGAACGCTGCTTCACCGGCCCCATGAACCCCATTGGTCCGACGGGATACTTTACTTTATAGTTTTAAGTCTACTATTTTGTCGTTCAAAGATTCCTTCCTATTGATTTAACTGTTCATTGTTTGACACTTTTTAGTTGTGAATATTCACTTAACCCTTACAGTCCCGGGCGCGTATATAGCGGAACTGAAGGCAGCATAGATAGAAGTAGGTCGGTACGGGAAGGGTATATAAGACACTTAGGCTACATTCAGCTCTTTTTATGAATTAAACTACATATCTATTTTGTTTCACGTTTTCTTCAAATGAAGGTTGTTGTTGCCGACGATATATTATTACTGCCAGTGTTGTAGTACTACACTTTGTGTTGGTGGTGTGTTGTAGCGGAGCGATTTGAAATATAAATAACCTGTATAATTCAAGAACACGCGCTCTTTTCAGAAATGCAAGTGCAGTCTATATTACTATTTCTTTCTATACAAGAAGACTCATTGTCGAGACCAGTTGGTCTAGTCAATATCTCGACACTATATAAAAAAGATTACACGCTACTAAACCAGTCAATCAACTAACCTACCGTAACTTCTCTCATTCCGGGCCGTGGTTTGGGGTGGGGGGAATGCGAGATTGAGAAAATCATGCGTAGGCTACCTGAGTTCCATTCATTCACGACGTTTTTATTTAACAATAAAAAATCAACCACTGTGGCTACACTTATGCCAACACAGACAACACACACTTTATAAGTTTATTGCCTTATACTTAAAATAAACCCCTCTCAATCTCGTCCCAGCAACCAATCGACTCTTTTAATCTTTAATTAACAAAAGTATCTAACAACATTTCACGGACAAACTATGTCGCAGACTATATCTTAGAATAATTATAGGCCATATTGTAAGGCAGAGGTCGGCAACCGTTTGATATTAGCGTGCCGAAGTAGGATTTCTAATTCATTCAGCGTGCCAACAGCTTAGACGTCATCCTGTTCTTTTTCTTGTAGAAGAGGCTCAAATATTTAATTTTATGGGATCTTCCGCCTGCCATTATCATTAACAATGCTCTGCCTGCCAAGTCTGGCGCGCGTGCTTTAGGTTGCCGTCCCCTGCTGTAAGGTATCGTAGCTTGAAAATGTATTGGCGTTGAAGGCAGGGCCGTATTTAGGATTGTGGGGGCCCTGTTCCCAAATGTATGTGGGGCCCCTCGTGGTCTTCTTCTGCCTTCCAAATACCTCAGCAAAGTGCCGTTAATTATTTTTACATTCTGTAAATTCATAATTTGTATGTTGCGCTTAGTTTGGTTGGACCGGATCGCTTAAAATTGTAGAGCAATAAATGAATTTTATTTTACATTTTCAACGAATGAATGGGAATATCATTAAAATGTCGATTTGGGATGTGTGGGAGCCCCTTTTGTGGAACATGTGGAACGTGCCTAAATACGCCACTGGTTGCAGGCATATCATAATAAAGCATACATTTAAAGAAGTTAGGGTGAATCACTTTTAGGTTTAAATATTTGAAAAGGACATTACATAAAAAAAAGTATTAATGTTAACATATACGGAGTGAGAGATTGATAAGCTTAATTAAGCTATTTAAAAAAAAAAACACTTATTGTAGCCTATTTACTTACGTTTGACAAATACTATCCTAAAACTTGGTATACAGCTTGAAGTGTGTGAATTGTTCACTTAAAAGATAATTTAAATCCATTTAAAAACAAAATAATAAACACAAATACAATTTAAAGAACTGTGTGTCGAACAATGGTGCGTGTGACTTTAACGAGTCGATAGTTTTATCTCGCGCCACCAAAATGTTTGACCCTGCCTAACAAGGCAAAGCGAGAGATTAAAATACTTTTTTTTAAATTTTGCGTTCCAACTACAACATTTGATAAAAATAATAAAAATTAGGTCTCCTACCATTGCTGCCACCCAATTCCACGCTATCTGTAATCTGGTTGGTCCCCCTCCCTCCCCACGTCTGCTTCTGAGGCCTACATGTGACACGCAGACAGTTTCAGAATCAAACGGGTAACCTATAGACCTATATACCTTTTTATTTATTTTATTTTCGCGAGTGTGTGTGGGTGTCGCTCATATAACCGTCTGCATGTTTTTCGGGTAGGTGACGCACATGTTTCAGTGTGTGTGTGTTGAACCATGAAGTTTATTGACACGTGTGTATGTGTGTGTGTAAGCTGCAAAAGTAAGACAGCGAAAGGGAGAGAAAGAGAGAGAGAGAGATAGAAGAGAGAGTTCAAAAAGAGAAGTAGGCTATACGCTACGTCCATCTGTCCGCGTTCACAAATTAGTACCCTCTCTCCCCACCCCTTACACCGACACCCCCACCTGTCGATAAAACTTGGGAATGGAAAAACAAAAAAAGAAAAGAAAGCGTCCCGCGAGAGAATAAAATAATTTCTAAGTCTCGCTGAATGAGACGCGGTCAGTTTTTTTCTTTATCGTCTGCCGAAGGGTCTGAATTATTAAGGTGACAAATTTAGCCAGGGACACATTGCCTCAGGTGACGTCATTGATCCAAATTTAGAGAAGATGCCACACACATAACACGTTAAACGTATTTAACACACACACGATTCTATTAATAGAATTTGTCTCCCTTTTTAAAAAAAATATCGACAATTAAAACTTTTAAATAATAGATTTAAAGGCTTTTTTACTTGTTAATTTTTTTTTATCAGTTCAGAATATATAGGCTACTTTACTTTTTTTTTTTCACAACGAAATATACGTCATCTCTACCATTCCAAGGACTTAACAACCTGTAACGTCTAACCATCTAATCTAACCCCTTATTCGATAATTTCAAGTCTTATCCAATGTACGATCGGGTTCAACGTTTTACCAGTGTGATCATTACTAACGTATCTCCAGATCATTATCTATCCACTCACCTGTAACGATCCTGAGGCTATCCACCCACTCACCTGTAAATATCATAATCCACCCTCTCACCTGTAACGATCATTAGCCTAACACTCCTCTCACCTGTAACGATTATCATACATCCACTCACCTGTAACGCTCATCGCCCACCTAATCACTTGAGCTTAACTTTATAAATCAATATTCCGAACCAATCGTCCAATGTACGTCTTCCTTTGCCAGTCGGTAGACGACAGTCACTGTTAGCAACAGACGACTAAGGCTAAAATGATTCATGCGCATTGAAATTATAGGTGGTTGGGGCGAGGACGGTCTTTCTGATCAGGTGAAAATGTTATGCATAGAAAAAACAACGTTGGGGTATAGAAGATCTTATATATTACAGAGGCTCCTTCTAGAAAGAATATTATTGCTCCTACACTCATCCGTGGTCCAAGCCTAGTCCTGAATTTTTATTAGTGACCTATAAGCTTATTCGTGGTCTGAGTCTAGTCTTGCATGTTGAATAGTGTTTTAAATGATGTCAAGTTATTGGCTTCCTTGGTCCGTTCAGGCAACCCATTCCATGCCCGGGTGCCGCTCGGGAAGAAAGAGTACTTATATGGATTTGTTCTCGCAAAAGGGAATAAGGAAATAATTTTTGTCCTTATGTTTATCTGAGCATTGCAACATTATTGGGTTGTATTTCTAAAGTTTTATACCTTATGTATTATTACTACTTTACTCTTCGCCCTTCTGTCCTCTAGTGTCTCTAGGGTTTACTCATTTAACTATTGGTGTTACACATGTCAGTTGTGAACATTGTATTGTACACATTATTCTGCTGTCGTCTTACCTCTAACCGGAGTCTAGCCGGAGTCTAACCGGACATTAGACACCACCGACCTACTGCAAAAGTATCCCATTACTAGACTATGTGTTGATTGTGCGAATGTGTGCGAATCCATGTCACCACGAGCTGCCCTACATACAAAAACAAATAACACAGCATCGAGTAATATAAAAGCTGATGGACGTTAGTAAAAAAAAAAATCGATTACTATAAAGAAAAGAACACTACTACCTTTTCCCTCCGTGGTATCGACCAAGAACAAAAAAAAATCAATCGAATTATGGCATCGATCTTCTTGCCCACACCGTGTTTCACCTTTTAAAAAGACAAACTATATTAAAAATTGATCTTTAAAAAAAAAAAAGGATCCCGTCGGACCAAATTGATCCATAGGGCTGGCGATGCAGCGTTCCCCAGTTTCTGTGGCCACGGCATACTAGGTGATTGTGTGGCCAGCACTATGCACAGCCGGCTTCACTTTACCCCAACTAAGGTCAGGTACCCACAGGGCCGGATAGACTCAGGGACACCCTCCAGATCCCGAAAAAAATCCTAGCCTGCACCAGGCTTCGAACCCAGGACCACCGAGCCCCTATCAATCTATTTATCTATAAATCTATCTATAAATCTATCTATTAACCAATCTATTTATATATCTAGGATATCCATTATCTGCCAATCTATCTATGAATCCATTTAAGTAAAAGTCACTGGACGCCGTGCTGGCCGCACAATCTCCTTACTTTGTTTTGTCAGCCACTGTGACTGGTCAACTTGGTTTCTTTTCTTATATATTACAGACGCTCCTTCTATAAAGAAGATTATTGCGTTCTACGCTCATCCGTGGTCCGAGTCTAGTCTTGCATCTTTAATAATGTTTTAAATGATGTTAAATGCTTGAAACCTACACTTTCTTATAATAGCAACAAACAAACAAAAAAACACAACCTATATTTTTTTTCCAAGTACAGTACAGAAAACCTGGTCAATGTTTACAGATCGGGAAAATCCGATTTTTTTGTGTGTGTACTTCTTACACATTCCACTACAGTGCTGTTCGGTTCCCAGTCGTACTACAAAAATGTGTTTCATCGCCTTCCCTGTTCGGCGAGGAGGAACACAAGACAACTCCAACAATAACAGATATAGCAGTTTCTACAGTTAGCCTCACTGTGTCCGAAACAACAACAACAACTAGTGGTCAGGCCTTCTCTCCTCGCCTCAACGATTTGTCCAGCTCTGTGCAGTAGCGACCCAATCTTATAAGTCATGTCCAGGTTGAAGGCAGACATTCCACCGGCCAGCAAGAAGAAAGCATACGACCCTTCGCCATGTCGAAGGCCGCCACTGACCCTCCAGTGGCGCTGGGCGCATAAATACGTCACTGATATGAGATATGTTCAGGTAAGGCACGACTTCCGGTTTGATGACGGACTGTGTTCTTAAGAGCAAAGCGTATTTTTTATATATTTCGCCTGAACAAACCAGGAAAAACGAGTAACTTAATATCGTTTAAAACACTTGAGTCTAATTGTATCTTATCTCTTATCTTATACATTACAGACGCTCATTCTATAAAGAAGATTATTGCGACCTACGCTCATCCGTGGTTTGATTCTAGTCCTACATTTCTATTAGTGTTTTAAATAATGTTAAGTTACTTTTTTTTCTGGTTTGTTCAGTCAACCCATTCTATGCCCGAGTTGCATTCGGAAAGAAATATTCCTTAAATGCATTTGTTCTCGCATAAGGGACAAGGAAGGAGTTTTTGTCCTTATGTTTATCTGAGCTTTGCAACATGTTTTTCTTGTGCTGTATTTCTACAGTAGAGTTTAATGTCTTGTGCATTATTACTACTTTACTCTTTGCCATTCTGTCCTTTAATGTTTCTAGGTTTAGTGATTTAACTAGCGGGAAATTGTGCCCAACTGTGTTACTTATCCCCAACTGTCAGATACAGAAGGGTAGACTCAGGGTTCAAGACTTCCGGGACACATCATAATATAGCCTTCACCAAAGATTCGAACACCTTTGGTACCACAGCCGATATCGCTGATGTGCAAAATGCCGAAGGCGAGACCAATGGGCGTCACGACTAACAAATAAATAATATATCTGGTCGGGGAAGGTCTAATCAGGTCAAACTGACCCATTACTGACCCACGGACCTACAACTGAACTAAAATCTTAAACAACGCATCCATTAGAGTCGTGTGTCCATTAGAGTCGTGTGTCCATTAGAGTCGTGTGTCCATTAGAGTCGTGTGTCCATTAGAGTCGTGTGTCCATTAGAGTCGTGTGTCCATTAGAGTCGTGTGTCCATTAGAGTCGTGTGTCCATTAGAGTCGTGTGTCCATTAGAGTCGTGTGTATTGAATCTCAGGTTGCTCGTAATACGTTTGAAAACCCAAACAAATCCCTCCCCCTTTTGTTTTATACGCCTATGTTTATACTAATGTATAGTGAAATGTCCGTTCAATTGATGCTTTTACTGTAAGACTTCTATTGTTTGTCTTCGTGGTTGACCTTTGACCTATTTCCTCTTACAGCGGACACATTTTCTCGGTCTGTCCAGGTTCAGGATTCTATCCAGGGAGAAAAAAGGTCCAGCGGAGCTCATTCGATTGATATTGACTTACGCTAGCATACCGTGAGTACACTGTCAGCATGCTGTAATAAAACGCTAGCATACATTGAACGCTAGCATACCGTGAGTACACTGCAAGCATGATGTAATAAAACGCTAGCATACATTGAACGCTAGCATACCGTGAGTACACTGCAAGCATGATGTAATAAAACGCTAGCATACATTGAACGCTAGCATACCGTGAGTACACTGCAAGCATGATGTAATAAAACGCTTGCATACATTGATTAAACGCTAGCATACCGTGAGTACTCTGTCAGCATGCTGTAATAAAACACTAGCATACATTGATTAAACGCTAGCATACTGTGAGTACACTGCAAGCATGCTGTACTAAAACGCTAGCATATGCCTACATTAATTAAAGGCTAGCATACCGTGAGTACACTGCAAGCATTATGTAATAGAACGCTAGCATACATTGATTAATGGCTAGACTATAGTGAGTATTCTTTTTATTCTCATCTCATACGTTACAGACGCTCCTTCCATAAAGAAGATTAGTGTGTCCTAAGCTTATCCGTGGTCTAAGTCAAGTCTTACATTTTTATTATTGTTTTAAATGATGTTAAGTTGCTGGTTTTCTTGGTTTGTTCAGGCAACCCATTCCAGGCTCGGATGCCAATCGGGTAAGAAAGAGTACTTATATGAATTTTTTTTGCACTAGGGATAGGGAAAGTGTTTTTGTCCTTATGTTTATCTGAGCATTGCAACAGGTTGTAATTAGAGTTTTATGCCTTATGTATTATTATTAAACATAGATCTAGTTCTAAACATATATTTTTTTTTAAAATTCATTTTATTGAAAGGCATACTGGCAAGGAATGGGTTACCTGAAAGGAAGAGGGGAGATGATGACAGAGGTGGAAAATAATGGAAATGATCCGTCCTCTTTGAGTTGCTTTCCAATCCAAACAATTATTTTTTCCCCATTTCTTTTTTTCTCAAGCTTTGAGGACCACATCTTGTTGGACGTAGACTGGAAGTCACTGATGTGTAAAATGCCGTACGGCAACCTTCCGGTGCTGTGGATCGACCACAACGTCTACGGCGAGACCAACGCCATTGCCCGGCACCTGGCCAACCACCTGTCGCTGCTGGGACTTTCAGAATCCGAGGCCTTGGTCGCCGAGGCCGTTCTCCATCAGGTACTCCCACGGCCCATTAGCCGTTCTCCACCAGGTACTCCCACGGCCCATTAGCCGTTCTCCATCAGGTACTTCCACGGCCCATTAGCTGTTCTCCATCAGGTACTCCCACGGCCCATTAGCTGTTCTCCATCAGGTACTCCCACGGCCCATTAGCTGTTCTCCATCAGGTACTCACACGGCCCATTGGCTGTTCTCTATCAGGTACTCACACGGCCATGGATTCACATAAATAAGAAAGTTTCTCGTTCCGTAGAATTTCGAAGTCGCCGAAGCCAGTCACTGGATTGACCAGACTCCCCCCCCCCCCCCCCTCATACGGTTTAGGGAGGCAACATTTAAAGGGTAAACAGTCTTGGCTTAATCATTGAATCTGACCACTGATTCCGTTTGGTTGTAGTTTTAAAGCCAAGGTCTAATCGCACTCGGTAGTTCTACAGTTCAACTCAAACTTCAAAGTTAAGTGGAAAAACACAAAAAAAGGGGGGGGGGGGGGGCGAAAAGACAAGACAATCCACCACGAATCTGGCGCCCTTACCATTACCAGTAGTGATTAAGAATTCAGATTCGATTCTAAGTGTGAGTATTTCTTAGTGACCCCTCCCCTTTATTGGTCACCAAAAGTCTATGTAATATAAAAATGTAAACGTGACCATTAAGACACATTTCTGCATCGTATACTTTCGCCAGCATTTCCTATCAATGCTCGGTGGACTAATGCAGGGGTCAGCACCCTACGAAACGCGTACCTGACTTGGCATGCAGAGCAATTTATTTTTAATGGCACGCGGATGACCCCCCCCCCCTAAGAAGAATTTTCAAGTCTTTTTTCTTCAAGTATAGAGAGGATGACTTTTAGTCTTGAGGCGCGCTGAATAAATTAGAAATCCTAATTTGGCACGCTAATATCAAAAGGTTGCCGACCTTTGGGTCACTAATGGACAACTTCTCTAGACTAACAGTGAACAATCTTGGACGATTTTTAAAAAAATCACAAATCTGGATTTGAACTAAATACTTTGAGAATGTCACTTGACCATCTTTCCCCTCATTATGTATGTTATATGTTATATGTGTAGAAAGTAAGGCTACAACTTATATCTACAACCACGTTCATCTCTCTCTCTCTCTCTCTCTATATATATATATATATATATATATATATATATATATATATATATATATATATATAAAGTATGCTTTTTGTGTGTTCAGCCAATCATATTAGTTAATTTAAAGACACGTGACCTTATTGTCTCATATTATACTTTTGTGATTTCACTTCAGACATGCATGCGTCTTCGCTATTAACGTATCGGACTGCCATGTGGTTCGATTCTCCAGTTAGTCTATAGGCCGTTTTATTTTCCTTCGGACAACGCCGGGCAATTTAGCTTGTATATAATATATATATATAGGTCATTGATCTGAAAGAATCAGACGTCATGCAAAAAGCTTTTGAAGAGTTCCAGGAACGACCAGACGATAACTTCGAGCAGGCCATGACTGTAAGTAGGGCGCGGGGTGCGAGCTGATCACTTTAATATCTTCCCCATATAATCGGTTCAGGTGTGAGGCTTATAACTTACACGTTGGAAAAGAAGCATACAAGTTCCATATTGTGTCATTCACATTGTCCACTCATATTCAAAGGCTAATTAAAATATTGAAGCCAAACTGTTATGTAAATACCACAGATGATGCAAGCTACGTATTTTGAAACCATATTATTGATAGACGTGCGGCAGCGCGTTCGGCTGGCGTACCGAAGGTTCTTGTGGCTAGTATTTTTTTCCCGGGTCAGGAGGGTGTTCCTCAGTCTACCCAGCTCTGATGGTAACCTGGCCTTAGTTGGGGTAAAGTAAAGGCGGATGGGCATAGTGCTGGTAACACAACCACCTTGTATGCCGTGGCCACAGAAACTGGTGAACCTATGGATCAATTCGGTTCACGAGTAGACCTACTTTACTATTTTATGCTGTTACACATTTTAAAATTTTTAATGGATAGTTCATGCTACATACACTTATCAAAGTCGAAGCATTTTGTTGATAATTCATGCTATCGACATATTTTTGATAACTGTTTTTTGTTCATAGGTCATGCTACCCACGCACTTCAAATTCTGGGAAGACCACATCGTTTTGACGCCGGGGCCCTACATCCTGGCATCCGGACTCTCAGTGGCCGACTTGGCCGTCTACGACTTCGTGGACCAGTACCGCCGCTACCTGCCGATAGACAACATCCTGATACAGTTCAAGAACCTTGTGGCGCTGGTGCACGTTGTCAAGAACCACCCTCGCCTGGCCTCCATCGTAAAGAAGAAGTAGTGAAGCCCCTCCCACCTGTTAAGCCCCGCCCCATCCCCCATCATGATGGTCGTGAGCTGAACTTGTAGCAATGAGAGCTGGCAATAACTCGCCGCAACGAACTATAGTCCTAGATTTCATGGATATAAACGTGTGTTGGTCATGACTGGTTACTGGTATACGATATATGAACAATGTCAACAACAACAATAATAAACTTAAGTTGTAATTGTTCTTCTTCTTCATATTATTGTGCAGACCCCGTTAGGACCGAAGAAAGAGCCCACAATTTAACTACATAAATACAATTTTAAAACATCACAAACAAGAATTACAAACAGATGACAGTTTCACGTTAGGTATTTATAGTCAATCCCTTACAACTTTAATGAAGATGTGAAAGCCGGCACAGAAGGGGCAGTGATGGAGGCCTGGTCCAGGGTGTTCCACAGTCTAATGAGTCTAATGGCTAACATGTGTAGACGTCGGTGCGTACGTGTGGTACAATTTGAGCTTATGACCTCGGGTAGAGTGGGCCACCTGTTGGGTGCGACCTGGCCGTTGGAGGAGCATCTGTTGGGAAGAGCGTTTTTAGATTTAAAAAAAAACAACTTTGTTAAGTTCTCTGTATTTCTAGCAGACGACCTGGAGCTGATGCATATCTTTTCTTGGTATTCATGTCATCCTAGACGCCCACCTACGTACTAAATGTAATAACATGGAGACATGAGCTATGTAAAAAACCATCATCACCCACTAATTACGTTTAGTCAATTAAGTTTCAAGAAAATGCTCCGCCAAATTGTGTTTGTCATACAATCCCGCATGTATTTGTACGATATGCTTCAATGACGAGTCCTTAAATGTCACTGGCACTTAGTTTACAAAAAAGATTGATCCATGGGACCGGTGAAACAGCGTTCCCCAGTTTCTGTGGCCACGGCATACTAGGGGATTGTGTGTCCAGCACAATGCCCAGCCGCCTTTTCTTTGCCCCAATTAAAGTCAAGAACCCATCAGAGTTAGGTAGACTAAAGGAACACTCTCCAGAACCGAGAACAAATCTAGCCTTCACCAGTGGCGTAGCCAGGTTTTGAAGCTAGGGGGAGCGAAATTTTAGGAAAAAGGCCCCACTTTTTGCAATTTTTCCAGATTAATAGATTTACGAACAATTCGTACGTATCAAGTGTTATAATAATAATTGTGCCCCAGGATACACACACTGTATAATAGTGCAGTTTTTATTTAACTATTCACGATTCTTTTTCTAGCAGCTTATAGTGATGAGAATTTCTGCAAAATTGATTGCATCTACTTCTCATTTTCCGGATGAACATCTAATATCGAAAAGTATCTATAGAATCAACGCAAATGCTCTTTGGCAGGGGTCGGCAACCTAAGTCGCGCGTGCCAGACTTTGCATGGAGAAAAAAAATTCCGTTGTTGAATGAGGACTGTTTCAGTATGACTTGGAGACACATTTTAGTGAGTTAAACTTCCATTTACAAGACTAGGTCCTAAAGCACTTGAAGTGTTGGGCAACTGGAATGAATTTGCATTCAAACTGGGCATATCTTTCCGTGAAATCAATTTCAAAACATTTAACTCTTTCCCTAATTTAAGGCAAATTAAGATAGATGAGCATTTTCAGAAGTACACTAGTTATATTAAAACAATTAACTCGTTTGTTATCCCTAGCATCAAATTTGGAGAAATTACTTGAAGGGAGATAATTAACCCGTTTTCTTAACATTAATAATTCTAATATGTTTCTTTTTTTTGTTTCCTTTAAAAAAATAATGGCTTACAATTTATAACTCTAAAATGATCAAATTACACAAGATAGTTGAAAATTATATAAAAGTTTTATGACTAAAGAAAGTACATGTACATTTTTAAACATTAAAATAATTACTCAGTTTGTATGATTATTATGTATCTTAATTAAACATTATTGAATTTGTTCCTTTCCAAATCTAAATAATATGTTGCAGTAAATCTCAGTTATTCTGAGATCAAACATTATAAAACTTAATCAATATCTATTACTAGAATAATTTCTTGACAACGAAATTCAAATGTTGATTACTATTAATGTGTAAGTTGAGTAATGAAATTGTGTATTAGCTACGAATAGATTTTTTTTAAAAGCTGATAATAACAAACAGGCTTATTTTTTTTATTAAAATATAAAACGCTTCAAGGATTTTCTCTATTACGCTGCTTTTCTTTTGGTCTTGGTCTTGCTACTAAATAAATTGTCTTATAAAAATAATATAGTTGATCAGTTTGACTTTCACGCTGTTGGCACGCTGAATGATTCAAAATGATTGTAATAAGGGACGTCCATTAATTACGTCAACAATTTTTTGGCGATTTTTACCTCCCCCCCTCCCCCTTGTCAACAACTGTCAAACTTTCAGAGACCCCCCCTATATAATTACGTCAACAATTCGTTCCCCCCCCCCCCCTATAACAAGTAAAAAAAAAAATTAAACGCTGGCTTTTATGTTTAAAATAGATTTGAAACGGAAAGGTCTAGATCTTTACTATAATTAATTGTAATACATTTTAAGACTTGTTTTAAAGATTTTATACTGACTAGATAGAACTCTCATAGGCGTTTGCCACGAAAGGGGTGTAACATGCTTACTATCCTCCATCGCCCCTCCCGATTTGTTTTTCCAATCCGAGGATTTTAACAATATTTCTTTCCTTTTTATTTACTATTGTTCTTTACATATAGATATATTGAATACTTTCTGATTGTACGTTTCACTAATGAGCTTTTAGTACAATGTTAATTGTTTAATAGCTTAGGGGGAATCTGTGCACCAGTTGTAAATAAACCTGCTATTTTAACCATATGCTCACTATTCCTTCTTGCATTATTGCCCCCCTCCCCCCACACACACATTATATGATTATACACACGGTAGTTGGCTTCCTTGCCCCTTGCACTATTTGCCCCCCCCACACCTTGCAATCTGGCTACGCCACTATAGGCCTACTAATACATTTTTATGTCATAAATTATTTTTTTTTTACAAAATTAGAAATTAAAACTAAAAAATTACTATATTTAGCCTAATCACCAAATTTTAATGTTTCCCCCATTATAAAGTGTCAGCAAAAATATAAGTAAAAAATGGGCGTTGAATTAAAGCAGTCGACTCTCGGACGGTGTTCATAGTCCTTTCAGGACTCAATAACAGAACGGCGCCTAATTTAGATGTAGGCCTACTGAGCGGCAAAAAACTGGGTTTCTGTTTCTGAACGTACTTTGCAGAATGTTTGTTGGTGTGTTTATGTTCTTTTGTTATTCCAATCACAATGGCTCGCTAGATTACAGCGAAGGTGAAGTTTTTTACAATTGGTCGGTCATTTTGCCGTGCTAACACATCAACACAGGCACAAAAGTAAGATTATTTGCCGATGATTGCATAATTTATAGAATAATAAAGACAGGAAAAGATAGTGAACTCCTACAAAAAGACCTAGATGAACTACAAAAATGGGAATCAAACTGGAGTATGTCTTTTCACCCAGAAAAATGCCAACTAATAAGGGTATCCAAGAAAAAGAAACAAATAATAGCAAACTACTTCATTCATGGTAAAGAACTAACTCAAACTAACAATGCTAAGTATCTAGGAGTAATAATAAATGATAAGTTATCTTGGAACCCTCATATTGATGAAGTAATAAAAAAATCAAACAAAACTTTAGGATTCATAAAAAGGAACTTTTACAAATGTAATAAGAACATAAAACTAAAATGCTATCTCACATTAGTTAGGCCTATACTAGAATATGCAGCATCTGTATGGGACCCATCAACTAAAGAAAACATTAAAAAATTAGAACAAATTCAAAAAAGAGCTGCAAGGTTCATAACTAGTGAATATTCCCAATTAACAAGAGTAACACCATTAGTCAAATCATTAAACCTAGAAACACTAGAAGGCAGAAGGGCAAAGAGTAAAGTAGTAATAATACATAAGGCGTTAAACTCTAATTTAGAAATACAACACAATAACAACCTGTTGCAAATCTCAGATAAACATAAAGATAAAAACACTTTCCTTGTCCCTTATGCGAGAACAAATGCATATAAGTACTCTTTCTTCCCGAGTGGCATTCGGGCATGGAATGGGTTGCCTGAACAAACCAGGAAAACCAGTAACTTAACATCATTTAAAACATTAATAAAAATGCAAGACTAGACTCGAACCACGGATGAGCGTAGGACGCAATAATCTTCTTTATAGAAGGAGCGTCTGTAATGTATAAGATAAGATAACAATTGCATTAGTTTCCACTTTCCACTCATACATAGATCTACAAACTAACAAGATGAACACAAAAAGGACATTCCAAATGTAGCATTCGTAATTTTAATTAATATATTTGTATTAACGTAAAACCATGTTTATATATTATGTCTGCTATGTATTGGCACATGACAAATGTAGCCTAGAATTTTGTAATAAATTTGTATCATTATTTATTTTAAAAAAGTAACATTGTTGACGTCAACTTTTCTTGACCTCCCCCCCTCCCCCTTGTCAACAATTGTCAAACTTTTTCAGACCCCCCCTCCCCCCTATTTTGTTGACGTAATTAATGGACGTCCCCATAAATTAAATTATTGAAATGCAATTCAAAGGAAAAAATTAGAAACAGCATAAATTGAGCTTCGTGGCTTGTAAAAATTATTAATAAAATATTTTTTTTTCCCGAAAAGGATACGAACCCAGAACCTTTGGTACACCAGCCGAACGTGCTGCTGCTTGGCCATCATGTCCCATGGTTTAATTGACTAAATCTCTTGTATTATAAAGTAGATTTTATTAAAACGTACCGCTCGTGCTTTCAATCTAAATGCTATTCTCCAGAGAGAGCTATTTCCATTTAACCAAACAACTCATTACAACTCATTACCTACATATATTAAACTTGGGACGTCCACATAATAACAAAACTCACAACATTATGCAATCTAAAAATCACTGCCAGTCTCTTGAGTACAATATCCAGGGTTCTTAGAGATAATTAATCTCACCTTTCAGCACAATATAAGTTCTATTGTGGTAGAAATATCGTTCTCTCTCTATATATATAGCCTATCTATACAGTATATTAAGTATTATGTTTGTGTCTAATCAGACTTCCAATGATTAATTTGAAGACATGTGACCTTATTGTCTCATATTTTACTTTTGCGCTCTTGCTTTCTGCCTTGTCCTCCTTGGCTGAGTGTCCAGTACTGCCAAGCGCGTGACCTGGGATAACTTTTTTTTTCTTATCTGCTACTGTAATAGCAATAGTACTTTTTAAAATCTCCATTAATATAACTTTTTTTTTTAAAGATTGTGAAGAATTTCAGCAATGTTTTCAGTACATTCAAATAATTATATTTTAGACATGCGGGAGACGGGTGTTTGATTCTCAACCAGGGACAGTGTAAACTTTTTGTTAAATAAAAAGACAATGCCTTTTTTTTAAAAACTGATTACAATATTTATTTTAAATTTGATCTACTTTCCTAAATGTTTTCATCAAATAATTTATAATTATATTTATAAAATTATTATAGCTTTCGGTTCATTATAGTTTATAAAATTTTTATCTGCAGTTCTAGGCATAGGCATATGTAATTTTTTCCAGGCAATTATTGTGTCATATAAATTACAGACGCTCTTTCTATAAAGATTAATGCGTCCTACGCTCAAATGTAAGGAAAAGTTTTGTTTTTTCTAATAATATAGCACAATTAGGAAAAACACAATTTAAACTAGATTTGTATCACTAAAAGAATTGTTTTTTAAAGTGTTCACATTTTTTTTACCAGTCTGGAGACATGCCAAAACTTATTGTATTTAACTATCTGAATATCTAAAAGATTTTGTATTTTAAAACATTGAACCTTTGATAACTAATTGCCAGATCTTATCAATATGTTATAATGGAAAGTAACGTATCCCATCAGACCCAATTGATCATAGGGCGTTTGTAGGAAGCAGCGTTAAGAGTTTCTGTGGCCATAACTTACCAGGGGATGTGAGGCCAGCACAATGTCCTCCTGCCTATACTATCCCCCCACTAAATGTCACTTGTCATTTTTATCTCTACTATCCCCCCACTAAATGTTACTTGTCATTTTATTTACTCCCTTTATTTTAAGTTGCATTTTCTGTCTGTCTGCAATCGTCGTTCAAAACTTTGCTTCGATTTTTCGACCACTTCCCGTGGTCCGTGGTCCAATCGAGCTGAAATTTGGACAGCAGACTTGCCCCGACTAACAATACATCCTATCAAATTTTCAGTTAAAACGACTTAATAATACTACACTTATGACAATATTCATTTCTTAAAAGGAAAGTATAAGAAATATTTTAATTTCGCGTTAAAAATGCCTGTGCAACTTTTTAAAGTTTTTCGTTGCAAAGCTAGAAAAAAAAATTATGCGCTAAGATTATTTTTAGAACAATTCATACGGAGTAAGGAGATATTTTTGAGATTTGCGACACAGATATTTTTTCTGTACGTTTCATTTTCAGTAGTCAATCAATTATTTAATTACATGATGGTAAACTTAGTTTGCAAATAAAGGGAGCATAATGAAAACATCGTTTTTATGGTTTTCTTGTCTATACTATACCCCCACTAAATGTCACTTGTCATTTTTATCTATACTATACCCCCACTAAATGTCACTTGTCATTTTTATCTATACTATACCCCCACTAAATGTCACTTGTCATTTTTATCTATACTATACCCCCACTAAATGTCACTTGTCATTTTTATCTATACTATACCCCCACTAAATGTCACTTGTCATTTTTATCTATACTATACCCCCACTAAATGTCACTTGTCATTTTTATCTATACTATACCCCACTAAATGTCACTTGTCATTTTTATCTATACTATACCCCCACTAAATGTCACTTGTCATTTTTATCTATACTATACCCCCACTAAATGTCACTTGTCATTTTTATCTATACTATACCCCCACTAAATGTCACTTGTCATTTTTATCTATACTATACCCCCACTAAATGTCACTTGTCATTTTTATCTATACTATACCCCCACTAAATGTCACTTGTCATTTTTATTTCAAACAACTCATCCTAACCATTCATCAATCGTTTACAAAACTAGAAGAAAACGAAATTTAGTCAGGTATATTTGGTAATGAATGACTTCAAATTAAATTTAATGTTCTTAAAGATAATACAATGACACCAAGGGATATCATAAGACATATATAATGATTCAAGTAAGAGATGGTCTGATATAGGCTTTATGTACTTTACAATAATAGAACGGGGAACATATGGGGAGGGGGGGGGGGATCACTTGAGAAAGTGATACCATGAGAAAGGCAGACAACCCTGAGAATTGAAGGAAGATTATGTGCCGTGGCGTCCCCCCACTTAGTCATATACATACCATAAAGGGTAGGGACACGTAAAGGTGGGAGCCAACTAGAGACTAGTTCTAGAGACTAAAACCTCTACTAAGACTATGGGATACAAATATATAACAATAAACAGAAATGAAGTTTTACAAACGGGCAGACCCAACACACACACGAGTCAACAATGAGCCCCATAAAAGTACTTTAAAAAAAAATATTTTCCACTACATACTTAGAGTCAATTCAAGAATTCCTTGACCTCATTTAACACATTGATTTAAAGAAAACAACCACAAGTTGAGCAAAAAACAACTTTTAGAAGCATGTATTTAGCTAATCTCATAATGACATAATGTACAAATCATAACTTCAACCATTTCAATTTCAATAAAATACTACACTACAGAACACACTAATTGTCATTTGCTAAGAATTTCATTTAAAAAAAAAACAAGCACAAAATATTTTAGCACACACACAAAAAAAGACTTTGATATTTATCAAAATAATAAAACAATAATGGAACGTGATATTGTAAAATCCATATATGTGATGCCACCCCATGGAATGGTACTGAAGTAGGCAAAATAGGATATTTAGTTTAAGGTGTTTAATGGAAGCTGTTTCATTTATATATAAATGGGTAAAAATAATCTCTAAAATTGTTTAATTACTTCAAAAGTTATTCAAAATTACATAAGTAAATGTAAGAGAAGTCGTTTTGGAGAAAAACAGATCTAATTGAATATGACCGTATTAATAAATTAAATATTAACCAATCGCCATGAAATTTAGCAAACGCACTCATAATGAGTTGATACACAAGCTGTTAAAGTTTTAAATAATATTTAGCTGGCTTTTAAACAATTTTATTTTTTGAGGACTTTTGCATTTTTTAATACAAAAGTGGCATTAAAACACATTTTAAAAGTAATTTCTATAAATAATTTTAGTTTGAAAATTTCACAGCTACAAGTTAAGGCATTCAACATTACAAATCAATAATAATATCATTTTTCACATTAATTAAAAAATCATTTTTACCGTCTTCCGTACCAGTTCATGGTTTAGCATATTATGTAAGTGATACAACTCTTTTGTAAACTCCAGAACCATAACTGTGGTTTTTCTAACAAACCTGTCATTAATCCACACAGTGGAATTAAATAGCTGGTCAAACAATATGCACCAATCAAGCCACTTGTTGACCAATTTTTCTTATCTTCTAGACATCAATACACATTGTAAAAAAAACAAAACTGCATTTGAAAACATTACAAACAGCTTACGTTCCAATATATAAAACAAGGCTTTCATCTTATTAACCAATAAATAACATGATTGTAGATGTACTTGATGAACTCCAAATACCCATGCCATGCAGCATACAGTCCAAGATTAACTTCTTCTTTCATACAACAAAGAATTTACAAAATAGAACTATCCTCGGCCGCCGTTATTTCTTCTTCTTCCCTTTCTTGCCAGCTTTGGCCGGGGCCGCTTCGCTGGTTGTCCCTTGGGCGGCCTCCAGATCTTTCTTCAGCTTCAGCAGGCTGGCCACTTCCTGGTCTATGACGGACTTCTCGGCTTTGGAAGCCTTCAGCTCCCTGACCTTGGTACCCTGCGGCGGAGGAGGAAAAAAAAATTAAAAAATAAAATCACTGGACGTTGGCTTGGGATGCATGCCGACAGCCACGATAGTTGCGGAAATTTATATCAATAAGAGCATGAAATTAATGAAATTAAAGATTGGAAATAAGGATCTTATCCTACAAAATTTTTCTAGTTCCCAGACTTCATATCAAATTTACAAACAAAAGTTTTACAGATATATGTGAAATATTTTACTTTGTATGCCAGGCTGTGTGTATAGGTAATCCAAATTATGAAATATTAAAAAAAAAATATATAAGTACCCATAGACTTATTTAAAAAAAACATGATGGGACTTAAGGACTTTATAACTTAACCACATAGTTTTTTTTCACTCTTTTATTTGGACACTTTATATAAATATTTTTGACGTTACTTTGTCCATTTCATCAGAATTCACAAATTTTTACATCTCTTGGTCAAGTTTTCCCAAGCTTGCAAAATTTCCCCAACCTACTAAGAACCCTGGGAAATTTAACACATACTCAGTCAAGTGAAAAGGATAATTTAACGGTGTGTCTCTGTTTATTATTGATGTCCTTGACCTATTTTGAGTGGGGGGTGGGGTAAAAGATTCAATGTTCTATGTTTAAGTGATATGGTGGATGTGGTGGTGGTTTTGCATAATAAAGCAGAATTTGTTCTCAGAGCCTTAAGAGAGTAATCTGGGATCACATTTTCTCAAAGAGAATTAAGGGTTCAAGTCTGGTTAGTTTTATTTTTGCCTTTTCTGCCGTGAGTGCATTTATGAATAACAAGTTCTTTCATACAACACAACAGTCACATAGGGAAATGGGGTTGGTAAACAACCTGTGCAGTCACAGCCTGTGTCAGCTTTTCAATCAGAGCAGCATCTGTGGCAGGGTCGCCCGCAGCCGCTGACGTCACCTTCTGTTCACCCTTGACCTCAGCAGGATGATTCAAACTGTTCTGCTGGGCTGCCGCCAGATCCTTCTTGAGCTGGAGAAGGCAGGCTACCTCCTTGTCAATGACTGACTTATCTGCCTTGGCTGCTTTCAGTTCCCTGACCTTCTGACCCTATAGGAACAAACATACTTTAGCATTTTTATCCACAGTGGGGGAATGGTGGCTGTGCAGTAGCGCATTGGCAGGCAAACAAAAGGTACCGGGTTCAAATCCTGGTGAAGGATAGGATTTGTTCCAGGGACTGGAGGGTGTCCCTGAGTCTACCCAGCTCTGATGGGTATCTGACATTAGTTGGGGTAAAAATTAATTTGGTCCGTACGGTACTTTAGTTTTTTTTTATACTATGAATAAAAATTGACATCTCAAATGGGGGAGCTTGTCCTGTAATAATTTTTGAATTCCCAAAATTTTTACACAAAATTCACAAACAAATTTTGTACAGATATATGTGAAATATCTTTCATTTATTGCCTGGTTGTGTATATTCGTAGTCCAAATATTTAAAAGTGGATATTTTTTTAAAGTACCCATAGAATTATATTTAAAAAAAACATGATGGGACATAAGGACATAGTTTTTCAACATTCTATCTAAATATTTCCCACTCTGCTTTGTCCATTTCTTCCAAATTCCCAAAACTTTCCTAATCCTAACTCTGTATACCCAAGCTTTTCCATAAGTGAAAAAATCAATTTCCATAACCCCTAAGTACCCTAGGAATTTCAACACACACTCAGACAAATGAAATGGTTAAGTGGGGGGGGGGGGGGGGGGGGGGGGGGCCCAGAAAGCAGAAGATTTGATATTTTGTTTGTAACAAAAGGGACAAGGGTACTTAACCTCACATAAAACTATGAAACAGCACAAATATAAACAGCATGTTTTGACTTCTATGGAATAATGAAAACAAACAGCAGCAACAAGAGATTGGCCGAAGCTATGAACAGCTTGAAGAAGTAAATAAAATGATCAACAAGTGGGAAAGTCTATCATCACGAACGAACAATCAAGTTGGTTTTCGGAACAGTCAACCGATGTGCCGAACTTATATGATGATGTGTCAGTGTTGTGTGATACAGCGAAATTTGTACTCCGAGCCCTAAGAGAGTAATCTGGACTAACATATGATGATGTGTCAGTGTTGTGTGATGCAGCGGAATTTGTACTCCGAGCCCTAAGAGAGTAATCTGGACTAACATATGATGATGTGTCAGTGTTGTGTGATACAGCGGAATTTGTACTCCGAGCCCTAAGAGAGTAATCTTGACTAACATTCTCGTCTTGTTTGTTTTAGTTTTTCTATTTGTAAACAGTACATTTATAAAAAAAACAAATTCATACAACATCAAACACAACAACAGACAGTCATACAAGGAAGTGGGGGGGTGGGGGGTACTACCTGTGCAGTCACAGCCTGTGTCAGCTTATCTACCAATGCAGCATCTGTAACAGGGTCACCCGCGGCCGCCGTCACCTTCTGTACGCCCTTGACCTCGGCAGGCTGGGGCAAACTGTTCTGCTGGGCTGCTGCCAGGTCCTTTTTGAGCTGAAGTAGGCAGGCAACCTCCTTGTCGATGACAGACTTATCTGCCTTGGCTGCTTTCAGCTCCCTGACTTTCTGACCCTGTAGGGCAAATATACTTTAGCGCACATTCACCAATCCTTACTTATATACTAAAATAGTTATAAAGTCAGGTTTAAGCTGGCAAAATACAATTTGAGATGCTAAAAATAATTAGATCACAAAATGTCATTATCAAGGTTCTTACTCTAAAATTATTTTACAATTTCCCAAACTTTTCACATAATATCTTAATGTCTGGTAGTGTGTTAGTGTGTATAGGTTGTCCAAATATAATAGAAATGTTTGTGTGAAAGTGAAAAACACGATTGGACTTATTATTTTAAATAAATATTTTTCATATTGCTTTGCCAATTTTAACAAAGTTCACAAACTTTCCCACAACTATGAATCAGTTTTCTAAAACTTGAAAAATCCAACCAATTTTTCCAAACATTCACAACCTGTATAATTTCTTTAACACAGACACAATCCAGCATAAAAATTTGAACTGATGATAAAACATGTGAGTTTAAGTTGACGATCTTTACATAATTTAATAAGCTGTCAAAATATTGAATCACAAAAAAACTTATTTACTACATGTATTTAAATTAGTTTAAAGAATAAAGAGAGGCCGGCTGGTCCTGCGGCTAGTTCACCATACTGTCAACCGACATGTCAAGGTTCTATCCCTGCCGCTGACAGGGTTCTCACATTTTTTCTGAAAAAAAATTCAAGGATGTTTCCAGACTATTTCAAGGCTATAAGAGCCAAATTCCAGGCTGCTGGAACACGTTGTTTGGGAAATGGTCATACGCCTTCTCCCCTAAGTGACCTAAATATTGCGGGAATGAGGTATTAATCTAAGGCTCGGTCAGTGGGCGTTTATGGCGTGTAACAATAAATATAGATTTTGATAAATTTCCAGGCTGACAGGCTATTTTTCCAGGCTAAAATGCCAATATTCAAGGTTGTCCAGGCCTTGATTTGTTTTTTTGAAACTCCAGACTTTTCCAGACTGTGTGAGAACCCTGCGCTGACCAATCCCTGCAGGAGTTTTGGGTCTAGTGGACGTAATAATCTTCTATCTAGGAGGAACGTCTGTAAAACTTATATGAGCACTTTCTAGCATGATGTGATCTGTGAACATTTACCAACTATACTTGATCTTGACCACTGATGGCGGTTATTGAAAAAGATGCGACTGGGTGCAGACAACAAGATTTTGGTCACTATGACCAACGCCAGTTACTGACCTGATTTGTGACGGAAATGTTCAGTTTGTTCACCTCCTCTGTGGTGGTCACCCCTGGGGCAGGCTGCTGCTGCGTGCTTTTCAAATCTTTACTGGCTGGTTTCTGGAGAAATTTTTTTTCAAACAGAAAATACTTAGTAAGAGAAATGTTTTTGAAAACAAATTTCTAAAAAAATCAACTTAGGCCTATTTATTTCACTTTGCAAGGGACAAAATCTCACCTTTGATTTATCTTCAGGTTTCCCTGCGTATTTAGCTTTAAGCTCTGCCATGGCAGTGGCTTCCAATTTCTGGAACAGGGGACTTGGCTAGAAGATGGGAGTAAAGTAACACATATATTTATATTCTTCAAGGAAGGGTGTCATTTTAAAGCACAAAATAAAGGATTTGATCTCTCACCAGTCTTGGGCAGAATATTTATTCCATAACTGAATATTATTTCACTTTTCAAATTACGAAAAGGGACCAAATACTGAATTTCTTTTGTGAAATTGAAAGTGCGGTCCTAATGGACGCTACCGAATTACCTTCCATTACTGTGGACTTAATTGTTGATGAAACTTTTTCTTATGAATTAATATTATGAATGAATACAATTTTTTTATGAATTAGATTATTCTAATAAGGTAAGTTATTATGTTTCTAGCAATTTACTCTCACGTGTTATTATTTTTTACCAACAAAAAAGTAAAAAAAATAATTTCGGAACCCTATCGATGCTTCAGGCATTCTGAAATAATGTAATAAAGTAATTCGTAAAATAATGGCCGGGACTGAAGGTCTACATAGCAAGAAAGTAGGATAGTACTTTAAGGGTTAAATACACTGATCTATAAAAAGAATGGTTAGCGCCTCTATATTAAATGTGTATGCACAAATTGAAGCCAAAATGAATAGTATGAAAGGGGAATTCAGTTATTTACATAAGCAAGTTACAGGAATAAACCACATATAATTAGAACAAATCCATATGATAAAAAGGAAGTCTAAGTCACTTGAAATGTATTTACAGGTCAGTGTTTAGGAAATATAATTTCATAGATAAGTGAAAGTCACGTGAAAGCCTATTTATTTTATCTTCAAGTATGTTACTTCTGTGCCTAATCCATTATTTTTATAGATCAGTGGTTAAGTAGCAGCAGAGAGTATCTAGTAATCCAGCCCCACCTGTCCAATCTGATGTCCAGGCTGCAGCATTGGGACAAACTCTCCGCCAATGCAGTTCACCGAGGGCGGGGCCAGGAGCTGCTGCTGTATAACCGAGCTGGTCGAGGGCATGTACGGCTGGAGCAGCACGGAGAGAAGGCAGGCCACGTTGGCACACACGGCAATCACAGAGCCGGCCTGCTTTCTGAAAGACAATGATGTTTTGAAAATTCCAAAGCTTCATAGAGCGAACGAGTTTTTAATTAGCTAAGGGGGAGTTGTTTGAATATAAGTAAGTAACTAAAGTATCCCGTCTGACCAAATTGATCCATAGGGCTGGTGAAGCAGCATTTACCAGTTTCTGTGGCCATGGCATACTAGGTGGTTGTGTGACCAGCACAATGCACAGCCGCCTTTACTTTACCCCAACTAAAGTCAGGTACACTGTGAGCTGGGTAGACTCAGGGACACCCTCCAGACCCGGGAAAATATCCTAGTCTGCACCAGGATTCAAAACCAGGACCGTTGGTATGCCAGTCGAGCGTGCTACCGCTCTGCAACCGTGCCCCCCCCCACCTGTTTGAATATAGAGATCAACAAGTGTAATTTAAACATGTAAATGTAGACAATGATGAATGAGCAGTAGAAAGTAAACCTATAGCAATAAACTCTGACTTACACTTCCTCTGGGGATCCTTTAGCCAGGACCCAGGGTTTCATCACTTGCATGTACTGATTGCCCAGTCTTGAAATGTTCAAAATGTTCCTGATGCCGTCACGGAGCCTTGAGACAAGAGAATCAAACACTAAATGTTACAAACAAAAACATGGATTAACTGCAGGTTTTTAATATAAATATTTGCTGACTTTGCATATTTTTACCAATTCTTTATTTATTTATGGCTTCAACTTAAAGGTTGGTCAGATGGATGATCACCTCAAAGCAACCTATATACGGGGGTATAAAAAGACCCCCCCCCCCCTTTAAATTACCCGCAAACCTCCAGGTTGGTAATGTAGCCCTTTAACTGATCTGTAATCTGGGCCAACAGCTCCACTCCCCCCCCCCCCCCCCCCCAGTATTACCTGCAAGCCTCCAGGTTGGTGATGTAGCCCTTCAACTGATCCGTGATCTGGGCTAACAGCTCCACGTCCTCCTCCGTCAGAGACATCTCCTGCACCACTCCCTTGAAGTTGTTGTGAAGGAACATGAGTGCCCTGAAGATATACAACATAATACAACATTTATATAACACTGATGCATTACACTGTTGATACAACGTAAAAAAAACAAAAACATCTTAATTACATCATCATTACAACATTAATAGGCTAATTCATTCACGTACTAGTCAAACTATTAATTTTACATTTAAATAAATGTATCTTTCAATCTTATTTCTGATTTCTTATGATACAAAAAATTAAAAACCTTTTTGTTAAAAAAATCAAAATGATAACAATAATAGTGCTTGTTTATATAACCCTAGTATCCATGGTATTACATTTAGCATGCTCAGTGCTCTCTTGGTATAAATCGCAGTTATATTGGTATCCACTAGCCGAATAGAAAGGTCATCTTATATGCTATTGACTCTCCTTCTATACAGTATTCAGACAAATCATGATTTGAGACGAACAGAGTACACATAAAAATCTATTTACTAAGCATAGATATCTTTCCAAAATATTATTTCCAAGGAGCAGCCATTTGTTGTAATGCCAATAAATATATTCAGCTAAATGAATCAACTGTTAAAACATACACAAAACAATTCTCAAGTTTACCTGTTGATGAAGTTGCCCAGGTTATTCAGCAGCTCACTGTTATTTTTCAACAAGAAATCATCCCAGCTGTAGGCAGTGTCCTGCAAAAAAATATTATAAGTAGTAAATTCACAGGATACCATTCCAAACATTTTAATGATCATATCCGTTCAAAATTCTTTTAATCCTTACAGTCCCGGGCGCGTATATAGCGGAACTGAAGGCAGCATAGATAGAAGTAGGTCGGTACGGGAAGGGTTAAGGTACAATAGAGCCATGCAGACTTTTACTTTGGTAAAATTTTTAAAGGATCTTCGCTCCTATCATTTCTCCATCCTGTGACTTCATCTATTATAAATATTGCTTGCCCTTTAGTCAAAAACTCATTCAACTACATTCTTAACGTCAAGAACTCATTCAATAACATTCTTAACTCGCTCTCCCTCAAGCTCAGACAAACCGCCTGCTATGACACCTTCAAAAAGAACCTAAAGACTCACTATTTTAAGATTCACCTTTAGAAATCAGTTCTATCGTTTATTTTCGTCTCGTTTTGTATAACCCTAGTCATTATACGTTATTACTCGTATGTATGTTTTGTCCTCCGTTTTTAATGTGCTGTTAATTAGCGCTATATAAATACTATTGTTATTATTTTTATTTTAAAAAAGTTAAGTACTCTTCTGAAGCAGCGTTTACCAGTTTCTATGGCTATGGCGTACTAGGGGTGTGTGGCCAGCACAATGCACAGCCGCATTTACTTAACCCCCAACTAATGTCAGGTACCCATCAGAGCTGGGTAGGCGCAGGGATACCCTCCTTGCCTCCTTGTCCCGGTAACAAATCAAAGCCATCACCAGGATTTGAACCCAGAACCTTCGGACCGCCAGTGGAACGCGCTGCCGCTCGTCCTGGAACAGGACTCTTTTAACTCATTTGCTACTACTGCGACTGAATGCGGCATACCCCCCTCCGTACTAATGTGCCCCAAAGCGGCCGCCACGTGTGTGACTAATCTATTGTCGTTTCTTGATATTTTTTTGACATGCAAGCACGGCTTTTAAAAAGTAGGAATATAGTCTGTTTCGTTAATAAAAGCCGGATGTTTTTATCTAGTTTCGTTTTATTGCGATGCGTTTTCAAAGTATGTTATTTTTTCACTGGCCTTTCGTCTTGTAAAACTTTTTGTATAGTCTTCGTCTTTAATTTTTTACTTTATTAATCAATAGCTCTATACCTCCAAATATAACATTTAACAACAGTTCTGATAGTAAGGATGCTGCAGATATAGACTTAGATGAATTTCCATTTCAACTCGATTTTTGGGCTTTATGATACTTTATCGGACTTTGACGCTAGGGCTAGTGAAAATATTTAGCCAAATCCTAGGGTCTCAACACTCAGCGAATGATTCTACTGATTATTCGACATTTTTTATGTATAAAAGTATACATTTCCAGAAAGCTAAGATATTTATCTATTTTATGATGTAATTTTTATTCACTTTGGGGAATATTTAGTCATTAAAAAAAAATATTTAAACATAATTTAATAAATTTAATACGGAGTTCCTTCCCTTTGGCTTGTATTTTCAGGGGTGTCTTTGGAAACTAGGTTAGTAGCAAATGAGTTAAGGCTATAAATCAAAATGTAATTTTTTTTAAAATTGGCATTATAGAATAAAAAAACTTGTTTTAATACTAACAATTTGACAATTCTATAAATAATAAAAAAACAAGAACATATCAGTATTCTATCCTAGCTAATGCTGTAAATGAATTGAACAAATAAATATTTTGAATAACTCACCTGAGATTCTGGCCTGACATACAAAAGATAAAACCTGTAGATGTCGGCCGGGATGCCAGTTGTCTCAGCCTGGTCTCCAAACACACCAGAGTTGCGGCTCTTGGAAAACTTTGTGTCTTCATAGTTGAGGTACTCTGGCAGGGGCAAAGAAAATTATAACAAGTTTACCCTGGGTGCCAGCATTCATTTTATTTGTAAGGAGTGATAGGCATTATGTAATTTGAGGGTGGGTCAATTAGCTAAGGGAGGAGGGGGTCAGTCTAGGCAAGCGTGCCCCCTTTTGCTCAAGGAATGATGTTTAAGAAAGGGCAGCATGGCTGGCTTTATCAGGGTCTTTCAGTAATTCAAGCTAATGAACTACGTTGTTAAACCCACGTCAATCAGTTCACTAGAAGGGGTCAACTTTTCACATGGCCATTAGACCTGAAGGAGTTCAAGTCTAAGATACCAAAAAATTATGATTTTTAGGTCCTTGGGGCTAGCGAAGCAGAGTTCACTGCTCTTTTTGGTTAAGGGATTCATGTGGCCGACACAATGCCTAATCATCTTTACAGCCCCTCCACCCATCTCCAGCAGATATCAGGTACCAACATTGAATACTGTGCCGGCCACACAATCCTTTAAGCATAATAATGGACCAATAATGGACCAAACTCATCATAGGGCCGATGAAGCAGCGTTCAACAGTTTCTAATCCATGGCATACATGTGTGGCCAGCACATTGCCCAGCCACCTTAATAATGGGTAAACTGTACTATACGGACATTGTGTTAAGTGAGAGTAAAAAATTCAGAAAAAAGTGTTTGTCTTACCAGTGGCTATCATGTGGTTGACCACAGAGTATCCATCCTTGGTGCCAAGTAGACACGCAGGGAAGATGACGCTATGGAAAGGGACATTGTCTTTACCTAAGAAGTTGTACATCTCTATCTGTTGACAAAACAATGCATAGAATAAGATGTAGCAAAATTTGAAAGGGACCAAAGCGCAACACAGGTATAAATGATGCTTTACCAAGTCATTGAAGAGTATAGGTAAGTCAACTAAAGCATAAGACTGTGTCGGACCATAGGTATGGTAAAGCACAATGTCCAGCTGTCAGGGACACCCGCCAGACCCGGGAACTAATCTTAGCCGTCACAAAGATTCTATCACAAGACTTACAGGTACTGCCGCCCAGCTCGCTGCGGCTAGACCACCGTACCCCATACACATTTAAAGGAAGAATCCGTCATTGATTTGCAGTTTTTGAGTAATCCATAAATGTAAGAAAAGATCTAACAGAATTAAAAAGTCCTTCCACCTTTTCAGGGTTCTTCCACCACTGTTTCCACTCTGCGGTGTAGTTGGCCGTGATGCTGATGTAGCCGATGGGCGCGTCAAACCACACGTAGAAGACCTTGTCTGTGTAGCCCTCCAGGGGCACTGGGGTCCCCCACTTCAGGTCCCGGCTTATGCAGCGGGGCTTGAGCCCGTCTCGTATCCAGGAGTTCGTGATCATCTTTGCATTGTTGGTCCAAGTGCCGGCATCAAAAACACGGTTTAAGTGTGTAGTGAGCAGAGGCTCTAACTGTTGTAAACATTAAACATTGAGAATATTGAAACAAATAGCTTTGTTATTAATGCTTGTTATATTAAAACTTTCCAATGTCCATTACTGAAACTAAAAATCTCCCCTATAAAACATTATTTTCATAATACCTTTTAATCTAATATAAAGCTAGGAAGCTATGCTCATTAGTATTGAGTTGTTAATGAACAAAAGAGTATAAAGTCAGAGCAATGTAAATTTACCCCAACTAAAGTCAGGTACCCATCAGAGCTGGGTAGACTCGGGGACACCCTCCAGACCCGAGAACAATTCCTAGCCTTCACCAGGATTCCATCCTAGGACCTTCGGTAAGCCAGCCCCCTCGCCCCCTACTTACTTTAGGCAGATCCACAAACAAGTGGCTGGAGGTCTGAATCACAGGGGAGCTTTTGCAAATCTTGCACCTGGGAGACTTCAGCTCCACAGCATTGATCAGCTTACCGCAGCCGTCACACTGGTCACCTCGAGCATCATCAAACCCACACAGAGGGCAAGTCCCTTCCACAAATCTGTCCGCTAAAAATCTGCACCACGGCCCAGAGAAAAACAAAAAGTTTTACAGTGACGTCAGTATTCTGCAAATTAACAGTATTCTAATAAAAGGGACAAAAAGTTAAAAGCAATTTTTTTTAACATTTTTTTCTTCAAAACTCTTATTATCAGTACATTGAGACTGACTATTAGACATAATTGTCACATGTGACTTACTTGTCAAACTTAACTTACTTGTCACATGTAACTTACTATTACTATAAGTTATTTTTTGTCAAAACTCTTATTATCAGTACATTGAGACTGACTATTAGACTTAATTGTCACATGTGACTTACTTGTCAAACTTAACTTACTTGTCACATGTAACGTACTTGTCACATGTAACTTACTTGTCACACTTAACTTACTTGTCACATTGTATACACTTCAACTGGTCAACACTGTCTTTCAGTACATAGCCATTATTGTACAACTTCCAGAATATATCTTGGGCTATTCTGTGGACATCAAAGGGGAATAAATCTAACTAGACACACATTCCCTAAATAGCTTTCACAGCTTTATGTTAACTAAACCTTCCATTGTAATCCTCATTTTACAATCTAATAGCACCAAGACCCAGACACGAATTCCCACTAAGCCAGGCCATGTGTTAACATCAATTACAGTTCTGCTGCATACACACAAAGTTCTCATACCTACTAAACATTCTGTTTAGGGACTGCAGGGAAAGGTTATATCCCCTGATCTATTAAAAAGAATGGATAGAGCCTCCATACTAAATGTGTATGCACAAATTGAGGCTAGGATTGATTGCACAGTCTTCACTATTCACTTATCGATATAAGCAAGATATAGAAATAAACCATCTATAACTAGACAGGGTTCGTACATAAAAATTGCCTCAAAATTCCAGGAGTTTTCCAGGAGTGTTCCAAAAGTTTTTCAGGAGTAATTTTTTTGAAAAGCCAAGCTGAGCTCTTTAAAAAAAAACTCGCTACACAGCTTTTTTTGTGTTTTATGACATTACAGGGACTTATATAGCCTACATCCCAAGTTTGGATCGAAAAAAAAACAACTTTTTGTTTTCCAGGAGTTTCCAGGAGCTGTACGAACCCTGCTAGAACAAATCTATACAATAAAAAGGAAGTCAAGTCACAGGTCAGTGTTTAGGAAATCTAATTTTATAGATAAGTGAAAGTCATGTTAAAGTCTATTGAATTTGGCTTCAAGAATGTTACTGTTACTCTTAATGGGAGTGTACCTGTGATTAACACACTTTAAGGCCCATGGGTACAGAAGTGTTATATTAATAACATCTAATGTTGGTCTTGTCTAAGGCATTTAAAGTGGATGGAACGAAGAAGGGTTGAATTAATTGTAAAATGTTTTAAAAAAAAAACTTTGTTTAACAAAAGAGCCTTATACTTATACAACCAGGAGAATATTAATTGCATTGGCTTTAAAAGATAAGAACAGAAGTAAACCAAGTCCACTAACTCTGTCTGTTGCTCTGTTGTTGTTCTGCCGAAGTAATCAAAGTCAATGTTGAACCACTTGTAGATCTGGACGTGGAGCTTGTTGTACTTGTCGCAGATCTCTTTTGGGGTCACCCCTTCCTCCATGGCCTTCGTCTCTGTGGCCGTTCCATACTCGTCCGTGCCACAGATGTACAGCACATTGTAGTTTCTCAGCCTGGCGAACCTGTGGAGAGAGCAGGTCAACAGTTCACAAGGGGGGGAGAGATAAAGGCATGCATCGTGTGCTGTCGTAACAATTCAAAAAGGGTAAGTTGCCCAGCAGAAGTTTACAAAAAGTTTTACCTTGAATAAACGTCAGCACTTAATACACATCCAATAATGTTACCAAGGTGAGGGACGTTGTTTACATAGGGCAGAGCACTAGTCACCAATATATTTCTTCTTTTTGGAACTGGCAAACTAGTGAATTTGAAAAAATAT
This sequence comes from Anisus vortex, assembly GCA_949126835.1. Taxonomy (NCBI): domain Eukaryota; kingdom Metazoa; phylum Mollusca; class Gastropoda; family Planorbidae; genus Anisus; species Anisus vortex. The sequence continues at coordinate 2,757,809 of OX421500.1, read as the reverse complement.
AATGCATGAACTAACTTTTACACATTTTAAACAAACAACATTACAACAAACTAAAAGATGCTCCTAGTAAGAATATACACTAAGAATTATGAACATGAAGGTGATAGATCGCAACATTGTTACAGCATTTAGCAACAAATCAAATGACCTACATCGGGTGTACCCTCGGCCTTGGCTGCTCTACATCTTTTGGGTTTTTACCCCAGGCAGTACGGGCAGCCTCCAGCTCCGCTTGAGACATTTTAACTGTAGGAACCTGGGGGAGGGTAAATAAGGTCATTTAATCTCAAAGATGCCTTAGTCACACCGCATGGTGAACCTGGTCATTTAATCTTAAAGATACCTTAGTGACAGAACATGGTGAACCTGGTCATTTAATCTTAAAGATACCTTAGTGACAGAACATGGTGAACCGGGTCAGTTAATCTTAAAGATACCTTAGTGATAGAACATGGTGAACCGGGTCATTTAATCTTAAAGATACCTTAGTGACAGAACATGGTGAACCTGGTCATTTAATCTTAAAGATACCTTAGTGACAGAACATGGTGAACCTGGTCATTTAATCTTAAAGATACCTTAGTGACAGAACATGGTGAACCTGGTCATTTAATCTTAAAGATACCTTAGTGACAGAACATGGTGAACCTGGTCATTTAATCTTAAAGATACCTTAGTGACAGAACATGGTGAACCTGGTCATTTAATCTTAAAGATACCTTAGTGACAGAACATGGTGAACCTGGTCATTTAATCTTAAAGATACCTTAGTGACAGAACATGGTGAACCTGGTCATTTAATCTTAAAGATACCTTAGTGACAGAACATGGTGAACCTGGTCATTTAATCTTAAAGATACCTTAGTGACAGAACATGGTGAACCTGGTCATTTAATCTTAAAGATACCTTAGTGACAGAACATGGTGAACCTGGTCATTTAATCTTAAAGATACCTTAGTGACAGAGCATGGTGAACCTGGTCATTTAATCTTAAAGATACCTTAGTGACAGAACATGGTGAACCTGGTCATTTAATCTTAAAGATACCTTAGTGACAGAACATGGTGAACCTGGTCATTTAATCTCAAACATGCCGTCCTTTAGTCAAAATGTAAACATGGTCATTTAGTCCCTGTGACACCAAGTGACAGTGTAAGTTTACTTTTCTTATCAGTGAGGTACAAAAAAATAAAATGTTTACGTGTACCTGATCGCTGGTATTAGCTGGCACTGAGGCTGCAGGCTGACGATCCACATTGCAAGAGGGTAGACTAGGCAACCTTTGGGACAGTAGAGATGCCTAAATAACAATGGAAATTCACTTGTATAAAAAAATCCAATACATAATGCAGGAACCATAACATAATGCAAACAAAATCTTAGGACGAAATAGTGTTTTAAATGTCCTACTGAAATGAACGAGGGTCAACTTACTTTGAAGACTTCAGGCCCTGCCCCTCCGGTCAGCTCGGTCACTGCGGCTTTGACCATTGGAATGTTCTTGACATCCTCACAATAGCGCTGGATGTTTGGCAACTTAGAGAGCACATCTAGAATGGACGTGTTACAAATGTATGAAATAGCTCAATGAACTTTACCACAAAAAAAAGAAGCTATTTTCTGGTAATAAGGGTTGGCAACACATGTATAATAAAGAAACAAGACTAATTATTTGCGCATAACAACAAAATTTAAAAAGCAATAAAATAATAACAAGAGTATGGTTATTTTGGATATCTAGTCAGACTTCAAAAGAATCAAGTAGTTGCTTAACTAATGTCATTTTCAATGTAATGTATAACAACTAGAATATATACCAACCTTGATTTTTAAGACCCATCAGAGGGAAGATTGAACTAAACACACAAACGTCACTTACAGAGAACGTATCCTAAAAAAAAAAAGAACGTGAGTTAAAGTTAAGTGAATCATGAGATCACTCAAATACCTGGGAGCTATTGTATCCGAAGAGGGCTCCAAAGCCAGAAGTAATGTTCAGGATTGCCTAGACTATAGTAGCAATAAAGAGGCTCAAGACAATATGGAAAGACAAGAACTTAACCCTCAGCACCAAAATCAGGATGATGCGCTCACTGGTTCTCTCCATTTTCTTATATGCTTGTGAGTCCTGGACTAGAGAGGACGATCAATGCCATGGAGATGAGATGCTTTAGAAACCTTCTAGGCGTCTGCTATATAGACCACATCTCGAATGAACAAATACGAAAAAGGATACAGATGAGAACCAGTACGTGACGTTTTTTTGGCGCGACCGTTTTGGCGCGGGACGTTTTGGCGCGAGGAAATAATTGAGAAAAAGAATTTTTTTTTATAATAAATGAAACTAATAATAAATAATAATAATTTAAAACGATGTAGGTTTACTTTAATGCATTTAAAGGACTATTAAACTTTAAAATTGCAAAATGTATGTGGACGCTGATAACAGAATCAGTAAGATCGTTGAAACGTATAGAAGTAGAAACGTAATAGAATACTTAAGCCAATAATTTTTTAATGGAGCCATAAAAGATTGTTCATTCAGGATATTGTTAAAAAACATTGTTTTAAACTGTCATTATTTAATATTATTACATTATTTGTCATTTTGTACATTATTTATTATTCAATCAGTTTATAAAAAACTAAGTTATTAAAATTTAATAATCCAATATATACATGGTTGTTTCATTTATTATACAAAAAATATTGTTTTCATCAAATGAAGTTATTAAGTTAATTTGATTAAATGATGTGATGTGCTTAGGCCTATAGTCCATCGCGCCAAAACGTCCTGCGCCAAAACGGTCGCGCCCAAACGTCCTGCTTCGAGATGAGAACAGCTCACCAAGATCCGTCAACATGCAAACATTACAGGACAATCAAATCATTTAGTGCAGTCAACTCATTACAAAGATTATATTCATTCCTTTGGAATGGGTTGCCTGAAAACCTCAGGACAAATCAACAACGTATTACTTGAGATCCTTATCAAAATACATAGACCTGACTCAAACCACAAAGACGCATAAAGGCTCCAGGATATTGTCTTCAAAGTTAAAACCTGAAGACTAATTAGGTCATACACTCTAGTGCATGCCCTGATATGATATAGCCACCACAATAAGTAAACTGTACTCACACCAAGTAGATATTTGGATTTGGCCAACTTGCTCTCCAGGTACTGTAGCACTTTCAACAGAGGCTCTGTGACACTTGACTCTTTCTTTCCTTGACCAATCACGTTGACCAAGTATGTAGACAGCAGCGGCTGTTGAGAAATGGATTTTTTTCTCCCATCATTTTAAATGGTTAAACTATTGGATTCAATTTTCATTTAAATATTGAATAATGAATTTCTAAAAAAAACTTATTTTGATGAGAAATAATGGTATAGAGATCCGCAAATGATTCCATTATTGGTTACAGTAGGTTGAAAAGAAAAGAGTGGGGAGGGAGATATGTTAATTTGGGGCATTCCATCAAGAAGCGAGCAATCTATTGTTTCATGTGCTGGGGGTGGGGGGGGGGGGCTAATCTCTTCAGATGTGGATTTATTGTGTTCAGCTGCCAATGGAGGGCTACATGACCTTTTCTCATCCTTACATTACAAGCAGCGTTTAAGTGTGTACATCACACTCACGAGATTGTGAGGCCAGTACAATACCCCAGCCACCTTTACCTGTCCCAGCTAATGCCAGGTTCCCATCAGGGCTAGGATTGAAACCCAGCAACTTCGGCATGTCAGCTGAATGTGCTGTCGCTAGGCCACACAAGTGTCAGTATGTTTAAGCGTTGCTGAAACTATTACCACAAGATACACACAACATCCCAACAGGGCTAGATGTAAAAATAAACCAATCAAAAAGCCAGTCTATACACACAAGACTCAAATACTTACAAGTAGCTGATTGTTCTCCCAGTCTAGAATTTCATCTTCTCCTTCCTCATTCTGAAGTTTACCAACTTTTAAAAACAAATATCTGGTGGGGGGGGGGGGGGGGGGGAAGAGGAAATATAATAAAATGTAGTGGACAACATATGAGTAGCCATATTGCTGAAGGTGCCAAGTCAACAGAAACTGATTTTTACAGAAATCAACTTTTTAACGCAGCAATTTAGCATCTTTTGATGGGCGCATGATATTTTCTTGAAAATATATCTGAGTACCCAAGAACTTTTTAAAGATTGAGCTAAAGAGCAGGATACAAATAAACAGATACTCTTGAAAACAGCGGGGATAACTCACTTCTATTTTTAGCATTTCTTGGCACCTTTTGAAATCGGACCACTCTTATAATTTTTGAAGTAAAATAATATTTTTAAAAAGTTTCCGTTTCAGACCATGTTGGTCAAGAGATTGTGAAGCAATGTGAACAGGTTTCTGTCGCAACAGAGTACAAGGGCATTCTGTGGCCAGCACAATGCCCAGCTGCAATTACAATTCTAAATCTAATATCGGGTAGGATACTTTCAGAGCCTGGGGGTAGACCCAGGGCAGGGAAACTCTCCAGTCACATAGACGCAAAAAGAACATGTGTGTATAATCTCGATTCAAGCACGAAACCTACCGAATGGCTAACCGAACCAAATGCCACCAGACTCTAGCATTATTAGTAAAAGATCTATACAATTATAATATAGCCCGATTTTTTTAAGCTTTTACCTACCATTAGAAAAAAAATAAAAAAAAGTAAGATCACATTACAGTTAACAAATTTTGCCACAAAGTTAATTTTGAACATTTATTCTTAATTTATATCAAATATTTCATTGTTGGCTTTACAAAAAAATGTTAAAGTTATGTAAATAGAAGGGTGAAGCAAGAGCTAGGATTTTCCATTCACGAAGGTTTGAAAAAAAACAGTGACTACTTACTTTGCAGCTGTGTTTGCAGAAAAAAGATATTTGCCTTCTGTTAGTTCCAGAACTGGTAGTTTAGACTGGCTTAAATATGGAGCAATAATATCTGAAATCATAGAAGGGATAAAGATAATGTCCAGTCAGTAAGCCACATTATATAACAAAAATATAGAACTGCTGAAACTCTAAACTGGTGTGATTTTTTAAGAAACAGTGAAGCCGATATTAGTATTAGTAAGTAAAAGTAAAGTACCCATCATACCAAATTGTTCATAGGGCCGGCTTATTTGCATGCAGTCCGCGTTTTAGTCATAGAGTTTGGAGTAGGGTAAAAATATTCTAGTTGAAAAAAAAAAAGGTCTTTAAATATCTTAAAACAAGGACAACATTCTACTCTACATCAGCATGATTTTATTAGGCTTAGACTGAGAACTAAGGCTTATTAGGCCTACTGCTAGGCAAACTACCAAGTAGGCCTGGCCCACTGGGATTAGTTTAATTTTAAAAAAGTCTTACTATAATCTAACAAAGTGGCTATTAGGACCCGATAGACTTAGTTGATAAATAGTTAGTATCGGTAAGTTTAAATAGGTTAGGGATGGCTTTGTAGTATTTTTGGTAATAGTTAGTATCGGTTAGGTTATAAAGGATAGGGATAGATTTGGTGTTTTCTGTGCTAATTTTTATAATATGGTAAAACAAATATATTTTGTGTTTGTTTCCCTCTTTTATGATGTTTTTTATGAGTTTTAAGGAATTCTGACTGAAGTTGGGTCCGAAGAGCCATTTCATGCTAATAAAAGGACCCGATCCGAATAGCGACAGCCATAATCTAAATCTAAGTCACATAGTCTAAGTCTTTAAATATAAAGTTGATGTCATTTTTGGGAGTCAGTCATAAGTCTGTTTCATTCCTACTTAAAAATCGTATGTTGTATGTGGCCATGCCATGGGCACGCCAAAGTATCCTGTCGAACCAAATTGATCCATTGGGCCAGGGAAACAGCGTTCAACAGTTTCTGTGGCCACAGCATACTAGTTACTAGGTGATTGTGTGGCTGGCACTATGCACAGCCGCCTTTACTTTACCGCAACTAAGGTCAGGTAGTCTGAGGTAGGTATCCATCAGAGACAGAGCTGGGTAAATTCAGGGACACCTTCCAGACCTGGGAAAAAATTAAAAATCCTAGCCTGCAACAGGATTCGAACCCAGGACCTTCAGTACGCCAGTCAAACGCACTGCCGCTTGTCCACCGTGTCACCTGGGCACGCCAAAGGCTATAGTAATTGATTGGCCTTATTAACTTTTGTCATATTTATTTATTTACATTTATCATTTAGGCCTATTCACTATTAAAACTAAACTTACCGGAATGCCCCAATTCAATGGCAAGTATCTCCGAAGCGGTGCCGGTCAATCTTGCCGCTATTAAAATTTTTAGAGTTTGAAAATTACTTTTGTCTGTGTACAGTTTCATTTCCAGTTCGTTGTGGAAATCAATTTAATGAGAAGTGGGCGACTAAAGGAAACAATATTGTATACTTTTAATCGCGTTGCCCAGTGTGTTTCATCACCAACAACTACAGTTATATCATGCTGATCCGGAAAATGAAACTTTTGTCTACGGGTCCGTAAACGAAGATTTTGACTGAGCTTTTGAAAAAAATGTTAATAATAATTACGGGTCTAGTTACATTTTTGTTATAATTTTCCCATTATTTTCGTGTTTGCATATTTTATGTGAATTTTTTTCTAAGCACAGCTAAAAATATATATTAATTTGCCTACGGATGTTGCTGTCCTTTTAGCCTTTATGTTCCTTCTTAGGCACTTCAGAAGTATTGATACTGTTGTGTTATCTAACTGATATAAATAATATAAACCGGAATGGGCCTAGAGCACTGACCTATACAAAGTTAAAGAGTGTTATCTGAATCTGGTGTTGTCAGAGGTCGATCTTCTGAGCAAAAATTAAAACTGGGTTTTCTTGTTCCGGACATATAGATTTCCATGGGCTTTTATTTTAAAGATATAAGTTGCACTATTCCTCCCCACCTCATTTATACTATATGTGCCTCCCTTGCCCCTTATACCCCTTCAACCTTGCACTATCGTGACTATGGGTGACTTGCACTCTCCATTTAAAATGAATTATTGCCACTGTCTTCAAGAATAATTATAAAAAAATAATAAAATAATAATAAAATAATCTTAGCCCACAGGCATAATTAGTTTTAATAGGCTATACATACTCTTAAACCTAATCGCTATGTGCTTTTAAAAAAAAAAATATAGTACAAAAGGAAACGAAATCACTATAAGTGTTAATCTTTGGGCTTTTATTATATACATATATAATAGGGCCTATATATATATATATATACATATAAAATCAATGTAGAATATGGACATAAATAAAATATAAAAAGGAAAACATTCTTTAAAAACAATTATATAAATAATAAAATGTCCTTTTTATTTCTTTAAAATGTTAATACCAATTTTAATCAAAATAAATTCTGACTAGATTTTATATATCAGCTGTAGCAGTCAAATTAGTTAATCAGAAGTCTCAATTGTTTTAAAACAGCTAGACAAATGACAATTAAAAACTTTCGGACAACAAAAATTAACTTTTTTCTCTGAATCTATCCAGCTCCGATAGCTACCTGACATTAGTTGAGAAAGTTTTAGCTAAGCATTGTTCTGGCCAAAGAATCCCCTTACCAGTTATGAAACAAATTAATTTAGCCCTTATATGGATGACAATGACTATATACACAACAGGAGTAGGAATGTTTAAAAAGTAAAAAAAATACTGAAGCATATATACCCAGGCAAGAAAGTGAGCAACGTATGTATAGAAAAATGGTCGGGTATTTGCAATCGGTTGAATAACTAATCTTATACCCAAAAAGATAAATGGGCCATGACATATAAAAAAAAAGTGTTTTAAATATAAAATCTTTTTGTATAACAGAAACAAAAGGTAAATCATCTAGACAAACTAAATGCACTGTGCCCACACCAACATGGCTTCAGGAAAAATAGATCATGTGAGACTCAATTGATAGGCTTAATAGATGACTTGTCTAAGGGATTAGATAATAACAACCAAATTGATGCTATATTACTAGATTTTTCAAAAGCATTTGATAAAGTTCATCATTCTAGTCTTCTTAAAAAACTTAAATACTTTGGCATCTCTGGTCCCTTACATCAGTGGATTCAGGACTTTCTTATAGGCAGAGAACAAACAGTGATAATAAATGGCTCTAAGTCATCACCAATAACAGTAAACTCAGGAGTTCCACAAGGAACTGTTCTAGGGCCCCTACTATTTCTAATTTACATTAATGATCTGCCAAATTGCATCAACACAGGCACAAAAGTAAGATTATTTGCTGATGATTGCATAATTTATAGAATAATAAAGACAGGAAAAGATAGTGAACTTTTACAAAAAGACCTAGATGAACTACAAAAATGGGAATCAAACTGGAGTATGTCTTTTCACCCAGAAAAATGCCAACTAATAAGGGTATCCAAGAAAAAGAAACAAATAATAACAAACTACTTCATTCATGGTAAAGAACTAACTCAAACTAGCAATGCTAAGTATCTAGGAGTAATAATAAATGATAAGTTATCTTGGAACCCTCACATTGATGAAGTAATTAAAAAATCAAACAAAACATTAGGATTCATAAAAAGGAACTTTTACAAATGTAATAAGAATATAAAACTAAAATGCTATCTCACATTAGTTAGGCCTATACTAGAATATGCAGGATCTGTATGGGACCCATCAACTAAAGAAAACATTAAAAAATTAGAACAAATTCAAAAAAGAGCTGCAAGGTTTATAACTAGTGAATATTCCCAATTGACAAGAGTAACACCATTAGTCAAATCACTAAACCTAGAAACACTAGAGGACAGAAGGGCAAAGAGTAAAGTAGTAATAATACATAAGGCATTAAACTCTAATTTAGAAATACAACCCAATAACAATCTGTTGCAAAGCTCAGATAAACATAAAGACAAAAACACCTTCCTTGTCCCTTATGCGAGAACAAATGCATATAAGTACTCTTTCTTCCCGAGTGGCATTCGGGCATGGAATGGGTTGCCTGAACAAACCAGGAAAACCAATAACCTAACATCATTTAAAACATTAATAAAAATGCAAGACTAGACTCGGACCACGGATGAGCGTAGGACGCAATAATCTTCTTTATAGAAGGAGCGTCTGTAATGTATAAGATAAGAAGATAAAGGGAGAATTTTGACAATACATACAATTAACCCTTCCCGTACTGACCTACTTCTATCTATGCTGCCTTCAGTTCCGCTATATACGCGCCCGGGACTGTAAGGGTTAAGCTATGTAGCCTACAAGCAATTTCAAAATACTTCATTCATGGCAAAAAACTAACCCAAACTAACAATGAAAAGTACCTTATAAGGAGTAATAATAAATGATAAGTTATCTTGGAATCCTCATATTGATGAGGTAATTAAAAAATCTAACAAAACATTAGGCTTCATAAAAAAGGAACTTTTACAAATGTAACAAGAACATAATACATAATTTAGAAATGCAACCCAATAACAATCTGTTGCAATGCTCAGATAAACATAAGGACAGAAATACTTTTCTTATCCCTTATGAGAGAACAAATGTATAGAAATACTCTTTCTTCCCAAGTAGCATTTGGGCATGGAATGGATTGCCTGAACATACCAGGAAAGCCAGTAACTTAACATCATTTCAAACATTAATAAAAATGTAAGACTAGACTCGGACCATGGATGAGCGTAGGACGCAATAATCTTCTTTAAAGAAGGAGCGTCTATAATGTATATGATAAGGCATCAAGTTAAACACAATAACTTAATTATTAATACCATTATAAAAACGAATCCAATCTGTGTTCATGAAAAAAAAACAGTTAATGCGGCCAGTCACACTTAGTTGGATTAGATGAAGGAATAGGTAAGCAACGTCCTAGTGTTTCACATCCTGGTGGAGCCCAGTTCTGAAAATAGAACAATTGTATTCCCTGTATTCCCTGTCAGATCACATATAATAAAACAACCACAAAGTCATAAGTAATTTTATATATAGGGCTGGGGAAGGAGAGATACCTGTTTCATTGGCCTGGCACGCAAAGGATTGTGTGGTCAGTACATATCACTCAGGAATTTTCCACTTTTACTTTCTCTTGCTGGTGTTATACATCCATAAGAAGGCTCTTTTAACAGCTACCATAACAACAGCACTCTATACTGGCTCAATATTGGCCCAATATGTGCCCAGCATTTGGCCAATATTTAATATTGGAAGAATAGTAAAGTAAAAGCATCCCACCAGACCCATTTGATCTATTGGGCATGTAAAGCAGTTTCCAAGGCTACTCTATACATGGAGATTGTGTGGCCATCACCATGCCCAGCTGCCCATTACCAGGATTGGCAGAATATTGGGCCACAACTGGAACAATATAGTGTGTTATAAGGGAGGATACTTTTCAGCTTAACAATGACTATGACCTTAGTGTGTTATTAGGGAGGATACTTTTCAGCTAATCTATGACTATGACCTACACACTCCTTCCTTCTCAATCAAATGCCACTTAAAAATTTTGTGTACGGTAGAGGCAGATCTATGGTTGTAAGCAGCATGGGATGTGTAGGATGCACTATTTCATTGGTTGTCCTGTAAACAAGATGAAGAACTTACCATCACTGCATCATCGCACATGTTTAACTGTGGAGCTCCCGGGACCAGGTTGGCTAGATGTTCTTTCACTACGTTCATTATGGCTGGGATCTGATTTTTGTAAACAGGGGTAGAGGGTCTGAAACCAAGAGATGAAAGTAAATGAAATGATTTATCTAAAAATAACTTTACATTTACATTTGTTTCCATAGTCTGACATTCTCGAGCAACAAACATATTTTGAAACTTTAGACTTACCAGTAAAAAAAATATTAGATGTGTTGGTAAAAAACAAAACGAAAAGAGCATTAGCTCACCATTCTATTGGTCTCTGGTTTTATTTTGATCCATTGTTAAGCCTCAATGTCTAGGGGAGTTGTATATCTTAAATGATTCAGATAAACCCTTGAAGAACCCTATTATGCACACACTTGCACTGCCCAACTTTCAACTAATCAAGAATGAAAGATGGCAGCAGTATATACTCAGTTTAAACTATTTAATCCAATACGACAAACATATACATCAATCATATAAAACACAAGTATAAATATAGGTCAACTCTAGCAGTCGCAAACAACAGTCTCTCTATAACTATCCTTAACTTTACCTCACAGGGAGAACACACTCTATCTAATCATGTGACCCCTCTGACCAATTGGACAGGGGTAGAGTTCAAAAGGTCAAACAATGTGACCAAGAGTCCACGGGGGAGATAATCAAAAAGGGGGAAGGCATAGGAGCAAACTCCTACTGACCTTCTACATCACACCATTGAAACTGAAACTTTTTAACCCAGTCCTGATGGTATCCCTTAAGTCTGCTTGGGAGGGTAACCATATTTTTTTAAAGCATTATTTTATTTACATTGTTAAAAATTGCTTGTTATATTAACCATATAATGTATGTGGTGCTCATTGGCAGAGGAGCGGGTAGCAATATCTGTACAGGAAGTAAAAAAGCATGGACTGTAGGCTGTTCTGGACACACAGTCTGCTTTGATGCCAGCCCTGTAAACATTAAAAGTCAGCAAGGGAAAGTTAACTTGTACTATAAAAAAAAAGACAACCCTGTTTAGTGTACCAATAACAATAAAGTCAATTAAAAAAGACATAGATGGAGCTGTAGTATGGTATCTTGTGTGTTATAATAATATAAGAATTTTATTTACAATGATGAGGGAAAGGCTTTATTATTTTGATAATGCCAAGATAATAGTTGAATAGGCTATCAATAGGAAGATTTGAGTCCGATACGATGATTAAAAAATTCTATGACAAACTATCTGAACCGATTAACGTATGCTCAGTGATTTATTTTCCATTTGATTTATCAGTTTATTGTGATCTCTGGTTTGAATAAAACTTTATATTTGAACTATGAAGAAATGTATTATGTTGCTTTAATAGTTTTTTTACAGTGAACTTTTTAATAATATTTTTTTCCGATTTTTTTTAATAAACAGAGTTATGCTACTTGATTCAAGGGTAGGGTAGTTATAGGCTGGCAACTGCTTAAGGGTGAAAGGGTATTCATTTTGCATTGGCTTGATGAGATACTTACTTAATAGGGTACTTCTCTCCAGGATCTGCACCAAGGTCAAACAACAAGGGCAGCAACGTATGGTTCGTCTGATCATGGGTAGTAACTCCCAGAATATTCTCACCGGGACAAAAATCTACCCCTGAGCCCTACCAGAAGTACAAACAGAGCTTTATAAATAATCTGTAAATTAGTTTATTCAGGGCTGTGCATCGAATATAAACTGAATATTCATTGAAATGTCAGACTACGTATGGTAGCTATGCATCAAATATAAACTGAATATTCATTGAATTGTCAGACTACGTATAGTAGCTGTGCATCAAATATAAACTGAATATTCATTGAATTGTCAGACTACGTATAGTTGCTGTGCATCAAATATAAACTGAATATTCATTGAATTGTCAGACTACATATAGTAGCTAAGCATTGAATATAAACTGAATATTCATTGAATTGTCAGACTACGTATAGTAGCTATGTAGATGAGCTTTCTACAAGGCCTACTAATACTTTAAATATTTTAATAGTTTTAAAAGCTGTGCTCACATTTTTAAATTCCTGCCAACTATTAGACCAGGTCCATAAGTGAGCTTTATACTGTCCAAGTCTCACTGCCATCAGAAGATCACCTCTGTAATAAAAAATTGGTCTGCAAAAAAAAATAAAATATGTTACTGAAATCTAAAACCTGTTAATATTAAAATTTAAGTAACTTTCTAAAATGATGAGTATTGCGTGCTATGCACGTCCATGCTTTAAGTCTATTCGTTCAGTCTGATAAGGGGTTTTTGATGAGGCAAGTTGAGGTAACTCATCCCAAGGCCAAATGCCATTCAGGCGTATCATTAGGCTCTATGCTTTAAGGATTACCTTTCAAAATTTTTCCCATTCAGTAAGACATCTTTCAGACTTATTCCATCAATGAGTCTATCCTTGGGGACAGAAATGTTGCTCAGGTCCAAAAAAGTGCTGAACAAATCCATCAAGGAACCAGTTTGGTGAGAGATCTAAAAAGACCAGAGAGTGATATAATCTGAATTGAGAAATAAAATTACAGGCTTTCATTGCATAAAAAAACCAGATGGCTGAGCTAAAAACATAAAGGTATAATATATATAGTTTGGGGTAATTTACAAGACATATTTAAGTGGGAGATCTTAGTTACTAGTCTATCCCCAGTTGTGAGATTGGAATAGGAATTAACTTAATACAAATTTAAGGTTCATCAAAGGAAAACAAAATATTAATAAAGCTCACTAAAAGAGGTTGTAAAATGATGTTTTAATAATTTAAATTTAAACAGCTATGATTAACAATAAAATTCCTTTTTTTTTTAAAGTTAGAATTAGCTAGAACAATATTAGTAATATGTTATTACTACTACAAACTTTTGTCTACTTCAAAAATTAATTTTTCAAAATCTTTATCAATACATATTTATTGTTTAAGTAGACTATCACTCAGCACCAAATCAGCAAAACCCTCTGAGTGCCCATGTGGCTACAAAATCAATGCCCCATTCTACAACAAAGTCCACTCAACAAAGAAGCCTGAAACCAGGACAGGTCTCAAGGTGCTACCATAGACAATTTTAAGTGTTGAGAAGATTCGATTGCACTGGCTGTCTTAGTTAAAGGAGGGAAAGTGTGAGAAGCAGAAGAAGAAAAGAATAATCTAAAGACAAAACTGACATTATACAAACTGCTTCCCACCTTCAATGACCTGCTGGACAATTACAACATCAGTCTTATTTATGACCCACGGAGAAGTCTTTACAATTACCTGCCCTTGAGAAATCATGCCGGGCCACCAGGCTATAGAGGGCTCTCTCATGCCACCTTCAAATGTCGTTTCTTTACCACACAGAAAAGGTCCGTTGCTGCCACCTGAGATTAGAAAAAAAAAACTTTTTGTCTAAAAATGTAAGTCACTCACACAAACTTGACTACGCTCGCACTCGATGAAATCAGATACCGGCATACAACGCGAGATTTAAAGTCTACAGACACATTACAAAGTAAAAAACAACAACGTGAGATTGAAAGTCTACAGACACATTACAAAGTTAAAAAAAACAACGTGAGATTGAAAGTCTACAGACACATTACAAAGTTAAAAAAAACAACGTGAGATTGAAAGTCTACAGACACATTACAAAGTTAAAAAAACAACGTGAGATTGAAAGTCTACAGACTCATTACAAAGTAAAAAAAAAAAATGTGAGATTGAAAGTCTACAGACACATTACAAAGTTAAAAAAAACAATGTGAGATTGAAAGTCTACAGACTCATTACAAAGTAAAAAAAAACAATGTGAGATTGAAAGTCTACAGACACATTACAAAGTTAAAAAAAACAATGTGAGATTGAAAGTCTACAGACACATTACAAAGTTAAAAAAAACAACGTGAGATTGAAAGTCTACAGACACATTACAAAGTTAAAAAAACAACGTGAGATTGAAAGTCTACAGACTCATTACAAAGTAAAAAAAAACAATGTGAGATTGAAAGTCTACAGACTCATTACAAAGTAAAAAAAAACAATGTGAGATTGAAAGTCTACAGACACATTACAAAGTTAAAAAAAACAACGTGAGATTGAAAGTCTACAGACTCATTACAAAGTAAAAAAAAACAATGTGAGATTGAAAGTCTACAGACACATTACAAAGTTAAAAAAAACAACGTAAGATTGAAAGTCTACAGACACATTACAAAGTAAAAAAAACAAAGTGAGATTGAAAGTCTACAGACACATTACAAAGTAAAAAAAACAACGTAAGATTGAAAGTCTACAGACACATTACAAAGTAAAAAAAACAAAGTGAGATTGAAAGTCTACAGACACATTACAAAGTAAAAAAATACAACGTGAGATTGAAAGTCTACAGACACATTACAAAGTAAAAAAAACAACGTAAGATTGAAAGTCTACAGACACATTACAAAGTAAAAAAAAAGTATAGTAATCATATCAGACCAAATTTATCCATAGGACCGGTGAATCAGTGAAGCATCATTTACCAGTTTATGTGGCCGCTGAGGGATATTGTGGCCAGCACAATTCACTATGTCCAATATTTGTCCAACCATCAGTTAACTTGACCCAGAGATACCCTCCAGACCTGGGAAAACATAGATTTCACCAGGATTTGAACCTAGGAACTTCAATGTTCCATCAAAAGTGCAGCCCATCGGCCACCATGCCTCTTATAGAATTAGTATGCAAGTGCCAAAAGTCTAGACTAAATATTTTATCCATTCACATTGGCACTACTGTCGTGTAGAGCTATGGCCAACTTCACCATATCCTTCCAACAAGGCCTATCCATGACATATCATCCCCATGCCAGGTTTTGGATTTCCGCTTTCACATCACCAGTTAATCTTTGTCTCTACCTGCATGTCTCCCCACACACCGTTTCCGGCAGTAAACTACTAAGTCCTCTCTGATGACATTATTTGCAGGTCTACCCATTTTAAATATTAAGACAAAAATATTCTTTAAGGAGTATGTTATATATACTTGCCTTCAGTTTTGGCATACGTCGCAGCCCCATTGTCAGAGCTAAAAAATACCAAAGTATTCTCCACAACATTGAAAGTCCACAGTGCTTGCAATATTTGTCCAACTCCGTGGTCTAGTTCTCTGACAGCATCTCCGTATCTAGCCAATTAGGAAAAAACTTTTCAATCATTATAATATTATTCTCAGTCTAGAAAAAAACAACTTTATAATGTTAACAGCAGTTCAAGTTTAAATTATAATTATTAAAAAAAACAATATTTGTTATTTAAAGTACAGTTCTTGGGAAAGGGAGTGGAGTGGTAGAGGGCTGCATGGCTAGCAGTGTTGTTCAAAAGTCAGTCTTGACTGTTACATGGAAAACGACCCAATTAATGCCCTACAGAGAAAAGATCAAGCGACTATATATCTTTCGCCTGCATACAGGACACATACATCTAAACTCGCACCTTAACCACATCAAACCAGAAAAAGCGGCGACATGCCCCCTCTGTAAACACCAAAATGAAACATTTGAACATATCATAACCTTTTTTGACTGTCCGGCACTACAGGACATACAAAATGCCCACCGCCCCAAAACACAAAATCTCTCAAACACTCTATATTCAAACTACAAACAGCTACAAAAAGTCTGTAATTTCTTCACCATAGCCTCAGGCCGAAGAGCAAGTCCCCGTGAGGGCTGCTGGATGAAGTTGATGATGACTGATATTCTAGCTATGCAATGAATATTGAGCTGGACACCCATTCCCCCTCGGACTACCGCTAAGGGCAAGAAAAAATAACAACTTTACCAATAGTTCAGTTTCTCCCAAACTATGGCAAATGTTACATTTTATACATCTGGCTCCGCTTTAATGTCATACCAGTAAATGCTACTAAGATGAGAAAAACTACCCACAATCCTCTTTTTGATGTTCCCAAAAATTGAGATGACGCATACAGAGGTTCATGGGTGGCGTCAACTGCCCAGTACAAGAAAAAGGGCTGACCACTTTTTGCCTGGTTTTGAATAAAATCTCTTGCTTCCTATAAGAATGAGAGAAAAAAAAAGTACAATGGCTAGTATAATTGGTTAAAGATACTTTATCAATGATATATATATAGTTAGAGAATATTACAGAAAGATGAACCGGTACTCATAATTACAAAATCAGCCCTAGTGAACGTTTGGCTAAATTGAATCAGCCCAACAAACAAGACAACATAAAGTTCCTCCCCCGCAAAGAACAATGCACTATATTCCACTTGAGAACAGGACACATAGCACTCAACTCACACCTAAATAGAATAAACCCAACTCACCCACCTAGCTGCAGACTTTGCCCCTGCTCACAAGAAACTGTGGACCACTTCCTGCTTGAATGCCCTGAGCTAACCTACCTCAGATACACTCTGCTCACCCCCCCCCCCCTTTCAACCTACCATTACCAACACACTATATGGCAATATTGAACAGCTGAAAAAGACATGTAAATATGTTTGTCTGGCATTTACTGCAAGAGAGCAAACAGCTCTGCGGACTGGCTAATAGAAGCAGAAGAAGAATATTTAACTGAAAACTAATAAATATCAAAGTTTAAAAAGTCTCAATAAACAAATAAAAATGTAATAAGATTTTAAGAATGTACCTGAATGTACAATTGAGTCAGGTTAGATTCACCAGTTTTAAGATCAATAAGAAAGTCCTCAAAGTATCTGCAAAAGTATTACAAACATAAACATATATTCAATACAAATATCTACAATTAGAGAGTGTAAAATATTTTAAGCTTTGAATACTTAAACATTGGTAATAGCATAGACTAAACTCAAACTGGTTGGGACACCAATTAGAATGTCAAATGTATTGTGTTATCTATAATTTATATATATAAAGCAGACTGTGTGTGTGGGTTCCGATCATAATTGGTTAATTTCAAGACATGTGACCTTATTGTCTCATATTTTACTTTTGTGATCTCGCTTTCTGAATGTGTCTGCTCTAGCTGAGTGGTAAGTGTATCTGACTGCCATGCGAGTGACCTGGGATCAATTCCATACTGACTACTTTTTTTTCTTTTTCTACCTTTTAAAAATTTACATTGACAATTACTTTTTTTTTTAAGATTGTAATGTAAAGAATTTTAGGACTTAGAGCTTTTCTAAAATGTTTTCAGTAATTAAAATTTAATTATATTTGAGTTGCATGCGGGAGATGGGTGTTTGATTCTCAGCCAGGGATAGTCCAAACTTTATGTTAAATAAAAGACATGGTCTTTTTTATCCAGATTACAATATTTTTCTTAAATTCCTTTCCCTAAATGTTTTCAGTACCCATTAAATAATTAATAATTATATTTTTAAAATTATTATAGCTCTCTGTACATTGTAGTTTATAAAATTTTTATCAGTAGCTATCAGTAGGCCTATGTATTTTTCCCCCAGGCAAGGCCCGGGCAATTTGGCTTGTAAATTATAATCCATGTAAAGTTTCAAAAATTATTTTTTTTAGCAAATCTCAAGGGTACCTGGACACATACACAATTGGCTTGTAGGCCATTGCCACTGAAACTGATGAGTGCAGTGCTTTAAATAGCCAATGGACTTAAAATGATCTAAAAACTAAAAGAAATGTTTTGCTTCAATTTGAAAACTAAAATCTATATATACCTTCCAATCATGTTAGTGTTTCTGTAGATGGGTATATTTGGAGTAGTTCTGTCATCATAAGGCCCAAAGTGGCAATTTGGGGATCCAAACCACTCATCAAATCCATGTTTAAGAGGATGATAGTGAGGCTGATGACCTAAATGCCTAATTTAGATCCAAAATAAATGTTTTTGTTCAGATAGATCAATACAATCCTTTCATTTATTTTTATCTTATCTTATATAGGCCTACTTATATGTTACAGATACTCTTATACAATAAAGATGACTGTGTTCTATATATCAGTAATATATGTGTGGGACAAATATATGCCCTCACCATTTCCCAATAATTTTGTTGCGATAGCCATTTTGTTGTAGAAGCTCTGGAAAAAGGATTTCATTATCAGGAATTCCCCCGACAATATTTTGTGGAGTGTACGCTGCATGAAATAAAACATAAAATTTAATGCAATTAGTTTTCTGAATTATATTGAAAGAATACTTTGAGTGAATAATGTTGTTTTTTAATATTCAAAATAAGAGTGATCATTTAGCGGACAGTGCAATTTGCTGTGTCTCAAATCCTGGATTTGAAATATCTGATATTAGAGTTGCATAGTGAAGGACATCTGAGCGTTGTGCTGGCCACACAATACTGTACACAAACTGTTCATCATTTGCCTCAAAGCCCATTATTATACAGGATATTAAAAGGACCAGTAATTGACCATATAGGTGGCGTAATCAAACCATTGTACTAAGGAAATATAATTGAATACCACTAAAAAACAAAATATTAACACACATAACTATCAGTCTAAATATAATGATTATAATGCAAACATATAGCTTAAAATTGTGTAAGTCAGTACTAAGATTAAAAAAAAACTGATTAGACCTACCATTTCTTCCTGGTTGATTATTGGTATAGAAACCATTCCGTATGGGAAGGCGACCACTTAACAATGCTGCTCTAGCTAGAAAAAATTATAGTTTAGATATGGCATCACAACATCCACAAACGGAAACATACACACAAAGTTAAACATATATTTATTTCGATCTATTTAATTACGGTATCATAGTCAGTCAAATACGAACAATTTTAAAACCTTACTAATCTTTAAGGAAATATTTATTTTACAATAGTTTTGGAAACAAAATATCACCAACATGGAGAACAGAGGGGATTTGCTGAGTAAAAATCTGGAAATAGCATTCCTTCCGCAGCCATTTGATCTAAATTAGGTGTCTCTTTGTTAGGCTCTCCAAATATGCCAAGGTCACCCCACCCCATCTAGTTGAATATAAAAGGAAATATATTTATATTGGCCTTCATAATATATATAGCCTATGTTTTATAAATATCTAATAAAAGATTTTATAAACATATAATTAAACCTTTTTAAAGTGGCTTATTAATTTTCATATGTAATATTTATCTTATCTATGTTACTGAAGTAGAAATTCCATCTATACAGAAATATTTTTTGTTCTACTGTGCTTTGAGTTTGAATATGTATATACTACCAGCCACCATTTATATATATATATATATATATATATATAAGAAAATAATGAATGATAATAGCATTTGACAAAGTCCTGTGAGTGTTTACCAATGCAAATTTAAGATCAAAAATGTTTATGCCATTTTGATACTAGGCACTATGTAACATAGCCTATATATAGATCTAGTCATATAGGCTTACAACTATATGGTTGCCAGACGTCCGGCAAAAGGAGGACATGTCCTCCTTTTTTAGCCCTTTGTAGAATGAGACTCTAATTTATTTACAGTCAGTTGAGTCAAAGCTTTTATTTTACTTTTAATTTTATGTTTTTAAGTCACTGCCATTATCCATATGGACCATATGATATAGGTATAGCCTAGGCTATCATCTTTGTGATTGTGCCGCCTAAGACAGGCTAAGGCCCGCTAAGGCTAAGACTGCTAAGACGCCTAAGTCTAAGGCAGCAATTCAATAATATTCATAAATATATTATGTGCAAATTCATGGCATTCATGCATAGAGGTCTATATTTTTAAGTATGTCCTCCAACATTCAACAATATATGAGGGATTCGATTTTAAAACTAGTATTAAAATGTAAAATGCATTTACATCATCCATAAGCAGAATAACGTAGTTTGGCTGCTTTCGACCACCAACTCCAACGCGACTATGTTTCTGAGAAGTAACAAATTTTATTGCAAATATTACTGATGCAAGAAATAGAAACTGTCTTGTTTTTGTTGATATTAGCATTTTGGATATGTGATTTAACCGAAGTGTGGTATCTATACACTTAACTTGGACTGTTTAAAACTTTAAAGCATAAACACAAAAATCGTTGTTTTCAAGTTATTCTTGCTCTCGTTACTACTAATATCATATCACATGATGGAGGTTTAGGATTTCTATTTTTTAAACACGCTATCACGTGATCAAACTAAAAATAGAAAACTACCATTAAGCATTTGTTCATAAAAGACGTCATCGTGTGCTTAACGGTAATAAAATGGTGGCTAACGCGATTTACACCCCCCCCCCCACACACACACATATTGTTTTCGCTGGTGATGGTGTGTAACCCAAACCCTCTTTCTTTCGACTTTGGAGATTCACGTTTATTAGATCTAAATAAAGAACAGAAACGTAGGCCTATACTTATCTTATGCATCAGAAAAAACTTTGCTCACTTAAAAAAATAAACAACGCTCTCTTCTCTTATAATAAATAATAAATTTGATAAAAATCAAGTTTTCAAGGTTTTAAGACAACTTGCCGTAAGGCGTGTAGAATATCATTTGTCAACCACCTTATAGGCTAGGCCTATACTGCGTCATCGATCATCATCTATAATAGGTTAAATAACTGCAAAGGATGTCATGGTCTTCATCGCAACCGATGGACACATATCATATATAGATCATAATAGATCTATATACCGAAAGCCGGCTGGCCGTGTGGTTATAGTTCACCAGACTGTCAACCAAAAACCACCTGACACGTCGCGGGTTCTATCCCCGCCACCGGCAGATCCCTAGATGATGACTAGATGACGTTAAAACGTTAGTACTGGGTTGTTATCACGAGTGCTTAACCGGCAGCAGTGAAACCTCTCACATTATAGTCTTCTAGAGCGCACTGAGCATGCTAAAATAGCACGGATAGAAGCGCTATATAAATGACCATTATTATTATTATTATTATACAAGCATCTTATATTATAAGATAAGATAAGATTGCTTTATTGATCCAAATAAATGGAAAATTGACTTGATTTCATAAATTCCGTCTTTCAGCATACCTAAAACAAAATAAAGAACCATTTGTACTCAAACACAATAGACATTCACGCACACTTTCATACCATTTATCATACAAGAAAAAAGTAGGCCTATTATTTAGGAGTCAGCTATTGAGCCATTGTATTTCCTGGCTGAAAGATGATTCTTGCCCTTATTGAAAGAAGCCGACCACTTTGACTAGATATTATGTAACTATCATGAAGCGGGTGTGCATGATCTTGGAGGATTTTATCAATCAAATACAGGCACCTTGAACTGAAAATATCCGCAAGAGATGGTAATTCTGTATGTGTAGTACGAGAGGCTTTGTTTATTAGGCGGTCTATCCTGTGTTTGTTCAATGTGGTGGTATTACCATACCAGCAGGTGATTGCAAAGGTTATGATGCTACCAACAGTCGCCGAGGAAAATAGATTCATAATGGTTTTCACTGTGTGAAATATTTTTAGTTTATTAAGTTTATTATTAGTTTATCATATCATATATATATATCCTTTCTGTGCCGGCTTTCAAATCTTCACCGATTGGCTGGACTAAATAGGCTACCTGGAGTGAAACTCTGTCATCCGTTTGTAATTCATGTTTGTGATGTAGGCCCCTATTAAAATTTTATGTGTAGTTAAATTGTGTACTTTTTCCTCGTTGCTAACGGGTACTCCACAATAATATGAAGAAGACAAAAATAAAAACTTAAATACTTATAAGAAAAATGTTATCCCCCTCCCCAAATATTGGCAAGACCATCGCCTAGCCGCCTAGCTACCCGAAACCTATATAATTAATTATAATAGATCCCTTTACATATCCCCTATATGATTATATGATATGATAATATAATAAGCCTGCCATGCTCAATCATTTTAAAAAAATCATAAATAACTAAGGATTTTTCCCCAAGCCAGGGAAAAGTTTCTGTGGAGTGTGGACGCCCTAGGAAATGTTTATGTGGAGTGTGGACGCCCTAAATTGTCATGCATGAAATTAGAGTGCAGACGTATTTAATATCCGTAAACTATTTAGCCTAATACTTCACTCCACAATGAAAGGCGAAACGAAGCAAGGAATATCTGTACTTTGGCCGTGCGAATAGATTTTTGCTACACCTACCCAGCTCGCAGGCAGGTTGTTTACATTTTCACCGTCTTGCCTGTTTTATGTGTAAATCTAGGAATTATAAATTAATGAATATACATTATACCGTGGCACAATAATATTTCTTGACAGGCTACTTTTAAGTTGATGTAAGTAGGGCTATACTATAGTGTAATTGGTTCTAATTGTTTTTTAAAATAAATATTTTACCGGCCGGTTGGGGACCTAAAATTGTTTAATAAAATAATCTTAGTAATTCCAAATAGCCTTTAAATAGTAAATAGGTCAAATTAAATGTATTTATGTATATGTTTTTCGGTATCAGCTGCCACTTTAAATAGGGCTAGGGACTAGCCTTAGTTACCGTTTTCGCAATCCCTTTAGCTATACATGTTTAACATACAGGCTAACTGGCGGCTAATAATATATATAATATTATATAAATAGGTTTAATAGGAATTGAGTTATTATAGGCTGCCTATATAGTATATTAATCTATAACTTATATAACCTATACTATAATATAATTCCTATTCTATTGAGTCTATTGTAATTTAGCTTACCGATGATAATTTATTTTCAGACTTACATTTTATTATGTGTTTATTTCAATTTCAAATCCTGGGACTTCACTAAGTCTAAAGTCCAAGTGACTAAGCTTTCTGTTATATACCAAAATAAAAAGTAAGTAAATCTGGTCCTAAAATGCACAATGACAATGGACTTAGTCTTAGTATGTAAGTAAGTAAAGTACCCTTCGGACCAAAGTGATCATAGGGCCGGTGAAGCAGCGTTCACCAGTTTCTGTGGCCACGGCATACTAGGGGATGTGGGGCCAGCACAATGCCCAGCCGCCTTTACTTTACCCCAACTAATGTCAGGTACCCATCAGAGCTGGGTAGACTCAGGGACACCCTCAAGTCCTGGGAAAAAATCCCGGCTTCACCAGGATTTGAACCCAGGACCCTCGGATCGCCAGTCGAACGCGCTGCCGCTCGGCTACCGTGCCCCATAGTCTTAGTATGTAGACCTATTTTAATTTTATTGTATAGGCTACTTATTTTTTTTTTACAGCACTTATAGGCTGGACATAAACCTTTTTATATCTAAAACTATGATTTATTAAACTATAATTAAACACTTCTCTTTGGCCTCTTACTAAACTACTAAGACTTTAGAAGAAAATACTCAAATAGAGTAGCTGCTAAAAATAATTAATAAATTATAAATCATAACTCTGATAATAATATTAAGAATTAACAGGGCTAAGCTACCGGTATTTATCCCTGTAATAATATGACTCTTAATGACTCTATAATATTGCCTAGGCCTATTTCATTGCCTACCTATTTGCTGAGATTAGACTATATAGATAAAGATTAGTGAATAGCCTAGCAGAGTGGGCATCCTTTTGATAACATTGTGCCGAAATTGGATTTCTAATTCATTCAACATGCCCACAGCCTAAAAGTCATTCTGATCTAGCACTTTGTAGGAGTCTTTTGAAAGTCTTCCGTGTACAATTGAAAATCACTCTGCGTGGCAAGTTTGGCACGTGTGCAGTAGGTTGCTGACCCCTGTCCTAGAGTATGAATAATTAAAACTGATTATAAATTATAAATCATTAGTCAGTTCTTATTATTTAGGCGCCTAAGTAGGATATATTGGAATATTGCACATATTGCTATTTCAATCATGCTAATATAAAATAATGATATTATTATATTGCTATTTCAATAATGCTAATATAAAATAATGATTAGAATTATAAGTCCTACTCACTTTATAGTCAAAATCTAAGTACATTATAGAATAAACTTTAACTGTGCCAAAATATAGTAGCTATGATAGAAAATATAAGGGCATGGTCACTATTTCCTAGACTATACACAAATACTAAAGACACTTTTCAATAATGATTGGGCTTTTGATGAATGAAATATCTAAGGGCACAAGTAACTATTGTCACTGGCGGTGTATTTCAGTTAGTTCTACACTGTATATAAGGTAGGTCCTACTATAGGGGTAAGGGACACAGTGGCCGAGCGGCAGCGTATAGAACTGGCGTACTAAAGGTCCTTGTTTCAAATCCTAGTGATGGCTAGGATTTGTTCTTCGGTCTGGAGGGTGTCCCTGAGTCTACGAAGGTCTGATGAATACCTGACAATATAGTTGGGGTAAAGCAACGGCTGCTGGGCATTTTGCTTGCCGCACAATCCCCTAGTATGATGCGGCCACAGAAACTGGCGAACGCTGCTTCACCTGCCCTATGAATCAATTTAGTCCAACGGGATACTTTACCTTACTGCTATAGGGGCGATCCGAATATATTACTTAAACACTGAGGGAGATTTGGGAGATTTTATGTATGGATGCACACAGAGAGCGGTCTTGATTGAATTTGTTTGTATGCACAAATTTATATATGTCTACATATTACATAGCTACATAAAAAAAAAAACAATCGCTCAGGCAGAAGACTGGTTGAAATCACATACATTATATTTTAACACAGGCAGACAACAGGTCACAAGAATTGTTCACATGATTGCGCTCGTAAAAGCACTTATAAATATTGATTATCAAAGTGAGTGAACACTATGTATTAAAAAAAGCATGATATGATGACTTTTGCTATGACTCAAAATGAAACTTTTACTTTAAAGGTATGTGTGAGAAAGGAGGGAGGATTTGTACATAAGCATTGGGGAGAAAGTCCCAAAAATGTAGGCCCCTGAAGTGGTAGGACGAGGGGTATGAAAATATTACTTTATTTTGCATACATAATATACAGATGGTCCCATATAAATAACTGTAGGCCTAAAAGTCAATATCTATTGCCTTATCTTGGTATTTTGTAGAACTCTTCAAGAAATATTAGGGATTAGTGGAATCCCATTTGGGAATCACTGCATTAGAGGAGTCTGTTTCTCTTATAGTTCATTTTTAGTTGTACTGTTGCTCCTAACATTTCACATTGTTGTTTCTGTCTATCAGTAATATCTCGTGTATGTCAATCATGTTAAGGAGTGTATATAGACTATCTGTTACAACATTATCTTGGCAGCTTTTATTTTCTCATTCATTAATGATGGATTAAAATTGTCAAACTTCTAAGATTGATACATTGCACATATTCGGTAGCTGTATAGTGTTGAGTGTGTAGTGTATTAATGTTTCAATGTTTTAAAATGTTCAGTTTACCTAAAGTAAAGTATCTCTTTCATGCCCTTCTGGTTTTGGAATCAGGGACAAGTGAAATAGGGACTCTGGAAACAGGGACTTGTGAAACAGAGATTAGTGAAATAGGGACTCTGGAAACAGGGACTTGTGAAACAGAGATTAGTGAAATAGGGACTCAGGAAACAGACAAGGACTATGAAATAGGATCTTTCTAAACAGACAAAAACTAGCAAAAAAGGAACTCTGGAAACAGGGACTAGTGAACAAATACGGACTTGTGAAAGAGGTGCTAGTGAAACAGGTGCTAGTGAAACAGACTAGTGAAACAGGGACTCCAGTGAAACAAGGGCTTGGGGTATACTAGGTAGGACTTATTTAGGACAACCCTGTGTGCAGCCTCCATTTTATTTTCTCAATTTAATGCCAACATTAGCGATGAGTAGACTTAAAGTCACACTCCCCGCCTGCAAAACAAAACCCCGGTGCCTTTTATCTGGATTCGAACCTAAGACCTTCAGAATGACAAACCACAAATCCCAACATTACCAACCGATAAAAAAAAAAAGTAGCAGATATTTAGATCACAGGTGGATTTTCTTTTTTTCAGGTGTGGTTATCTTTGTCCATATCATAGTATTGTGAGAGCTGATCCCACAGCTAGGTTGGGTCATTAGTGTTATTGATTGGAAGCTACTGGCTATGTGAATACTCAATACTACTGGACCCCCCTTCCACACACACACACACAGACCTGATAGCGGTGCTGTTTGTTTTGTCATGCACTCTTTCTCCCTTTGTTATGCCCCCCCCCCCTATCTTTATTGCTTAATGTTTCTCACATCATGTTGATGGAGTTTTGTGTATAACTTCCTGGTATAAGTAGCTTGAGGTAGAATTCAAACTTTGTTGTTTTTTTATGTGGGACTTTGTAACAAAGTAAATAATATTTTAAAGAATATTTTGTGTGTGTGTGGAGTGTTTAATTACCGTATGTATAGGGTTGCTACATGGGACAAAAATGAGGTGAGGTTCACATGAGAGGCTGTTTGAAATGTAAATAGGCTGTACATAAGATACATATGATAGAGTTTGAGTTTTACATAACCTTTTGATTTCTTAGTATTAAGGTAAATCTATTTATATGTTACCATAATTTATTATTTTAAATTAGTTAAGAAATTTGACAGCTTGATTTAATAAGTTGCTGTATTATGTCTGTAGTCATGTATGTGTATAAAACAGTTAAAAGATATAATTTGAGGCTTATAAATAACAAAACCAGGAAGGGAGGAAAGCCAGCAACAATGGACTTATTGATTGCACTATCCCAGTGTAGCCTAGTGTTTCAGTACATGGGAAAACAATTTCCGATCATTTGCCCATTGTAACACACCTGGCGTATTACAAATGACATGCAGCCTATAGTGAAACTTTAACCATACATCCCTCTATGTGTGCATCTCCCAACAATGCCCTCCCAGCAAAAATTTTTTGAGGTGTTTTAATCAATGTATTGATCAGTTATTACTTTAAAATAAAGTGCACTTTAAACTGTCTACTCTCCCCTCTACTCATCAACACACAATCAATACTTGAATGTAATCCTTATAATAGTAATGATACTAATCTTTTTTATTCTGAAGGAAATTTGTTTTACAGCTATTCGTTGAGTTAGTAACTAAGCAAAGTACCCATCGGACCAAATTGATCCATAGGGCCTGTGAAGCAGAGTTCGTCAGTTTCTGTGGCCAGGGCATACTAGGGGATTGTGTGGCCAGCACAATGCCCAGCTGCCTTTACTTTACCCCCAACTAATGTCAGGTACCCATTAGAGCTGGGTAGAATCAGGATTTTCTTCCTGGGACAGGAGGGTGTCCCTGAGTCTTAGAAAGTAAAGTATCCCTATTTTGTTTATAGTTCACCAGATTCCACGGTGTATGTTCATAAGGATATTATGTGGCTAGCACAATGCCCAGCGACCTTTTCTTTTCCAAACTACTGTCAAATACTCAACTAACCTGAGAAGATTCAGGGACACCCAAACCAGAGTTTTTAAAAATGGATTATAATTCAAAGCATTTTATAATGGCAATATAAGCAATCATATACCATGTTAATGAACTATCGTTGAAAAGTTGAATGGGCTTCATATTAGTTAAACAAATAAAGATTTAGTATACCAGGCAGAAAGGTTTAGTGCTAAAACTATTGTGTTGTCAACTTTCAGCCTGGTGAAATAACGACCTACTCCTTGGGCATGTCTCCTCTGCTGGCTGCGCTGTTTGCTCTGCTTTTGTACCTTCTGGTCAGACTCCTGCACCTCACGTCACCGGCTTCGGCGCCCCTCATCTACGCCAAGGACAGATCATCTCAGTTTGTGCAGTGTGTGTTAACGCTCTGCCCAATTTTACAGCAACCGTGAGTGTCCTTCTTTAATGATAAATACAATCTGAATACAAACTGAAAAAAAAAAGACAGTTTTACAGTACATTGATTTCATTGCTATATTATCAATCATCAGTTTTTTTAATTCAAGAAAACTTGTTTGACGATATCTTAAATGTGTTACATTTGCAGCTATTTCCCTCCGCTATTATGGGGCAAAAGCGGACACATTCAGACCGTTCTGTATGCCAAGATGGGCCGAGTCAATGTGCCTGTCCCGAGTGGAATCAGGCACAGCATTCTGTTACGAGATGGCGCCACGCTGACCTTCGACTTGCACGAGCCTAAAGTGCAGCATAAGAGCGGAGGTAAGTTTTTATTGCACTTGTGAGTTACATTGAAAAAGTTTCAAGAAAATAAAAAAAAACTCTTCTTTGAGTAGAATCTCTTATTTGAGCTATGGATTTCATATTATTCTCATAGAAATATGGTTCCTTGAAAGTCTGGAAACTGTCTAGAATTAAGAAAAATCAATGATAAAAACATTCCTTGAGACATACAAATTTTGAGAAAAGAAACAGCACTGCCCTCTTTCTGTGTAGTTTTAACATTCAAAGTTTCATTTTATTAATCATTTTCTCAAATTCAAAAGACAAAACTCAAATTGCATCTCAAATCCTGGGTTTGAGTCCTGGTGAAGGCTAGGATTTGTTCTCGAGACTGGAGGGTGTCCCTGAGTCTACCCAGCTCTGATGGGTACCTGACATTAGTTTAGGCAAAGTAAAGGCAGCTTGGCATTGTACCGACCACACACAATCCTCTAGTATGCCATGGCCACAAACTGGTGAACGCTTATCCGAAGGGTACTTTTCTTACTTAATGTAATTTTTTTGGCAGCTTTTACTATCCTCTATTGATTTCCATTTTGTTAATTGATTTCACCCGTTGTCCGCAGAGTCGTATTGTCTCCTGATATGTCCTGGCATCGGCAACAACAGCGAGTCCCGTTACATGAGGACTCTCGTGGACTACGCCCAGAGGAACGGTTACATAGCCGTAGTGCTGAACCACATCGGCTCACATAAAACCATACCACTGACAGCTGCAAGGCTGTTCACCTATGGTCAGTATCCTAAGTTTTGGCATAACCATACTAAAGCTATTTTTGTTTTCTCAAGAAAACATAATCATGGCAGTGATAGGGGGTAGTATCCAGGTTGAATAGTAGATCTCACCAGTGTCTGAGGCCATCAGGGCAAGGAATGGGTTGCCTGAACAAACTAGTAAAACCAACAGCTTGATATCATTTGAAACCCTTATCAAAATGCTGAACTTAATCCACAGATAAGCATAGGAGACAATAATCAGACAATGTCCAATAGCCTATTTGTATTTCTATAACAATTAAGATAGAACATTTTGAACATTTGTTAAAATCCATACTAAGTGATTATTCCCATTGAAGTAGCTTCCAGTATATGTTTATTTTTTGTCTTCTAACCAGGCGGCACTGAGGAGCTGCACCTGGTAAGAAAGGAGGTGCAAAGGCTCCACCCGGACTGCGGCATCATTCTGATTGGCTGCAGCATGGGAGGCAACATTGTGGTCAAGTATCTGGGCGAGGACAGGGACCATCAGGCGGGCATTTTGGCTGCTGTGTCCATCTGCCAGGGATACGACGTTTTGAAGTGAGCTGCCTTTGACACTGATTCTCTTAATATAAATTAACTTTGTGTTGCCCGTGCAGTGTGCAATTAGTCAGTGTACTTTACCTGTTGCAAGTGTACTTTACCTGTTGCAAGTGTACTTTACCTGTTGCAAGTGTACTTTACCTGTTGCAAGTGTACTTTACCTGTTGCAAGTGTACTTTACCTGTTGCAAGTGTACTTTACCTGTTGCAAGTGTACTTTACCTGTTGCAAGTGTACTTTACCTGTTGCAAGTGTACTTTACCTGTTGCAAGTGTACTTTACCTGTTGCAAGTGTACTTTACCTGTTGCAAGTGTACTTTACCTGTTGCAAGTGTACTTTACCTGTTGCAAGTGTACTTTACCTGTTGCAAGTGTACTTTACCTGTTGCAAGTGTACTTTACCTGTTGCAAGTGTACTTTACCTGTAGCAAGTGTACTTTACCTGTTGCAAGTGTACTTTACCTGTTGCAAGTGTACTTTACCTGTTGCAAGTGTACTTTACCTGTTGCAAGTGTACTTTACCTGTTGCAAGTGTACTTTACCTGTTGCAAGTGTACTTTACCTGTTGCAAGTGTACTTTACATTTTGCAAGTGTACTTTACCTGTTGCAAGTGTACTTTACCTGTTACAAGTGTACTTTACCTGTTACAAGTGTACTTTACCTGTTGCAAGTGTACTTTACCTGTTGCGAGTGTACTTTACCTGTTGGGAGTGTACTTTACCTGTTGCGAGTGTACTTTACCTGTTGCGAGTGTACTTTACCTGTTGCAAGTGTACTTTACCTGTTGCAAGTGTACTTTACCTGTTGCAAGTGTACTTTACCTGTTGCAAGTGTACTTTACCTGTTGCAAGTGTACTTTACCTGTTGCAAGTGTACTTTACCTGTTGCAAGTGTACTTTACCTGTTGCAAGTGTACTTTACCTGTTGCAAGTGTACTTTACCTGTTGCAAGTGTACTTTACCATTTGCAAGTGTACTTTACCTGTTGCAAGTGTACTTTACCTGTTGGGAGTGTACTACTATAGTTACATTTCTAACTAATTTTTTTTTATTGAACGTATTATTTTGTAAATATAAATAGCTTTTCAAACCCTTTGGGTCATATTGTACATCTCACCAGTGTACTGGTCACTGCTCACAAGGTAGAAAAATGGCAGACACAATGCCAAGCCACTTTTACTTTATTTATTTTATATTGGCTACCAATCAGAGCTGAGCTGGCTGGGGGCCCCACCATGAAACGGTAATAACCATCAACCATTAAACAAGATCTGTGCAAGAGTCTTTCAGAATTGTCGTAACAAAAGGTTGTTACTTTTAAACTTTGAAGAAAACACTTGTAGAATTTTTTAAAGAAACAAACAGATTATATTATGGCAGGTGGATGAGATGGTCAATACACCAACTGATTTACTGTAAGGCTAACAGCTGAACACCTTTTATAAGTAGATGAGATGTTCAATAGACCAGCTGGTTTACTGTAAGGCTAACAGCTGACCACCTTCTATAAGTAGATGAGATGGTCAATAGACCAGATGATTTACTGTAAGGCTAACAGCTGAACACCTTCTATAAGTAGATGAGATGGTCAATACACCAACTGATTTACTGTAAGGCTAACAGCTGAACACCTTCTATAAGATTAGCTGATTAGTCAGTATACCAAGTGTTTGATGTATGGATTTAAGAATAGTGGTTTATTGAATAAGGGCTGCTCATATTTATCTATATGCAGATATTTGTATGCACAGGAACCGTTCGAAACTCATTGTGTGAGTGAAAAGTGCTGATGCAGATATTGTTTATGTTGTTGGTTACTTCGTTCATCAGTTTGTGTATATATTCTGTGTGTCTCTGACCTTTCAGGGCCAAACCTTTGCTGCTGTCCTGGCAAAACTTCAGGAGAGCCTACCTGTATGTGATGACCAGGAACCAGAAGAATCTCATCCGCATTCACAAGGATCAGCTGCTGAGTGAGGAGATCAGGTGTAAGTGCAACATCAACGAGAGCAATGTTTTCTCAGCTCTCACACTGGAGCAGTTGGATGAAGCGTTTACCAGGTAGCGTTTTTTGTTTCACATTCACATATGCTATAACCCTTGGGTGGGTCATTGGGTGCGCCAGTGATAACTGCTGTTGAATCTCCAGCCACTTGACACATCATTGTGTTGCCATTTTGGGAGCTATTTAACCCTTACAGCCCCAGGCGCGTATTATTCCATCAACCTACTTCTTTTCATCTGCCCCGGGCGCGTATATTGTCATCAAAAACAAAATACTCTGTCTCCCAGGCACATAGTTATTCCTCAAGGAAGGGTGTCTATTTAAAGAACAAAATAAAGGATTTGACCTTTCACCATAGTCTCGCCAGAATATTTACTCAATAGTTGAATAGTTGAATTTTATTTTGCTTTTTAAATTACGAAATGACTGAGTTTCTTTTGTGAAATTGAAAGTGCGGTCCTAATGGACGCTACAAGGTTACCTTCCGCTATAATGGACTTCGGTTTTTGTGACCCTTTTTCTTATAAATTAATATTACGAATAAATCCCATTTTTTTAATGAATCAGATTGTTCTAATAAGGTAAGTTATTATGCTTCAAGTAATTTACTCTCATCATGTTATTATTATCACTTTTTACCAACAAAAAAGGAAAAAAAAAGAATAATTCCGGAACCCCATCAATGTTTCAGCCATTCTGAAATAAAGTTTGGGCCTTGGGGAGTAATAAGTAAAATAATAGAATAAAAAAAAAGAAGTACCTGTCGGACCGAATAAATCCATAGGTCCGATGAAGCAGCGTTCACCAGTTTCTGTGGCCACGGCATACTAGGTGATTGTGTGGCCAGCACTATGCACAGCCGCCTTTACTTTACCCCAACTAAAGTCAGGTACCCATCAGAGCTGGGTAGACTCAGGGACACCCTCTAGACCCGGGAAAAAATCCTAGCCTGCACCAGGATTCGAACCCGGGACCTTCGGCTCGCCAGTCGAACGCGCTGCCGCATGGCTACCGTGCCCCCTACCATCTGGGCCTTGGGGAGTAATAAGTAAAATAATAGAATAGTAGCCGGTAATGAAGGTGTAGCAAGAAAGTAGGTCGGTGCAAGATGGTAGTCCCCTCTTTTTACTTTTTTCACCTTCTAGCATTGTTCTGCCCTGTAGAGCCAAACACTGTTGCTCGGTCATAGTGCCCCATATGCATAATCCTAGTTACAAAAACAAATGTCAACAACAAGAGTCTTCTTACTAAACCTGGCAACCATGTCTTTATCCCTGAAAATATTTTCTTTCTTATTATTACCTTTTACCTTAATATTATGTACTGATGGTTATGTGGATGTTGGATATTTTTATGGATAAACCTGACATTTTTGCAGGAGGTTTCAGGGATGCCAAACTGTGGATGAGTACTATCAGCTGAACAGCAGCTGTTGTTATCTATCAAATGTGAGTAACTTTTGGCTCAAATATTTCAAAACCACCAAATTATATTTTTTAAATTAAGTAGAAAAGATCTGAAATGAAGGTAGTGATTATAACACAAAGCATTAAATTCTAGGTATTTGGTATGCATGTTTTTTGTGGTAAAATAGAAATGGTTCTCTACTGTCTGGGTGCACAGTGGCCATGCGGCAGCATGTTTGGGCTGGCGCACGGAATCTCCTGGGTTCAAATCCTGGTCAAGGCTTGGATTATTTTCTGGAGGGTGTCCCTGAGTCTACCCAGCTCTGATGGGTACCTGACCTTAGTTGGGGCTAAAGTAAAGGTGGCTGTGCATTGTGCTGGCCACACAAATCGCCCAGTATGCCGTGGCCACAGAAACCGGTGAACGCTGCTTCACCGGCCCCATGAATCAATTTGGTCCAATGGGAATACTTTTTTTTTCTTCTTTAATGCCTATTCCACGAAAAGGCTGTCTTACACGGCTATGATATAATATGATTTTGTTTTTGTGCTTAATTTATTAAATTTCATAAGACCACAAGTCATTTTATTTTGATCCTTTGAACAAAATGCTTGTGTAAGTATAATTTTGTACATTACACTGATCAGCACTAAGCATTGTCGCGTTCTTTTGTTAGACTATTTCTAATTGTAATCTACAAAACTTGATTCCTTTAGATTAGGATCCCTCTTCTTTTGGTCAACGCTGAAGACGATCCCATTGTCCCCATGGAGCTCTTGGAGTATCCAAAGGCAGCTGCCGGTAAGACAAAAATAGGAAATATTGTAGTGGACATCTTACATCTTATAAGTTTAACAGACGTGTTTTCTAGATAGAAGATTATTACGTCCATTAGGCCCAAAACTCCTGCAGGGCGATAGGGATCGGTCGGAGCCAGGGATAGCACTGTCGGTTGACAGTCTGGTGAACTAACCGCATGCAAGCTAAATGTTTGTGCTGACAGTCTGGTGAACTAACCGCATGCAAGCTAAATGTTTGTGCTGACAGTCTGGTGAAGTAACCGCATGCAAGCTAAATGTTTGTGTTGACAGTCTGGTGAACTAACCGCATGCAAGCTAAATGTTTGTGTTGACAGTCTGGTGAACTAACCGCATGCAAGCTAAATGTTTGTGCTGACAGTCTGGTGAACTAACCGCATGCAAGCTAAATGTTTGTGCTGACAGTCTGGTGAACTAACCGCATGCAAGCTAAATGTTTGTGTTGACAGTCTGGTGAACTAACCGCATGCAAGCTAAATGTTTGTGTTGACAGTCTGGTGAACTAACCGCATGCAAGCTAAATGTTTGTGTTGACAGTCTGGTGAACTAACCGCATGCAAGCTAAATGTTTGTGCTGACAGTCTGGTGAACTAACCGCATGCAAGCTAAATGTTTGTGTTGACAGTCTGGTGAACTAACCGCATGCAAGCTAAATGTTTGTGTTGACAGGAACAAAATAATAATGTCAACCGCGCTTGAACAAACAGTGTTTATTCCTTTGACACCAGTGTCTCACAATTTTTTTTACAACTGATGGAAATGCAATGGGAATACAATAAATGGCACACACATTTTAATGATTTTTAATTCATAATAGCATAAATTTGATAATTTAAAAAAGTTTTCATGGATAATTAAAGTTAGTTTAAAGAACATAGCCCGGTGGTCTACGTGGCAGCACGTTTTACTGGCACACCATAGGTCCTGGGTTTGAATTCTGGTCAAGGCTAGGATTTGTTATGGAACTGCAGGGTGTCTCTGAGTATGCCCAACTCTGATGGGTACCTGGCATTAGTTGGGGTAAAGTAAAGGCAGCTGTGCATTGTGCTGACAACACTGTATTATGCTGATACTAATACTTTACTTAGTTTAAAGAGGTTATTAATGTAAATTAAGTTAAATTAATAAGCTGTATTAATCATAAATTTTAATTCTCACATAACTTTCCTTTTAGAATTGTATACTTCTTGCAGCCCTAAACATAAACAACTTTCGGAATAATATCAAAAATTGAAGAAAAAATTCTTATAATAAAATAATAACATATTTAAAGTAATTATCAAATTAATCCAAGTTAACTTAAGTAATCAGCCATATAAAAAAAATGTGGCTGTCAGTTTTTTAGTTTTTTGCTCCATCCTGACATAAAGTTTACATACATAATGTTGTTTATGATAAGTGACATTCTGTACATAATCCAAAATTGAAACAAAAAACCTTATAATATCGAACAATTGACCCACCCACCTCCGCTTGAATCACCCACTCTTTCTGACGCCCTGCACTAAAGAGCTGGAAGGCTCATCCGGCATAAAAGACCTTATTATTGAGTAAATCTTTGCATCTAGGGAAAAAACAAATATCCTCTGTCTTTGGCACAGATTGAAGTGAAGCTTGATGCTAGTAGTATACCCGACCATCTCATGTCATAAATAACAGTAACCAATTTCAAGACTTTCTCTGATTTTTCCAATTTCAGAAAAGATGCCCAATGTGATATTTGCCTTGACCAAACATGGCGGGCACCTTGGCTATTTTGAGAAGGGCTTTTGGCGTCCGGATTGCTTAACATGGATGGACAGGTGAACTTTTTTTTCCTTCTGATTAAGAAATTGTTGTAGAATGGACAAGTGTTAGTGAGGCCTGTCCCTTTTCAATGGATCTTGGTTTATTGTGTTCATGAATCTCCTAGTGCAGGCTAGGATTTTTTCCCAGGAATTGAGGGTGTCCCTGAGTTTACCCAGCTTTGAAGGGTACCTGACATTAGTTGGGGTAAAGTTAAGGCGGCTGGCCACACATCCCCTAGTATGTCGTGGCCACAGAAACTGATGAACGCTGTTTCACCAGCCCTATGATCAGTTTGGTAAGAAGGGTACTTTACTAATTGTTTGGTTTGATCTTATTGAATTCACTTTAAATATTTAATATTGAGTTAGCAATTGAATATTGAGTTACTAATTGAATATTAAGTTACCAATTGAATATTAAGTTACAAATTGAATATTGAGTTACTAATGGAATATTGAATTACCAATTGAATATTAAGTTACCAGTTGAATATTAGGTTACTAATTGAATGTGGAGTTACAAATTGAATATTGAGTTACCAATTAAATATTAAGTTACCAATTGAATGTTGAGTTACCAATTAAATATTAAATCGCCTACAGGCTGATTGTTCAGTATGCTGACACAATTGTAACGCTGTTGAAGGAAGGAGTTCTGCCGCTGTTCGGGGAAGTTAAAACGTTGGATGGTGAGATTCACGAGCCGTTGACCCCAACCATTGCCGATATACATTTAGAGGGTATCGGCTCGAGTAAACCGGTGGTCAGCATACCAGGTGACACAGCGACCCGGATTCATGAATGTACATCTGGTCAGCTGTTGAACGGATTTATTGACTTGAAGCAGTGAGTTCAATGGTCAAAGCCTGTTTTGTTTTACTGTGAATGGACTAGTTAAGACAGTACTGGCCATCCTGTTAGGTAACATCCTCATCACAAAACATCAAGGGCCACAACCCACGTTTATTTCTTTGGTTTTATTTGTATTCCCGAAAATGTATCGACTGTGATTAAAAGTAAAAAAAAAAAGCCATGAAAATCATCATCAGTTACTTTGCTTTTAAAAATGTTAAAATATTTTTTTGTTTTTTGTTTGTTTTCTAATTTAATTTTATATTAATTTGGCTGTAACAGTATTAGATTTCATTTAGTAGTTGTGCCAGGCATATTGAATAATCTAGTAATTATTGATTAAAAATATTAATCTAGAGATGGCAGAAATAATTATTTTCCTTTTCAATATAATAAATATATATTCATAGCGTATGCTTATAATTTTGAAAATAAATAAATTTATTAAAATGCATGTACCTATTAATAACACCTTCAAACTTTAAAGTGTTTTACGACTTCAATTATAAGCTGTAAGCTTTTATATTTGGCTAATGAGCTTTGACTAAATGATAAATGGATACATGTAGCTTGAGAGCAACATCTTAATATTTTTAAACCACAGACATGGTATGATTTAGAGTTGGCATGTGAGGCTGCTGTGGATTGTCCATTGTTTAGAGTTGACATGTAAGGCTGCTGTGGATTTTCCATTGCTTAGAGTTGGCATGTAAGGCTGCTGTGGATTGTCCATTGTTTAGAGTTGGCATGTAAGGTTGCTGTGGATTTGCCATTGCTTAGAGACTACCATGTGTTAGCTGCATTTTAACGTTGCCATGCATAACTGACATTTTATTAGGGAGGCAACTGATATAAAGTAATATTGTCTTAAATTTTTTTTTTCTAAAAAAAAATAATGTTTCAACAAAAGCGATTCATTTGATCATGTCCATTTTTGTATATAAGTACTGCAGGTTGCACAATCTTGGTTTTGATGCAGTAAGAAATTTCACATGTCTACACTAAACATCCAAGTTTAACTTATTATTCATTACTAAGTCTTTGTAAGGAAAACTAATTGAAAGAAAATGAACACTTAGTATTTTAACATATGCATGATTACACAGGTGATGCATTTCCAGAATAATCTTTTTAAAAAACGTTGCGTTCTCTGAAAATTCTTAATTTTGTAAAAATTGGCATCTTTACATGTGTGACTCGTGGACATCTTTCTGTTTAATGCTTCCGCATGATTGTGATATATTTCTTTAAAAGATTTTCCCCCTACTTATCAGAGTCATTATTTGTGCAATACTTTTACAAGTAAAAAAGTTGAATTACCCCCCTTCTGAGCTATTTGATCTACAGGGCCTGTGGAGCAGCATTCTCAAGTTTTTGTGTCCATGACATACTAGGGTATCATTTGGCAGGCACAATGCCCAGCTGCCTTTACTTATCGCCAACTATGGTTAGGTACACATCAGACCTGAGTACACCCTCCAGCCCTCCAGACCAGGGAACAAAGCTGAGCCTTCACAAGGACTCTAACCCAGGACCTTTGGATCGCTAGTCGAGCAAGCTGTCACTCGGCCACCATTTCAAGCCTTTGAAAAGTTAATGTACAATAAAAATTAGTCTTACATTATGGTACGAACGCCTCTTGTTAAGGAATGCATACATCAAAAGCTTCGGTGTGTGAGCAAATATTTTCTACAATTTTGTGTCCACTGACAAATTATGTATCAAATATGTAATGTAGGCCTGTTTGTTTTCCTCTAAGCTGCCATTCCTGTATTACAAGGCATTACAAATTAGTCTACCATTTGTGATATATATTTTCTATATTTTGTATACATTCATGCCATTTTTTTTAAACAGTATTGTCACAGCTCATTCAATTAAGGACTTCTCTTCATAATTTTTTTTTGTGCTATCCTGAAAACAACACAAAACCAAAGTTGCCTTCCTATCTCTCCCTAAATATACAAAGCAAAGTGTTTTTAACATCCAAGGACACTTTCATTTTTGAGGCAAAAATTTTTTTTGGGGTTTTAAACTTTGATGTTTTAACTTTTGTTTTATCAGCAAGTTTTCTTGTGTTTTAATTTTTTATTTGACGTCATCAAAATGTTAAAATTTCCTTCTTGATTTTTAAAACTCCTTTTGATTTCCATTGGATCTCTTCCATTCTCACCCAGCATTACTTAGCATTCTGTCTTTCAATTTATCTTTTTTATTGACTTGTAGTTGTCAGCATTTTGCATCCTTAATATGATTAGTCTTATCCGCCAACTTGTTCGTAATTGTGCTGCCGGGTGTTATTGTTTTAAAAAGAAATTATCAAATTTGAGGGGAAACATAAGCTTTGCTATTGGGCTTTTAAAAAACAACAACTTGTATAGTTTGTTAATAAATTTGGCTTTATACTTTCACATCACCTGAAGAGCCAACTTTGTTTAAAAGTGTAAAATATTAAGCCCAAGTGCGGACACTTAAAATAAAAAAAATCGTGTTATGAGAAGAAATAAATATGTGCATGTTTCAGTTCTGGTTAAAAAGTGGTGAAGTTTTGTATTTGATGTCGATCTTAACATTATTCAATCTGTGCTAGGTGATCAATATTAACATTATTCAATCTGTCCTAGGTGATCGGTATTAACATTATTCAATCTGTGCTAGGTGATCTTATCCAAGATTTTTATTATTTCATATGTTTGCAACAAAAAAACTGCTCATTTTGGCAGAAATATATTTTTTTTCTGTGTGTAGCTGTGTATTACAGAAGTTTATAGCAAGATTTTTTAAAATCAATTCACATATCAAATAGTCGTGCATTGACTTAATGTGTCAGAGATTTTTTAATGATAATATTTCATTGCTGTCATTGATGCATGTCTATTGACTCTGTTAAATCATTATCATACAATATAATTACCGGTATCTGCTGAGAAGAAAAAAGGCCCGGATCATGCAATAAAATAGGGCAAGATTTCGGGAGCTAAAACTCTTTAGTTTGTTTGATTTACATAGCAAATAATGTATTTGTGATGCTACTCCATGAATCTATATGGACAGTTGGCAAAACTGATTTTTCTTATTAGATGCTAGATAATGTGAAAAAAAGGTTGTTTTTGAGATTTCGGTCTATTTTAAATTTTTACTGCTTTTTTAACATATCTGCCAAATTTTAAGAGTTACATTTGTTCTAGAACTTACTTAAAAATGAGTTCTTATGCATTTCTTTATTTTTAAAAAGTTGATGGTCTTCTGCAGATAAAAGTAATTTTTAAAGTCATCAAAATGTTATGTTCCTGTTACTATTTATGTATTGACTAATCATCAATGCATATAATGGTTAATAGTTTGATAATCTGATAAATATTGACTTGACTATCTCTTGTTTGTTCAAAATTAATCTTTTTTTCTTCTTTTTGTTCATTTGTCTCAGAAACAAACTGCCATTTCTCCTTAACTTATATATATAAATAAAGTAGACTGTGTGTGTATTCAACCAATCATATTTGTTAAATTAAAGACACATGACCTTATTGTATTGTTTCATATTATACTTTTGCAATTTCACTTCGGGCATGTGTCTTGACTAGCTAAGTGGTTAACGTATTGGACTAACATGCGGGCGACCTGGGTTCAATTCTACAATAATTTTTTTTCCATTAATATTATTTAAAAAAAAAAGTTTCTCTCTTTTAAAGTTCCCTTTATTGAAGTTGATATATTTTTTATGTGTAGCTTATACAGGCCTGTTTTATTTTCCCCCGGATAACGCCGGGGCAATTTAGCTTGTACAATAGATAATTCTTGCTTGATTTCAGGTCTTAATCCTCCAATTTATAGATCAATGAATTTTAAAAGAAACACCTGTAACTAAATATTTGGAGTACTTCGGTACCGTTCAGGTGGTGTCGCATTACATTTTGTGTATCTATTTTTATTTACCGGAACATTTGTATCTCCGTGTAACCCCAAATGACCACAGGATAGTATGTTCAAAGATGTGTATCTCAGCTGTAACAAAAAAGTTCTAGTTAATATTGTCGATTGGTAAAGTATTGATGTAGTCAGCATGACCTTTTTTTTGTCTCTAAATAATTTGATTAGCAGTAGGTAAGGGGCATAACCAGATTTCTTTCAGTTCTCTATTAACATAAGGCCAGGATAGACAAATCAAACAATTGATTATGATCGAGTCTTCAGAAGGAACCAACTGTGATGTTTTTGCGTCAAACATTTTATTTATTATTTATGTCTTGTATCTAGTCAATGTAGCAGTTAATTTATTGAGTATACACATTTCTTAAGGTATAAATATTTCTTAATTTTTCTGAGATATTCATTAATTTAAATATGTATTGTTTTATTATCAAGATTTATTAGTATAAATATATATTTAGTTCAAATATTTATTTAGTAATATTTATTTAATATAAATACCTATTTAGTTTAAATATTTCTTTACTAATATTTATTTAGTATAAATATCTATTTAAGTCAAATATTTCTTGACTAATTTTTCTTTAGTATAAATATCTAATTAGTTCAAATATTTCTTTAAAAATAGTTTTTTTAGTATAAATATTTATTGAGTTCCAGCATTTGACATTCGGTGGACCAACAACAAGTGGTTCTTGAAAAAGTTTAGTTTTTGCTTTGTATTAATTTGATTGTGAAAGTCCAATTTTTTGCTAAAATTTCAACAGCCATATTTTTTTTGTTCGTTGTGTATTTTATTTTAAAATAATTTTTTGTATTTCTTTTGTGAAAAAAATACAAATTTTTTTAGAACATTTTTATTTTAACATTTATTTGTAACTCTGTGTATATTCCATTTGAGGATTTTTATATTTGTTTTAGTCTTATTTATTATAAATTCATACTTGTTCATGCTTTTAAAATTTCTCTTTAAGAAATCCATACTGAAGGTTTGCATTGGCTAGCACAATGCTCACTCAGTTTTCTTCAACACTGCAAAAAAACAAACACAAATTAGAATTCTCTTGTGTGACTTTCTAAAGTTATTGGCCTTCAGGATGATTGCATGGCCAGTACACTGCCCAGCATCCCTCAAAGTATTTCCTCAGCCATTGAAGAATTCTTAGATCTGGTGCGGACCGGACGGCGTCCTCAATACACAAATCACAGAACTGGTCTAGACATTCAAAATTGGAGACTTGTTGTTTTATGTGTCACTAGACCAGTGGGCCATTTCTTGCCATCTACAATGTACTTGTAGTTTTTTTAGGCAGATGAATCATTACAATTACAGAACCTTTTTTGTTTTCTTTAATAGTCTAGTTTATTGGGCATGGTAGCCGAGCGGCAGCGCGTTTGCCTGGCGTATGGTAGGTCCTGGGTTGAATCCTGGTGAAGGCTAGGATTTGTTTACGGGTCTCTAGGTTTACCCTGGTTCTACCCAGCTCTGATGGGTACCTGACCTTAGTTGGGGACATTAGTGTGCTGGCCACACAATCCCCTAGTATGCCATGGTAAAGACACTGGTGAATTCTGCTTCACCAACCCCATGGATCAATTCGGTCCGACGGGATACTTTACCTTACTTTTACTAATAGTCTTGCTTGCCTTGACGGTACTTGATGTAGTCCAGAGCAGCCCTTTATTAAAATTATTTATTTGGAATGCTAGCAGTAGAGTTTAGATGGCATCTCAAGGGTCTTGTGCTGATTCTGAAGTAACTGAAATGAATGCTAGTGGATTTTGTGTTATGTCCAATAAACTGTCATTGATCTTACAGCTAGAGATAGAAAAACGATAATGTTTCCTTAAAAATAAGTTCATTTTCAAGATTATTTTTTTACTCATTTGGTGCCATTCAGAAATTTTATTGATTGATCATGGGCTTGTGTGATCAGCACAGCACCCTGTTAAACTTGACATTGCCTGAGTAATGTTGTGGCATATCCAGACCAATAGGATCAGACACTCTTTAACACCCAACCTCTGGAACCCAAAAGATCTTTGCCCCTGTGTCCAGAAATTTGTCCTGTAAGAAGAGAAAATTATTTTAAAGTAATGATTTTTAAAAAGTTACTTATATAATTATGACTAGTTGTGCAAATATATATTTATACTTTAATACTATACTGTTACAATGCGCTAGGTTTGTTATTATGATTAAACCATGTGAATAAAAATTTTGTTTCAGCTTGTTTCAAAATTATTATTATTTTTTTTCAAAATGCCACAAAATTTTCCTAAACCATGAGAAAAAGACCAAATAAACTTTTCTTGGTAGCATTCTGTTAAAAAACAAACCAACTATAATTGCCAAACATTCTTATATGTTTAATGAAATTTGTTTTTATCTTTGTTTATGATTACTCTGTGTTCAAATTTATTGTTTTGACAATCTGTTGATTTCTCATTGAAATATAAAAACAATTTTATTTAAAACTTATGAATTATTGTTTTTTATTTACAAATTTAAGGTGAACAAAATTTTTTCTTTTTTAAACATGTTTACAATTTGTTTTCTTTTATGTTCAGATATTTTTATTCATTTATTTATCTTTGATTTTACTTGAAAACAAAATAAAACAAAATAGCTTAAACTAAAACTCAAAGAATTTTGTGTTGACATTTTTATGGACCATTTAGAACAGAGTTCGGCAACCTAAGGCACGCAGAACGATTTTCAGTGGCACGCGAGAGACAATCAAGAATATTGTTTAATGCAAGTGAAAACAACGTATGTCAGAATAATTAGTGGGTGCTGCATAGCGAACTACATGGGAATCACACTGGACGTCGACTGGTTTAGTTCAGGAATGTAGGACTTCCGATTTGTTTTTGAATCTATTGTCATTTTTATAGTTTCTCAAGTCTCTTCTAGAAGAAAGTCTTACGGAGTATAGGTATATACCTGGATATATTCGTTTCTTGTCTGGAAGCAATTAAGATGCTCTTAATGGAAAAAAAATCCGTTATTGAATGAGGAGAACTGACTGTTGAAGCCGATGTTACTGAATGATATGGCTACACGTTTCAGTGAGTTGAACTTGCATTTACAAGGACGGGGTCCAAACGCACTTGAAGTGTCAGGCCACTGGAATGGATTAGCATTGAAACTGGACATATCTTTCCATGAAATCAATTTCAAAACATTTAACTCTTTCTCTAATTTAAAGCAAATTAAGATAGATTAGCATTTTCAGACTAGCTATGGCAGCTCAGGCCTTCAACAAACTGGGAAAAATATGGAAGTCATCCTCTCTGC
This sequence comes from Anisus vortex, assembly GCA_949126835.1. Taxonomy (NCBI): domain Eukaryota; kingdom Metazoa; phylum Mollusca; class Gastropoda; family Planorbidae; genus Anisus; species Anisus vortex. The sequence continues at coordinate 2,713,742 of OX421500.1, read as the reverse complement.
AACTAAGAACAAAACTGAAACAATACAAGTCAAATGTACGCTCAGTCCTTTTCCATGCTGCAGAGACCTGAAAGACTGATACCAAAATCGAAAGCCGCCTTAGAGGGTTTGAAGGAAGATGTCTTCGACGTATACTAAAGATTAACTGGGAAGACCACATCTCATACATTGAAGTTCGCAAGAGAAATGGAATAAACTTCATCATCAAAGAAATTTGTGAAGCCGGCTGGTCCTGCGGTTAGATCACCGGACTGTCAACCAAAAACCAACTGACAGGTCGCGGGTTCTAGCCCTGCCACCGACGGATCCCTGTCGCCCTGCAGGAGTTTTGGGCCTAGTGGACGTATTAATCTTCTATCTAGAAGGAACGCCTGTAGACTTATAAGATAAATCAAGAAAAGAAGATGGCTGGGTCACATTCTCCGCAGGGACAAAAATAGGCTTCCAAGCAGTGCTTTGAAATGGACACCACCAGGAAAAAGGCGAAGGGGAAGACCGATAGGAACGTGGAGGAGGACAATGGACGAGGAAGTAAAGGCCACCAATAAAACATGGCATGAAATCAGATGGCTCGCCCAGGATAGGGAGGCCTGGCGGAACTATGTTGCTGCCTTATGCTCCACGGAAAGCGATAAAGAGAGCATTTTCAGAAGTACACTAGTTATATCAAAACAATTAACTCGTTTGGTATCACTAGCATCGAATTTGGAAAATGTAATTGAAGGGAGATTAATTAGCCCGTTTTCTTTACATTAATATTTCTAATATTAACATGTTTCTTTTTTGTTTCCTTTTTAAAAAATAAATGGCTTACAATTTATAACTGTAAAATGATATAGAGTCTAAATTACACAAGATACTTGAAAATTATATAAATATTTTAAGATTAAAGAATGTATATATATACATGTTTAAACATTACAATAACTACACAGTTTGTATAATTACTACGTATCTCTACAGTTTAACTGCAGTATTCATTCCCCTTACACTATTTGGATGTAAATAATATGTTAGCGCAAATCTCAGTTATTTTGAGATGAAACATTAAAAACTTAAAAATTATACTATAATTTATAGCTAATATTAAATACTAGAACATTATCTTGACTACTAAATTCAAATGTTGATAATTATTATTGTAAGTTCAGTAATGGAAGTGTGCATTAGCTATGAATGGATTTGTTCAAAGATGATAATAACTGATAATCACTGATCAGTGATAATAACTAACAGGTTATTTTTTTAATTAAAGACCAAGTGAAGAGGTTTTTCTCAAAGGAACGAGATTTGGAATAGCCTTATAAGGCTGTGACGTTTGAGAAGGGAAATAAAACTCGACGCTATAAATCTATATTTAACCTTTTCTTAAAAATAAGAACCGGGAAAAGATTCAAAACATGTGGCAATAGATTCAAAACACGTGATAATATTAATTTTTCCTAGTCTAAATCCTTTCTCTTACGTCACTATCCTATATTTCCGGAAATAAAAACATCGCAAATATTGAACTAATTACTTAAAATTTATCTTTGATATTTTGTATAAATGATTTCTATTAACATTTAGATGCTGAATACACTATTTACTATCAAAATCAAATGTTAACTCAATTTTGATAAAGAGCTCTTCACTTGGTCTTTAAATATAAAACGCTTTAATGACTCTATTACGCTACTTTTCTTTTGGTCTTGGTCTTACTACGGCACTAAATAAATTGTCTTATAAAAATAGTATAGTTGATTTGTTTGACTTTCATGCTGTTGGCACGCTGAATGATTCAAAAATCATAGTTTGGCAACACTATATATATAAGCAAAAGTTTGCTGACCTCTGATTTAGATTTTTTTAGACAAAATTATTACCATAGACATAGCATAGGGTCGTAGGGTATATATGGCCTACTCGAGTATAGGTCGCACTTTAAAAAATAAATTAAAACAAATCGAAAAACAAATAGTGCTACTTGTCAACTCCACACAGTCGTAAAAGAAAAATGTTAAAACAACAGCACTATCCTGTCAAAAAATAACTGCCGGTGATTGTAGTATAATTAAATTTTATAAGTTTACAGAGGTTCCTTCTAGATAGAAGATAATAATTACGTCCACTAGGCCCAAAAATCCTGCAGGGCGGCAGAGATAGAATCCGCGACGTGTCGGTTGACAGTGCAGTTAACTAACCTAAGGACCAGCCGGCCTCTCGTGATGCAGATTTTCAAGTATTAGAGGCGCAGGCCTACATTTACATTTGTTTACAGACATTTGTAGGCTCACTGATCTTATCTTATACATTACAGACGCTCCTTCTATAAAGAAGATTATTGCGTCCTACGCTCATCTGTGGTCCGAGTCTAGTCTTGCATTTTATTGATGTTTTAAATGGTGTTAAGTTACTGGCTTTCCTGGTTTGTTCAGGCAACCCATTCCATGCCCGAATTCCACTCCGGAAGAAAAAGTACTTATATGTATTTGTTCTCGCATAAAGGACAAGGAAAGTGTTTTTGTCTTTATGTTTATCTGAGCTTTGCAACAGGTTGTTATTGGGTTGTATTTCTAAATTCATCAATATTGATCAATATTTGTGTGCACAGGGAACGTCCACTAATTACGTCTACAAAATAGGGGGGGGAGGGGTCTGAAAAAGTTTGACAATTGTTGACATGGGAGAGGGGGGGGGTGTCAAGAAAAGTTGACGTCAACAATGTTACTTTTTATGAAATAAATAATAATACAAATTTATTACACAATTCTAAATTTTTACTGTGCCACTTATATTATACATAGCAGACAAATATGTAAAAAACATGGTTTATACGTTAATACAAATGTATTAATTTCGGAAGCTACATAGAGTACATTTGACATGTCCTTTTTGTGTTCATATTGTTAGTTTGTAGATCTATGTAGGGCCTATGAGTGGAAAGTGGAAACTACTGCAATTGTTAGCAAGGCAAAGTGACCGACCAATTGTAAAAAAAAAACTTCACCTTCGCTGTCTAGCGAGACAATGTGACTTTAATAACAAAAGAACACAAACACACCAACAAACTTTCTGCAAAGTACGTTTAGAAACAGATATCCAGTTTTTTTGCCGCCCAGTAGTAAAAACAAGTACTCGTCGGACCGCGTTGATCCATAGGTTAGCAGGCCATGCGCTCCGACGTGGAAAGGTAGCCTATGAGTAGGCCAAACTCTGTCCGAGGCTAGCCCTACGCTGGTCACATATAGGGTGGTCGCGTGTTGGGTCGGCTTGCTCCGTTCGGATTTCCCTTTTACGAACGTACATTTGCTCACCACTCGAGCAATCCAGGGCTTGCCTCGTATTCCTGTAATGTGGGCTGGCGGTGCGTTGGCCGAGCGGATTTTTTCTGACACGGGGATGTCCCCAAGGCCACCTTTGAAAGCAGCCGTTTTTAAAGGACGTTTTGTATACCCTTCCGTACGTTGCACCAGCCCCCCACCCCCGGAGGCGCCAGAAATCGGTCAGTGGTGTACCTACGCCACAGGCCCCTCAAATGAAAGAAAAGAACAGAACACGCCGATTAACCTCCAGACCTGCAGCTCGGGATACCACGCCTCTCTCCATCACACACAGAGATGAGAGTGGGAGTATCTCGGCGACCGCTTGTCCCATGCATTAGCCCACTAATCCGACTCAGGGAACCAGTGGTGTTCACACTTCACCAGCTTTGCGGCTCATGGGTATAGAAGTGAAATTAGGCTCTCTGAGACTTTATTTGTGCAATACCCGGTACATTGAATGAAGTGTATTGTGCGAATCCAACATGGTTATTTTTAAATATTTCCTTCAGAAAAATAATTCGTGGCCCGCCACATGAAGTCCGAAATACTTAGCCCACCTTTCCTTTTAACATCCTTAATTCTTATATATAGACTGATATATTTTTGCTGACTACGTTATAATAGGCGAAACATTAAAATTAAGATTATATAAAATAAGAATGGGCATTTCTATAGCGCTTCTATCCATGCTATTAAATTGGCATGCTCAGTGCGCTCTTGGTGTGATTTGCAGTGGCAGATGTATTAGCCAAAGAGAAAGGTCTTCAAGTTCTTTTTAAAAGTTTCTCTTGTCCCAGATTCTCTCAACTAGGAGTTTTGAGGAGTGCCTGTGTTGAAGATCGCAGTTCTCTAGATGGTTCATGCCTTGAGATAAGCTCTCGAAGATAAGAAGGAGCAATGCCCTTTATGCATCCGTATGTAATGGACATAATTTTGTGCTTTATTCGCTTCATCACCGGGAGCCAGTGGAGATCTCTTAATGTTAGGGAAATATGATCTTGCCTCCTCACTCCCGAAACAATGCGCGCCGCGGTGTTCTGCACTCTCTGTAATCTCTGCAGCTGGTTCTGGGGCAAACCCCACAGGCAACTATTGCAGTAATCCAACCTTGACTGGATAAGAGAGACTGCTACGGTATTGGCCGTTCTTCTATTGAGTTGAGGTCGCAGCTGACACAGGGCACGTAGATGAGAGGAACAAGCCTTAACCACAGCACTGATATGTGGAACCATTGGTAATTTATTATCAATAAAAAGGCCAAGGTCTCTAACCGTTTTAAAAAACATTATCTCGGAAGCCCAATCCATAATCGTAGTTATAGAGATTTTCCGAAGACTGACATCAGAACCACAGATAATTGCCTCTGTCTTGTCATCATTTAATTTAAGTCGGTTTGCAGCCATCCATGCCTTAACTGTTTGACAGCACTCCTCCACATCACCAACAGCAGCAGCGCAGGAAGACGAATCAGGGCGAAAACTCCTGTAAAGCACCGTGTCGTCTGCAAAAAAATTACGAGATACACAATGACTCTCGATAATTTGACCAAGCTGACAAAATTAGGTCGATTAGGCTAAATATAGGTAGTTCTTAGTAATTTTTAAGTTTTAATTTTCAAATTTTCTGGAAATATTTATATGAAATAAAAATGTATTGGAGTCTAGTATTAGTGGCGTAGCCAGGGATGAAAGTTGTTAGTGGCGAATATAGTGTAAGACAGAAGAGGTAGGGGACAGGGAAGGCAACTACCGTGTGTATAATGTGTGTGTTGGGGGAGGGGGCAATAATGCAAGAAGGAGTAGTGAACATATGGTTAAAATAGAAGGTTTATTTACAACTGCAATTTACAGCTGCATAATTCCCCCCCTGAACTATTTAACAATTAACATTGTACCAAAAGCTTATTAGTGGAACGTAAAATCAGAAAGGATTAAATATTTCTATGAAAAGAACAATAGTAAACAAACAGAAAATAAATATTTTTATAATCCTCGTATTAGAAAAAAAAAATTGGGGGGGGGGAAGCGATGGGGGGGGGGGTTGGAACCATGTTACACCCCTTTCGTGGCTACGCCTATATATCTAGTCAATTTGAAATCTTTAAAACAAGTTTTAAAATGTATTTAAATTAATTATTGTATTTGCCTTTCACTTTCAAATATATTTTAAACATAAAAGCCAGCGTTTAAAATTGTGTTAGTTGTTATGGGGGGGGGGGGTCTCTGAAAGTTTGACAGTTGTTGACAAGCGGGAGGTAAAAATTGTTGACGTAATTAAATGGACGTCCCCACACAAGGCAGCAAAAAAACTTAAAAGTTTGTATCAGCAACATGTCAATAGGAAATCAATAAATTTTAAGATTATAGTTCAGAGATTTGCGGACGTCGTGTGTCAATGAATCCGCATATCAGACAACGTGTTTGTTTAGTGTGTATGAAATACTTTTGTGCAATCCACAAGAAATGTTCAATTATTAGCACAGCGTTAAATGTCATAGTCTGCTAATTAACTAGAAAACGTCTGATAACAGATAAAACATACCCATGTTTAAAAAATACTGAATATATATCATATTATTATTACAAGGCAATTTATTCACCATAATAAATTATGGATGAGACCTTCTATTTATATCACACAAGTATAATTATGATTTATAATGTTATTACGGCTAGAGCCCCCATTCAATTTATGAAAAATAATAGTTATAGTATTGTTATTATTAGTGTGAGTATCCTTGTATTAGTGAAGATCTTATTATATCATTCTGAAGTTTATTTGTAGTTGTCTAGAGTATTCCGTGGTTCTTAGTATCCCCTGGCAATTCACATAGCGTAGTTTTAGAGTTTTCAGTTGATTTACTTCATGTATAATTATTTATGTGGCTCATATTATACAGCAAGAACCTCGATGTTGAGTGGTAGTGTAGATTATTAATATAGTTGAATAAATATTACACATACACACATGTAGATAACTTTGAAATATTGACGTTAACCAAGTTGTGTAGAAAGCAACGATAAATTTGGTTTAATTTACAACATCAATCCAGTAGGAATCCAAATAATATTATATACACAATCAAGAAATACACATATTCCAATTAGTAATGAATATCCTCAATGAACATAGCATTGTAGTTAATAGTAGAACAATAAATTTTCCATCATACAAATCAAATAGAAACGATACTCAGAGCGGAGAATATTTGATGTTACTAGATCGAATGCAAGCCAAGAACTGACTAAAAGGTCGAATCGCGTAGAAATATATTACGGGTCAATCGTTGGAAAAACCAGACAGCCTAGTGACACGAATATTTTAATCAAGCCCGCATGTTGACTGCGTGATCAGATACTTTTTAGTAAGAACAAGCAATAATGCTCTAACAAAATAAGGAGAGACCGGACGGCCTTGACACGCTGTAGGTGCATGCACAGTTCATGTTTTTATCGAGGTTAATAAAAAAACAATAATGCTCAAATTAGGTTAGGAAAAACCCGGGGAAAACCGTGAGCTGAGAAATATTTTATATCGTTTAAACGCAATTCGCTTAAATGATTTAGTTGGTTTATTAACATTACAATGTAGGGAATTTACGTTTCGTAACAGTCGCCCATACCAAAAGGAAAAGAACATTGCATACTAAACAATAGAAGTGTGCAATTTCTTTTAGAACCGCCTGCACTTAACTTTAGTTCTAAACAATATACAAAAAAACTGACTCCACCTGGGTAGTCCGTTAAATAAGACAAGTAAGGGAAATAATTTATTCTATTAAACCCTCATCATATAGGATCTCAAGTTATCCTTAGACCATAACACATGTTCGCGTTATTCTAAAAAAATTATACTCTCTGAGATATCATTCCTTATAAACATCATCATCTTATTTATAAGGTAAAAATCAACATAACTAATGTTATCATATTAAACAATTCAATCATTAATTAATTCAACTTAAATGAAATTAATATTTAAATAAATTTTAAAGTAAGAGTTTAATCTTAAGTGTGTAAGCATGTGAAGTGTATGCACATTACTCTATCTTGGTTTTTACATAATCACAACTATAGTTTGATTGTTTCAAAATAAGGATGTACATTTCTGTTCATTCATTATCTTACTAATAAAGATAATTACGTTCATAAATCCATAATATTTATAAGTAACTTATTAAGTTCTTCCTTTTTTTCCTACAACAATAATAATATTTGTTTTAGCAAATGGAAATATTCATGGCATAAAATAAGGCATAAGATATTGCATAAAATAATCACAACATAATCATATATTTATGCATTTATATTTTAAATGATCCAATTCTCTTAGTTAGGATTATCAGAATATATACATGTAGTTATCCCCTTATACATTTGTTATATACGCGATAGGGTGTCCGCGACGATGTTATCTTTTCCAGATAAGTGAGTTATTTTTAAGTTGTAAGCTTGAATAAACAAACTCCATCTTAGAATGCGCTGATTTTGTTTGATGCGGGAAAGAAATACTAGTGGATTGTGATCAGTGAATATCTCGATTGGGAACTGAGAACCATTTACATAGTAATTGAAATGTTTCAATGCTTGGATAAGTCCTAGTAATTCCTGCTCTATTGTGCTATAATTTACCTCATGTGGGTTAAATTTTTTTGAACAAAAGCTAATGGGATGTTCAAGTGAATCATCTCCTATTTGTGAGATTACCGCGCCCATTCCTGTATTACACGAGTCTACCGTTATTCTGAAGGGTTTAGTATAATCAGGTGAGACTAATATTGGTGCCTTGGTCAGTATGTCTTTTATATTATTAAAGGCTTGGTCACATTCCTGAGTCCACTTAAATTGATTTTTCTTTCTCAAGAGATTTGTCAAAGGGCAAGTGATAATAGAAAAGTTTTTACAAAACTTCCTGTAATACCCGGCCATACCCAGAAATCCTCGAAGTTGTTTCTGCGTTTTAGGGACAGGGAATTCCTGTATAGCTTTGACTTTGGCATTCACTGGTTTTACTTTGCCATTACCCACTACATGACCTAAATATTCAATTTCTGCATGGCAAAATTGACTCTTAACTAGGTTTATAGTAAGATTAGCCTGTTTTAGTTTTTGGAATAATAGTTTTAACTGATGTAGATGATCATTAAAGTTATTACTGAACACTACGATATCGTCCAGATATGCATGGCATTGTGGGATATCATGGATAATAGTGTTTATTAGTCTTTGAAAACTAGCTGGAGCATTGACCATTCCGAATGGCATTACTTTAAACTTATATAATCCATCAGGAGTAACAAAAGTTGATACCTCCTGAGCCCTATCTGTTAATGGGATTTGGAAATAAGCTGTTAGTAAGTCAATCTTAGTTACATAGTTTGCAGTGCTTACTCTATCGATTAAATCATCTATCCGTGGTATGGGATACGAATCTGTTTTTGTCACTTGGTTTAATTTCCTATAGTCTACACAAAAGCGTAGTGAACCATCAGATTTGGGGACCAACACACATGGGGATGACCAATCACTGTTACTGTGAGTAATTATATCATTGCTCAGCATATAATCAATTTCTTTACGGATGTGTTCAAGTTGTATGGGATTAACCCTATACGGATGTTGTTTGACAGGTTTAACATTATCATCTTTTAAAACTACATCATGGGTAACCAAAGTTGTTTTGTTAGGAACATCACTAAACAAATTTACATGATCATAGACTAAACCCTTGATAGAAGTCTGTTCACCTGAGTCTAGATGTGCCAGTTTATCATTGAGGTTTTTAAGTGCTTCAGTGTTTTGAAGTTTACTTTCTATGATTGTCTTTTTAAATTTAGGCGGGGGTGTTTCAACAGTTTTGATAGCACTCACTGGCCTAATGTCAGTTTGTTCTTCCCTAACAACATAAGGTTTTAGCATGTTTATATGGCACAGTCTCTGTGTTTTCCTTCTATCAGGGGTTTTTACAAGGTATGTTACATCACTGATTTTATCTAAAACCTGATATGGTCCTGTATATTTTGCACTCAGGGGTTGTCCAGACAATTGGGTCAACATGAGGACTTTATCACCAGGATGGAAACATCGGGATCTGGCCTTGACATCATAGTACCCTTTCATTCTTTTCTGAGCCTGCAAAAGATTATCTTTAACATGATTAAAAGCATGATAGATTCTATTGCTAAATTGTTCCACATAAGCTACGAGTCCAGTCTCTTCATCAGAATTTAACAAGGTTTCCTGCAACAGTTTTAGAGGTCCTCGAACTGAATGTCCAAACACTAACTCGAACGGACTGAATCCAAGAGATTCCTGCACAGTTTCTCTAGTCGCGAAAAGAGCGAATGGAATACCGCGATCCCAGTCTTCAGTGTTCTCAAAACAGTATGTGCGGAGCATGGTTTTCAGAGTCTGATGATATCTTTCTAGGGCACCTTGGCTTTGCGGATGGTACGCAGTTGAAGTTGCATGTTGGATGCCTAGTTTCTTTAAGACCTGGTTAAACAGCTTTGATGTAAAGTTAGATCCTTGGTCTGACTGTATAGTCTTTGGAAGACCGTATCTTGAACAAAATGCAATCAATGCGTCAGATATCTTATCTGCGTTAATGGTGCGTAGCGGAATAGCTTCAGGATATCTCGTGGCAGTGCACATTATAGTGAATAAGTACTGGTGTCCTGTCTTTGTTTTAGGCAAAGGACCTACACAGTCTATTAGCAAGTGGCTAAATGGTTCTGCAAAGGCGGGTATTGGCTTTAGAGGTGCTACCGGTATTGTCTGGTTAGGTTTACCAACTATCTGGCATGTATTGCATGACTTGCAGTATTTTGTGACGTCACGATGTAGTCCAGGCCAATAGAAGTACGGAAGAATTCGACGGTAAGTCTTGTTCACTCCTAGATGACCAGCATATGGCGTGTCATGAGCCATGTGTAAGATGTCATTACGATATATGGCTGGTACCACAATCTGACTTCCTTCTCTGCAATTGTCATTATCACATTTCACATCTCTCCATTTTTGCATTAATATTCCCTCCTTCAGAAAAAATCCATTTCCTTTAATTTCTGCCTCCTGTTCAGTTATCACCTTTTTCTTCAGGTGTTTAATTCCTGAATCTCTATTCTGTTCTAATAGGAGTAATTGTCGAGGTGACAAATTACTTTCAGTAGTCTTGACTGAGGGACCACTCAAGATGTCAGCCAGGAAAGTTGCCTGTAGGTCAATTTCTGGTTCTATTTTTGACTTTGACATGGTTTCGACAGACTTTTGTTGTTGGGCCATACCTCTCGTGACGATGCATATAGGTTTGATAAAGCTCTCACTTTTATTGAGGTATTGTTTTTTCTTGGATATGGAATGCACCACATCTCCAGCAATATCATTTCCCAGTATTAAAGAAACGCCTTTAAACGGAAGTGATTTGTACACACCCACAACTACATTTCCAGTGAAGTACGCACTCTTCAGCTGTATTTGATGCAAAGGAACTTGTACATTTTTCCTTGATACACCTTGAATAGTAAGATCCTGTCCTGTATATGTCGATTGTGACGTAGGAACAGTATTCTCTAAAAGTAGTGAAACCTCAGCCCCTGTATCACGGAGTATTCTGATGTTCTTTTCACTAGTGACACCATTTATTATGGATGACACGGTACCTTCTTCAATGAATGGTAAACAATTGCTTGGTATCTCAGTATCGATGAGATCTGTATCCAAGTTATTTTTGTAAGAGGTATGTTTAGTACTCATGGTGGTTCTATCTGATATAGACTCCTTGGAGCTCAGATTAGAATTAGAATTATTGAAAACCATTGTCTCTATTTCAGGAACTATTTCTGGTTTCAAGTTTCCAAGATACGTGTGTTTTGTCAGGTTATCTGCATTAGCACTAGGTATCTCTGTTTGAGTTCTAACATCCTTCTTTACATTTACATGAGTTCTTTGTTTTGGCATTGCTACATACGATAAGACAACATTCTTTTTATTTGGGTTCCCATTCAATATCCAGCACTTTTCCTTAGTATGTCCAATTCGTTTACAATGGCTACAGGTTGGCTTGGAATTTGTTGGACCTTCATTGCTCTGCTGATGTCTCTTTGATTGATAGGATTCATTTGGATTCATGGTTTTCTTTTCTACCTTCATATCTCGATTCTGGAATTTAGATTTATCAACTGTTGTAAATTTATTGCTGGAATGGATAATAACATATTCGTCTGCCATCACTGCTGCTGTTTCTACTTGTTCTACACCTTTGTCTGCTAAATGTATTCTTACATCACCTCTGATGTTATTGTTAAAGTCTTCCATTAGCATAAGATTAGCTAATTTATCAAAGTCTTTGTTTACACCTTTGGATCGAATCCATCTTTCAAAATATTTCTTTTTCTGTCTTAGAAAATCAACATGGGATTGTTCCTGTTCTTTCTTAGACTCACGAAACACTTTTCTATATTTTTCAGGTGTTAATGCATAACTTAGCAGTACTCTATTCTTGATCAGTTCATAATCATACAATTCCTCTTCAGTAAGACTTAATACAACATCAAGTGCCTTTCCTTTGTTCAGAGCTGAGCGTAGGAGTATAGCTTTCTTGCCCTCGGGAAATTGATAGTCTCTAGCGTTTCTCTCGAAAATCATGAAGAACTCTTCCACCGAATTATCTTCAAAAACTGGAATATGTTTCTTAAACTTATACAGTTCTGCATCTGCTTCAGAGCTTGCATTCGAATGATTTGACGTACGAGACCTTGCTAGCTCAATTCTTTCTTGGCTTGCTATTTTCTCTCTTGCTATTTCTCTTTCCATCTCAATTCTCTGGCTTTCTCTTTCTCTTTCCATCTCAATTCTCTTGTTTTCTCTTTCCATCTCTAATTCCATCTTTCTTAACTCAAGTTTAAATTTCAATTCTTCACTTAATTCACCAGTTGTATGCTTCACTCTTTGTGTTATAGGAAAAGGTAATTCATCATCTGATTCATCATTAATGTTATCATTAGCAGTAGTTTCTTCAATAATTAGTGTACCTTGTTTTCTTAAACACTCAGTTACCTCTTGAAGTAATTTAGTTTTTGATGGCCTAGTTTCTGTGATAGAAATGCCCAATGATTTAGCCAATTCTTTTAATTGTATCATTGACATTTTATTAAGCTGTTCTGAGGTTAGATCAAATATCTCTGGATCCAATGTAAGATTATTTGTGGCTTCCATTTTATTATTAAAAGTTACTATAAATCTTGTTAATAATACAATAAAGAGTCCAACTTACTTTCTGTCCTTTGAATAATTCACTACACCACACAGTTCAGATTTTTCACAACAAGGTCATAAAAATGATACTTTCTTAGAGTTACTTTGTTTGATAAGGTAATACACAAGATAATTTTCCAGGCTGAATAGTTAAGTTTTCCGATTCTCAATAGCAATGTTCAATTCAATCACAATCTTTAGTATATTGTATATTGTTCATATTTTCCAACACAATCCATCCAAGTTACGAGTATGTATTACGGCAGTTGTAAATAGTTTGTGTAAATAGCATAACGATTCTTGAAGTTGAAGTAAATCCTCTAAACGTTTGTTAGTAAATCACTGACGAGCAAAACCCATTTTATTACAAGGCAATTTATTCACCATAATAAATTATGGATGAGACCTTCTATTTATATCACACAAGTATAATTATGATTTATAATGTTATTACGGCTAGAGCCCCCATTCAATTTATGAAAAATAATAGTTATAGTATTGTTATTATTAGTGTGAGTATCCTTGTATTAGTGAAGATCTTATTATATCATTCTGAAGTTTATTTGTAGTTGTCTAGAGTATTCCGTGGTTCTTAGTATCCCCTGGCAATTCACATAGCGTAGTTTTAGAGTTTTCAGTTGATTTACTTCATGTATAATTATTTATGTGGCTCATATTATACAGCAAGAACCTCGATGTTGAGTGGTAGTGTAGATTATTAATATAGTTGAATAAATATTACACATACACACATGTAGATAACTTTGAAATATTGACGTTAACCAAGTTGTGTAGAAAGCAACGATAAATTTGGTTTAATTTACAACATCAATCCAGTAGGAATCCAAATAATATTATATACACAATCAAGAAATACACATATTCCAATTAGTAATGAATATCCTCAATGAACATAGCATTGTAGTTAATAGTAGAACAATAAATTTTCCATCATACAAATCAAATAGAAACGATACTCAGAGCGGAGAATATTTGATGTTACTAGATCGAATGCAAGCCAAGAACTGACTAAAAGGTCGAATCGCGTAGAAATATATTACGGGTCAATCGTTGGAAAAACCAGACAGCCTAGTGACACGAATATTTTAATCAAGCCCGCATGTTGACTGCGTGATCAGATACTTTTTAGTAAGAACAAGCAATAATGCTCTAACAAAATAAGGAGAGACCGGACGGCCTTGACACGCTGTAGGTGCATGCACAGTTCATGTTTTTATCGAGGTTAATAAAAAAACAATAATGCTCAAATTAGGTTAGGAAAAACCCGGGGAAAACCGTGAGCTGAGAAATATTTTATATCGTTTAAACGCAATTCGCTTAAATGATTTAGTTGGTTTATTAACATTACAATGTAGGGAATTTACGTTTCGTAACATTATATATAGATCGTACATAATAAAGCTTGTACAGAATACGATGAAAATATGAGACCAAAAAAAAAAAGGATAAATAGGGATTCGGTTAGGGGGGGGGGGGATTGTCGTCATTCTCTATGTACAAAATATTTTGGAAATAGAGAAGACAACTATATATCGACAGCAGAATATACGTAGGCTTAGCTATTCTGCAATACAATGTAGTCCCTGTACGTGGGTGATGTACAGTGTAGGTGTGTTTCTTCTGGTAGGGGTAGCTGTTCTACAATAGCGTGCAGTATCTTTACGTGGGTGTCGAGTACAGGTGTGATTCTTCCTGTATACGTAGGCGTATTATTGTAAAATTATCTTTTTTTTTAAATATTCTTTTTTTTCATTCGGGTGTCATCCCCTGAGAGAGTGTAACCCTCTCGGTACGCCACTAGGGAGGAGTAAAGGGGACAATTGGTAAACAAATAATTGGGCGCATTTATTAAGCGTAGATTTCTAGTCCAAGGCCGTGCAACGCCTTTACTTGCCACCAATAAAAAGAAAAACAATTTTAAAACTAGGAGCGGTCTCAAATTTTCCTCGTCGTAGAAATAGAAATAGGTCAGTTTCAGCATAATTTACATATAATAAATTAGCTTGCCTTGGGCGCGCTGTGGCCGTGCGGCAGCGTGTTCGGCTGGCGTACCGAAGGTCCCAGGTTCGAATCCTGGTGCAGGCTAGGATTTTTTCCCGGGTCTCGACGGTGTCCCCAGTCTACCCAGCTCTGATGGGTACCTGACCTAAGTTGGGGTAAAGTAAAGGCGGCTGTGCATAGTGCTGGCCACACAATCACCTAGTTTGCCGCCGTGGCCACGGAAACTGGTAACGCTGCCTTACTGGCCCTATGGATTAATTTGGTTCGACGGGATACTTTTTTTTTTTTTGGGGGGGGGGGGGGGGCGCGAAACACTACACTAATTAAAGTAAATTTCAAAAACAAAATTCGACTAACAAAGAACTTGTTTTTCCAAAGCCAATAATTAAAAATATCTTTGTATGTTATGTAACATGTTTAATTCTTGTTTTGCGAAAGAAAATAAAAGATGCCGGGTGTGTGTGTGGGGGGGGGGAATGAAGTTGAAAAATGGGGGGGGGGACCAAATAGGTCACTGGCACCATGTTAATTTTAACTTGGCTTTTCTGTGTATTTTTTAAGAGTTTAATTTAGCTTTTCTGAAAATTTAGAGCGTGAAACCATTCCTTATTGTTTTTTTCCCCAAGATCTTGGCTTGTTCAATCCGATCTTGGGATATTGGCTTATTCTTTCGAGGACCTTGGCTGTTTATCTTGGCTTTTTTTCACGAAAATATTAGATCTAGCATTCAGTGGCGTAGCTAGGGGAGGGGGAGGGGGGGGTCCAAATTCGAAAGTCCCCCCGGGCCCTTATTTCATGGGGGCCCCCAAAGGAGTGTCCGAATGGATTTTTCTCATGTCATAATGTCAAATGTCAAAATGCAGGGGCCCCTAAAGAGGTCAAGCCATCCGGGCCCCCAAATCCCTTGCAACGGCACTGCTAGCATTATATTAAGAATTTTAGTGGCAAAAATGTATTTTTGGGAAGCGATTAAAAGTCTAAATGCCACGTGTCATCTGTATTGCTACAGCAGATTTGGTTACGCTCAGTGTCACCAGCGACGGCTCGGTTATATCGGCCATATGACTACGTGTATATAGGATATAAATTGGAAGAAGTTCAGATAAAGAACAATGCGAGGTGACCTGAGAGGAGAGACAAATAGTGAAAATTAGTAGGGAGAGGAGAGGGGGGGGGGAAGGGTAAGCAAATAGTAGGAGGGGATGGGGGGGGGGGGTTACACAATTTTGCAAAAGGAAAAATAGTGCACGGTTTGGGAAGTAGCAATCATTTGTCAAGCTTTTTCTGCCCTTGTACAGGGGGGGGGGGGGGATAGAGGGCGATGCGCACGGGTGAAGTTGAAAGAAAAGAAAAGGAAGTCGGTGGAAGGCACAAAATAGGTCACAGAGACTATTTTTATTAAAACTTGGCAACTCATGATTGTCACCCACAGCTAAACACTCGTGGCCCAACGCAGATTAAAAATTACCCTGGCCTTGAGCAGTGCCCTTGAGCAGTGCCCTTGAGCAGAGGGGGCATATGCTCGGGGGCGACACTTCCAAGTAGAGGGTGCGGCAAAAGTAGTCTAATTATAGCAAATATATCACTAAACAAGCAGTTACAGTATGCAAAGGGGGCGGCGCTGAAACTTTTGCCCTGGGGCGCTACAAAAGCTTGTAAAGGCTCTGGCCTTGAGGTAGTATAGTTCAATTTATATGTATTTGTTTTTCGGCTGCCACTTTAAATAGGGACTCCTAGAGACTTTAGCCTTAGTTACCGTTTCGCTACCCCCATAAAATATAGATATAGTGGTATAGCCTATTACTATTGTTATTGTATTTTTACCGATGACAAATTTTGTCAGACTTACATTTTATATTCTATGTGTTTATTTCAATTTCAAAGCCTTGGACTTTACTCAGAGATTAGTTACTAAGTGAACTAAGTTTTCTGTTATAAATGTTAAAATAAAAAGCAAGTAAACCTGGTCCTAAAATGCACAATGTCAATGAACTTAATCTTAGTATGTATTTTATTTTATACTTATTCACCGTTTGATTCATTGTTTGGGGAGCTGATTCGTCTTCCTGGTAGCAGATGTGTCTTGTGGGCAACATATATGATATAGATCTCATGGGCATCCGATATGTCTTATGGACACTGTATTGATATTGTGTGTAGCCAGGACCCTCGAGAGAAAAAAAATACCGGTACAAGATCTTTTCTGCCCCTCCCCTCACATTTTTTTTCTAACACAGCCTTACAGGTCTATTAGAAAAATACTTTAATCAAGTACATAGTTCTTGGTTTAAATTATTGTAATTGTTCCTCTGCTTCAGTATTGATCAGAATTGATCTTGCAAATAATATTACAAAGATGTGTCAAATGGGAAAAGTGACTCTCACTGATGATTGATGATTAATTTGGTTGAAAAGTACTCCTAGAGAGTATTGGAGGTTTTCAAGTTGGACAATTAAATTGTCAATTAACTTGTCATAATTCATTTTAATATGGAATAATTTGAATGTGAAAATTGAGAGAGTAAATTGGAAATATGAGACTTATGTCAAATAGGCTAATTGTATTTGTTGTCACAGCTACTTGATTTAATAATTTGGGACAAATCTATGACAGTTGAAAGTCTCTAATAAATAAATAGCAATATTATATCAAGTCAATTAAAAATACTTCATGTTCATTGCGTTATAAGAACTTCACAACTTTTCAATACGATACTATACATCTTATTACCTTTTAATGCATGTCTATGTCATTAATTATTTACAAATATACCCAAATCATTCATCTTGTGAATGCTTACTATTTCTTTTCACGCTTACTATTTCGTGAAAAGAAATGGTCAACAGAAAATACATCAATACATGAATGATAAAAAAAACAACAAGAAAAAGACGAGTTTTATTAAAACAGGGCTGCTTTGCGTGCCTTCTTCTTGGCAAAACTACGAAATACAGTCAAAGTTGTCAATGTTAATTTGTCTTGCAATGCCAGACTCAATACTGAGCCTAGCCGAGTTGTTCAGGCGATCCTGACTCATGTTGGACCTAAGGTAATTTTTGATGAGCGTAAGTTTACTGAAGCTCCTATATACGGATGCTACTGTGTCTGATGCTCTTAAGAACATCGTCAAACTTTTTCGCAAACACCCTAGTAGTGCAAGTAAGCTCTCTATGTTTGCAACTTCCATATTTATAGTCGCCTCACAAGCGTCAATGACTTTGTTGCAGAAGTCAATAGGGACTAGTGTACTGTGCCACACGACTGACATTAGGCTATGATGCAAGTGAAAGAACCGACATAACATATGGCTCCATGGAATTCGTTTCTGGTTTTCGGAGTAAGATTCAGCTTTAACAGGTCTTCCAAAGCCAACTTAATTAACCCACGGTAGATGAGCTACAAATGGTTTTATACTTTCGACTCGATCTGACTATATGGTGATAGGCATGTCAAGAAGCGAACAGCTAATACGCTTTGACAGTATTTTTCACCTCTTGGGACTGCAACTGAATAATGTGTATATTGTTTGTATAGTTCCAAAGTAGTGATTGCTTCTGGAATACATTCAGCATCATCATTATCGTATAAGTTAACTGTGCAACGACAAGGAGAGTTGAGAGTATATTATTACAGTAGGTATTGTTCTTTTATTATTGCTTGTGCTCCATTATATTTGCCTGACATGTTTGTGGCATTGTCATAACTCATAACACTGTGCTCTACGATCAGCAAGTGCAATAGCATGGTTTTCCAATGTTTCACTATGTCAGATCCATTTTTGTCACTACCATATACACATTTCATAAATCGTTCCACAATTTTATAACGTGATTCATGGCGAAGTAGGTAACGCAAAAGAAATGTAGTTTGATCAACATGAGATTAATCTGGTTTAGAATCTACTATTATTGCTTAGTACTTTGCAGACTGTCTTTCTCACAAATCGTGCTGCAATAAATTGCAGTCTTTCAACTTTTTTTTTCGACTATTCCACTTTTAAAACATGCTCCTTCAGAATTGAGTCCCAGTGGGAAAGCAGCACTATCAGACCTAAAAAATGTCAATTATTTGATTTTCCAATGCGTACCAAGGAACCCTGAAAAGCAAGACCACGTTCTCCTAAGAATAGGATAACATCCAAGATTCGTTTTAAACTGTTGCGCCATTTTTTTTCGTATTCCACTTTAATGGATTCTTCTAAAAAATTGTCAATCCTTTTTGCGATGATTAAAGTGTAAAACGATCGACTAACTAGCTTTGACTGCAGTACTAGTATGCAGCGACATAGAGTATTTAGGCCTAGGCCACTAAGCTAACAGGGAGAACTGTAAGCCTGTACGGCTCATAGGTCTATATTTGTAAGTGTCTCTGGAGAAAAATAATACAAAAGAGATCTTAAATGCTATCGAAAATAATTAGGCCCAATGTTACAACTATATATGTGTCTTTGCATATTTGCATAACAAAATGTTCAAGTACATATTCAAAGAATATAAAAATTAAGTGCCCCGCAGCTCCACGTGAGGGTGTAGGAGGTTTTGAGGCATCTTATCTTAGCTTAATAGCAACAATTAAAAAATACTTGCGTAATTGCCAATTTAATTTTATATTCATGGGCCCCCCCTTAACCCTTATGGGCCCAGGCTCGTTGGGCCTGTGTGTAGCGGATAGGTTTAACGGACAGCACATTCGTCTTTAGGGCATGACATTTGTATTTTGGGCAGCTGATGTGTCTTCTTGGCAGATGGTTTGTGTTCAGGGCATTGGACAGATTTTGTGGGCAACAAATTGTTCTTTTGGACATTATATTGGTCTTATGGTTAGCTGATAGACTTATAAGCACCATTCACTTTTGTCTTTGGCCAATGTATCGGAGCCAGAAAAAGAAAAAAAAAAAGTAAAACGAAAGAAAGATTTGAGTTGATCCTATTGAATAGAAAAAGAGTAGCCAGCTTTAGAACAGCAGAATCCTGTCTTTGTCGGTTGTATGATGTATTCTAGGATTTAGTCAACATAAATTTGCTGAAAACAACCTGCAAAGCTAAAAAGTCTAATTCAAATTCAACATTTTTTGTATTTGTTTGTAGATAATTAAGATACATAGAATCTAGAATTTCACTAGAATGTCTTTAGTTAAAGTCTATTTATTACATACATGGCGGCTGAATAAATATATTGAGTGCATTATATAAACTTCGTCTTCTATTTAAGTAATATCATGTTGAATTGAGTAAAGTTTGTGACATATTTTGAGAATAAAATTGAAATATATACTAGAAGTAATCTAATAATGTATATTTATGTATATAAACGTACAATGTGGTTTTAAAACTAATTAATATGGACAAATAACATATCATTCCTACTCAACATGCTTCAAATGTTAAAGACTCTATAATTCATTTTTTTTTCCCCAAATAAGAAAGTTTTTCTATGTTTTAGCAAAGAAAACATTAAAAAACTTAATTTTAGGTCACAACATCATGTGTTGCTGGCGTCCTGAAAAAGGTACAGATGGTTTTAACACCGCTGTGCAATTATTATTATTGTTTTAAACTAAATATCTATGTTTATGCCTTTTACGAACCTTAATTAACAAAGTTATGTTAAAGCTTAAGTCAATTTGTATCATTTTCATAAAAAAATGTTTTACTTTTTCAGACTTGACTTTTTTCCCCGCAATTTTATCAAACTCACGACATAAATTTGCTTCGAGCGCAAAAAAAAACCAAAAACAACTAGCAGCAGACAAATGGGGATAATAATTAGATAGATCAGTATATTATTATGTTCTTAACAGTCAATGACAAAATTGCAAACTATTAACTTAGGCATTTTAAAAAAGGACGCCAGCAAGATATGGGTTAATGTTTCTCACAGTCTGCTGATTTCATTGTCTGTATAATTTTTTTGTATTCATATGTAGTTTGAGGTAGAAATAAAACTTTGGACTTGTTATGTGACACCTTGTAACAAATAACAATTTTGAAAGAATATTTTGTGTGGGTTGAATGTTTTTATTACCGTATATACGGTTGTTACATAGGACAAAAAATGAGGAGCGGTTCAAATGAAAAGCGGTTTTAAATGAAAATAGGCTGTATATAAGATAAATGATAGAGTTTGATTTTTACATAACGTTTTGATTTCTTAATATAAAGGTAAATCTATGTATGTTACCATAATTTTTTAATAGATCTGAATTTGCTTCAAAGCATAGGCCTACTGTTTTAAATTTGTTCAGAAATTTGATAGCTTGATTTAATAAGTTGCAGTATTACATTTTTTTATCTGTCTTTTTAAAATCATTAATTAGCTTTGTCCGTGTTCTTAGTTGTATGTTAAATCCGCTCTGAGCTCAGTTAAATTATGTTTGTTGGCTGCGCTATACAAATATTATTATTATTATGTCTGTTGTAATATATGTGCCAGAGATGCGGCAGAGCCTGTCTCTCAAGGATAGGTCTCCACAGACACAGTCAATTTTGCAGGGCTGGCCAAATCACATGAGCGCAAATCTAATCGTCTTTCGAGACTATGGAGCCAATGATGAATATATGTGTAGGGCCTATTAAAAGAGATAATACAATGCTTATAAATAACAAAACTAGGAAGGGAGGAAAGCCAGCAACAATGGACTTATTGATTGCACTATCCCAGTGTAGCCTAGTGTTTCAGTCAGTGGCGTAGCCATGTTTTGACACTAGGGGGAGCGAACTTTTAATAAGAAGGCCCCGATTTCAGCCATTTTTCCAGATTAATAGAAGTACTAAGAATTCGTACGTATTAAGTCTTACAAGAATTTGATGTGCCTCAGGGTACACACGCTATATGTAATAGGATCCTGCTATGCAGAGCAGTCAATTAGCACTTGTTCTACCGTCTTGTCTGCATCCCTACAGTTTCCAAGGTGGGGTCTATATTTACTAAATTAGGCCTCTATCGCACAATGCCCAGTTCGACATTTTGTGATTGTGGACTGTTCCATTCTGCCAAGCCTCGTAAACGGATCATCTAGATTTGGTAGTTTATAATGCTGCCCATGTTGGATTCGTTTCGACCGTGTACCACCGTTCAGTCACTCACGGATCGTTTTCCGGTCACTCTCAAATGAGCACAGATCGTATAGTGCGTGTGCCAGGACATTTTCTTCTCTAAAATGTCTGCTGATTCGTTTCCAGAGACACCTGCATGACCCGGTATCCACTGGAGGGTGACCTTCACTTCGTACCTTGAAACCGCATCATTGACGACGTCTACATCACCTATCACTTCCGAATCACCTACAAATCTTTCCCCGATTGCATCGATAGTATGACTGATGGCTTCCACCTCTGTCTCGTAGCTGCAGATTGCACCACAAGGCCCCAACAACTTAATTCTATTATCTATGGGTACCCGCCCTTAAATACATCAAAACACAGCACGCTTCTCAACATCACTCCTGCCACTGCCATCAGTAAACGCCTTGATGAACTTGTAATAGGTGTGTACAGTTTCGTGAGTGGTAGCAAGCTTCTCAGCACAGCTGCTAAGTTTTCCGACTGCGGGATTAATCAAGAGCTTTAGTACCTCCGGTAAAAAGCGAAAAATATGAGGATGAGGCTCCACTCCCGTCCATAGGGTCAAGCGGTCCATTGAAATATCGATCTCGCTGCTCACGCTGATCACTTGAGAAGATCATAATTGATTGCCTTGAGAGGCAAGCTCTCCTTCAACCGTTTATAACTCTCGAATGCAGTGGTAACGGCGGTGAGAAATGCGTCCAGTGTCCATCAATTTCATTTTTTTTTTGACTATTTAAATGGCGTCTACACAAGACAGTCAGCTGCCAGAGATGTCAGAGGACAGTCTAGCAATATTAATAGATGCATGGGAAAATGTTCCATGCCTGTGGAACCCACTCCATCGGAAATAAAAAAATAAGGGTGAAAAAACCAAGGCCTTGAACAATATTGCCCAAAATATGTGTGCAATGTAATCGCAACACCCAAAGCTTCTTCGTCTGTGAGCGCCGCCATTTTTCAGCAATATTAACATCCGGCAGTTCGCCTCAGCGCTAAAAATAGACCAGTTAAAAACAAGAGCACCATTTCGCTGAGCTTCCGAGCTCACCCTAATGTCGGCGAAAGTGCACGAGCCCATTTAAGAGCAAACAGTCGCTCTTGCGAATTGAACAATACCTGATTCGACCGAAACTAGTTCGGGCAATTAAGAACATGCTTTAGGACCATTTATTATTTGTAGTATTTTCCTTTACTAATTTTTTTTATTCATCATTGTTAAATGGTTTGTCTGTAGCTTATGTAGCAATTTGGTTTTAAGACAGCAAAATCGACAGTTCAAGGCCGTGTGTCCAACAGATTTAGCCAGCCAGTCTATAAAATGTAGTTCTCACTATTCTGTCATTAACACGATCAGAGAGATTAGGCCACCTCTGGATCAACCACACAGGTAGCTTTGAGAGACAGAGCTTGTAAGTGTGGAAAAGGCACCTGCTCAATAGAGAGTAGAACTGGACTAGTGAAACGAGACATGTTTTTCCCTTTGCTCTGAAGAGGGTCCCAGTCTCTTCTCAGTAGTCCAGCTTTTCGCTTGGAATTCGGTCGCACCAGAACTGACGTTGAAACAGGGAGACCAAAACCCTGTAATAAATACTTATACGTGAAGGGGCAGACACGTTGAGCTAAGAGAGACCATATTTTAGAAGTAGGTATATCCAGGAGTAGGCCTACTATAGAAAGGCAGCACTTTGCACATCCGGGCTATCACTACCTCTAAGCAGGAGAGGCTTTATTTTGCGCAACACAGTAACAGGGTGGGCCAATAAAATGTTACCACTTTTTAAACATACACAAATTTTCAAAACTAAAAGAGCGAATGACATTATGATGAGGTTTGGTTTGGGCCCAAAATCTTATATTCTGCCTATTAATGTGTCAATTGAGTTGAACATGTGCCTCATCGCTGAAAAAAAAAGGAAATTGTTTTTACTTTTACAGCTATTCGTTATGAAAGTAAATATATAAAGTACATGTTCCGACAAAATTGATCAAAGGGCCGGTGAAGTACGTGTGGTAACGGCATACTATGAGATTGTGTGGCCAGCCTTTACATTACCACCAACTAATGTCAGGCACCCATCAGAGCAGGAGGGAGGGGGGTACGCCCCAGCCTGCACGTTCAACTGGCGTTCCGAATGTCCTGGGTTTGAATCATAGCGAAGGCTAGTATTCGCTCCTGGGACTGGAAGGTGTCCCTGAGTCTTAGAAAGTAAAGTATCCTGTTTTTGTTTATAGTTCACCAGTTTCCACGGTGTCTGTTAATAAGGAGATTACGTGGCTAGCACAATGCCCATCAATCCTTTTTTTTATCAAATGTAAGGTACTCAACCAACCTTGAAAAGATTTATGGACACCCAAACCGGAGTTTTTAAAAAAATGGATTAGAGTTCAAAGCATTTTATAATGGCAAAAATACTCAATCTTAATATACGACCATACCACATCCAAAAATGTGCCCAATAAAAAGTTGAATGGCTTCATATTAATTAAAAAAATAAAGATATAGTGAACCAGGCGGAAAGACTAAGTGCTAAAACTGTGGTGTTGTCAATTTTCAGCCTGGTGAAATGACAACCTACTCCCCTGGAATGTTTTCCTTGCTGGCTGCGCTGTTTGCTCTGCCCCTGTACCATCTGGTGAGACTCCTGCACTTGAGAACGCCTGCTTCGGCGCCGCTGATCTACGCCAAGGACAGATCATCGCAGTTTGTGCAGTCTGTGTTAACGCTCTGTCCAATTTTACAGCAGCCGTGAGTGTCCTTCTTTAAAATAAATCAAACATGAATACAAATTGAAAAAAATAAGAAGTCTTACAGTACATTTTTTTTATTGCTATATAAACAATCATCAGTTTTTAATTCAAGAAAACTCGTTTTTGTGTTACATTTGCAGCTATTTCCCTACGCTGTTGTGGGGCAAAAGTGGCCACATTCAGAGCATTCTGTGTGCCCTGATGGGCCGCGTCAATGTGCCAGTCCCGAGTGGAATCAGGCACAGCATTCTGATGCCAGATAGCGCCACGCTGACATTTGACCTTTACGAGCCTAAAGTACAGCATAAGAGCGGAGGTAAGTTTTTATTGCACCTGTTATGGTAAAATGAAGAGTCCTAAGTTAATAAAATAAAATCTCTCCTTTGAGCTTACGCTTTTATATTTGTCACATAGAATTATAATTCCTATGAATTCTGATAGCGGTCTACAATTAAGAAAATTAGGAATTAAATCTGGTTTTAATCCTCGGTTAGATTTTCATAAACAAGCCCCAAATAAATACTGGATAATATATAGATTTACGTATCTTTAGGTAGAAATAATCAACAATAACTTGATCAGATAAAACTATAATTTATTATCATGGACACAATTAAGTGGCATTCGGGCATGGAAAGGGGTTGCCTGAACAAACCAGGAAGACCAGTAACTTAACATCATTTAAAACATTAATAAAAATGCAAGACTAGACTCGGACCACGGATGAGCGTAGAACGCAATTTTCTTCTTTATAGAAGGAGCGTCTGTAATGTATAAGATAAGTCAATACCAAACCTGGCCAACTCTCAATGAGGAGTGGAAAAAAAACATTAATAAACAATTGTCCCACACATGTAGGGGAAATCATCACAATAAAGTAGATACCTCAAATCAGACAATAAGAGAAACATAATCATGTCCCTTTGCGTCACACCTGAGACATACATTTTTTGGAAAAGAAACAAACAGTGCCATCTGTCAGTAAAGTTTTAACAAGTCTCATTTCTTTTTCATTAATGTAAGGGGTGGGAGTAAGAGAGAAGGGTAAGGAAGGGGAGTAAAAGGGGGGATCGTGGTCTGTGCAACCTTGGCCTAAGCGAACCCAAGGTGACTGTCAAGTCTAAGGTTTTAGCTAAACTATCCTAAATAAAAAAAAAAGCTACTACTGGCTAACTAAAACAGCACGACACAACACAAAAGCACAACACTTAAAAGAAGCAGAGATAGAACAACAAAAGCTAGAGTGACACTATAAAACTATAACTTTATTCTACATAAACATACTCTTAATCTAAAAACTTCAAGAAAAATATTACAAAAAAGACACAATTATCTAACAGTTCAACAAAAACCCAACCAGAATATAGCCTGGCTGAAACATACAATAAACATACAAATAAATAATCAATTTAAATTCATAACAATATATACATATAAATAAAAGGTAAACATAAAATAGTAAAGGATACCATGCCAGACAAGGCATCTCAAGTAGTTATGCCAAATATGGAATGCATTATAATAATATATATATATACAAAAGGACTACAAAATCACCACCACCAGTGACTATGAAAAAGCCACTGAAGGCTATATTAGAAAACAGTTAATTAAATGTGATTCTGGCGCCCAAGCCAACCACATTTAAAATCAAACATACTCGACCTCATATTACAAAGTGGCTAACAATGAAGTAAACCACATGTAAATAGGAAATATAAACAATACAGCGTGAGCGGCAATTAAATGCGCCACCTGTTACAACCTGTAATCAAAGCAGCAATGGGCACTCCCAATAAAACACAAATTGTAGTGCTAGTGACCACGTGGTAAACAATTAAGGGCACCACGTATAACAAAATGAAAACATTATAAAAATAAACCATTCAATAATAAAATGACAATACACACGACTCATATCAGACCCGTGTGTAAACACTAAATACAAGGCATAATAAAACATCGATTAAAACTATTATAATTACCTTAGCAGCCACACCTTAGTACTACAATAAAACAACCACTGGACACTAAGTCCACACACAGTTACAAATAGGGAAGCATACAGCTTCATAGAGGGGCACACAGCCTTGCTTAGCACACAGCTAACCCTCACATATGCACATTGCCAAAGGCTCTACTAAACTCAGCCCTTATATTCTCACACCAAAACTGGCGGGCGGAAATGGACAAAAAAACATAGAAAATAATAACATTAAACCTGGAAACGGCTGCCAACTTAAAAATAGTTGCAAAACCATTACAGGCCCTCACATTAATAACTTTCTCAAATTTAAGGGACACATTTTAAATTGTGCTGCAACAGTTTAATCTGTATATTGTAGCTCCAGTTTGCTCCTAAACCTTTAGAATGGTTTAAAGCACTTGGATAATTATATTTGGAAGCTGGTATTATCGTCTAATGATTTCCATGTTGATCTCGTCCGTTGTCTTCAGAGTCCTACTGTCTCCTGATATGTCCTGGCATGGGCAACAACAGCAGGTCGCGTTATATTAGGACACTCGTGGACTACGCCCAGAGGAACGGTTACATAGCTGTAGTGCTGAACCACATCGGCACACATAGAAACATACCACTGACAGCTCCAAGGCTGTTTACCTACGGTAGGTGCCCTTTGTTTTGGCATAACCATTTTAAAAAAAAGCTCTTATTCAAGAAAACATTCTCTCAGTAGAGATGGGGGCTAGTACTCAGGTAGAGTAGGACATCTGAAGTAGATCTTGCCACCCGGGCAAGAAATGGGTTGCCTGAACAAACCATTCAAACCAACAGCTTAAAACCATTGAAAATCATTATTTACAATGCTGAAATGAGACAAACCACAGTAAAGAGAAGGATATAATAATCTCTTATTTTTTGTTATAAAACTATTAAAAAACACGCTGGCACATTTGGGGACATTCGTACTATGTGAATATTCTCATTGAATTAGCTTTCAATATCACTTTATTTTTTTTTTTTGTCTTCTAACCAGGTGGAACAGAAGAGCTACACCTGGTAAGAAAGGAGGTGCAAAGGCTCCACCCGGACTGCGGCATCATTCTGATTGGTTGCAGCATGGGAGGCAACATTGTGGTCAAGTACCTGGGCGAGGACAGGGACCACCAGGTGGGCATTTTGGCTGCTGTGTCCATCTGCCAGGGATACGACGCTATGACGTGAGCTGTGTTTGATACTGATTCTCATATTATAACTTAATATTATATAACCCGTGTAGTGTACAATTACCTGTTCTTTGTGTAATAATTTATTTACCTGTTGTAAGTGTACTTTATCTGTTATCAGTGTATTTCGTTTGATGGAAACATACTATTAGAAATGTTGGGAGTGTGTAATTTACCGGTTGCAGGTACTTTTTACCCATTCGGAGTGTAATTTACCTGTTCGGAGTGTAATTTACCTATTGGGAGTGTACTTTAACTGTTGGGAATGTACTTTTTCTGTTGGGAGTCTACTTTGACTGTTAGGTGGAAGTATACTTTACCTGTTGTTAGGGTACTTTACCTCTTGGGTGGAAGTGTACTTTACCTGTTGGGAGTGTACTTTACCTTTTGGAGTGTACTTTACCTTTTTGGAGTGTACTTTACCTTTTTGGGAGTGTGTACTTTACCTTTTGGGTGGGAGTGTACCTTACCTTTTGTGTGGGAGTGTACTTTTACCTTTTGTTAGGGAGTGTACTTTACCTGTTGGGTGATAGTGTACTTTACCTGTTGGGTGAGAGTGTACTTTATCTGTTGGGCGTGTACTTTACCTGTTGGGTGGGAGTGTACTTTACCTGTTCGGTGGGAGTATCATTTACCTGTTGTGAGTGTACTTTACCTGTTGGCTGATAGTGTACTTTACATGTTGGGTGAGAGTGTACTTTACCTGTTCGGTGGGAGTATCATTTACCTGTTGGGAGTGTACTTTACCTGTTGGGTGAGAGTGTACTTTACCTGTTGGGCGTGTACTTTACGTGTTGGGTGGGAGTTTACTTTACCTGTTGTGCGGGACTATACTTTACCTGTTGGCTGATAGTGTACTTTACATGTTGGGAGTGCACTTTACCTGTTGGGTGGGAGTATACTTTTCCTATTGGGAGTGTACTTTACCTGTTGGGCGTGTACTTTACCTGTTGGGTGGGAGTGTACTTTACCTGTTGGGTGGGAGTATACTTTTCCTATTGGGAGTGTACTTTACCTTTTGGGAGTGCTCTTTACCTGTTGGGAGTGTTCTTTACCTTTTCGGAGTGTATATTTTACGTTTTGAAAGTTTTCTTTTAATTTTAGGAGTGTACTTTACCTGTTGGGAGTGTACTTTACCTGTTGGAAGTGTACTTTACCTATTGGGTGAGGGTACACTTTACCCGTTAGGAGTGTATTTTATCAGTTGGGAGTGTCTTTACCTGTTGGAAGTGTTCTTTACCTATAGGGTGGGAGTATACTTTACCTGTTGGAAGTGTACTTTATGGGGCACGGTAGCCGAGCGGCAGCGCGTTTGACTGGCGAGCCGAAGGTCCCGGGTTCGAATCTTGTTGCAAGCTAGGTTTTTTTCCCGGGTCTGGAGGGTGTCCCTGATTCTACCCAGCTCTGATGGGTACCTGACCTTAGTTGGGGTAAAGTGAATGCGGCTGTGCGTAGTGCTGGCCACACAATTACCTAGTATGCCGTTGCCACAAAAACTGGTGAACGCTGCTTCATCCGACCTATGGATCAATTCGGTCCGACGGGTACTTTACTTAAGTGTACTTTACCTATTAGGTGGGCGTATACTTTACCAGTTGGGAGTATACTTTACCTGTTGGGAGTGTACTTTAACTTTTGGGAGTGTACTTTAACTGTTGGTAGTGTATTTTATTTTTTGGGAGTGTACTGGGCTCCAACCACCTCTAAAGGGTCGTAACTTAAGATACTGTTTCCGTAGCCACATGCAGTATCTTTCTCCCACCGCGGAATTCCCCTCGGATTAATCTCTTGGTGGCTCGCCTGTATACCTGCAGTGTTTCCCGGTAGCGCAAATCCCATACTACAGGTATAGGCATCCAGGCAGCTGGGCAGGGTTGAGGCGGAAACGCTGCTCATATTGCTTCCTCCCAACGAGGTCTCGTACTTCTCGAACGCAAGTGAAACCGAGAGCTCTTGTACGCCCAACATGCACTGATCCATCCATGTGCTCTTGGTGCAAGCGTACTGGTAGTTTGTGGATATGTTACGCACATATAGTGTAATTGCCCAGTGCATGAACTGTACATTTGTTTGCCCACTTCATGAAATGTTGTACTGTACCTGTTGCAAGTTGAACATACCTGTTGCAAGTGTACTTTACCTGTTGAAAGTGTACTTTACCTGTTGCAAGTGTACTTTATCTGTTGCACGTGTACTTAGCCGTTTATGAGTGTACTATTATAGTTACATTTCTTTCTTTCTCATTTTGTTATTGAGAGTATTATTTTGTAAGCATAAATATCTTTAAAAACTCATTGGGTTATATGGTACTTCCCACCAGTGTATTGGTACACAAGGTTGAAAGGTTACAGACAGAATGCCAAGCCACCTGTATTTGGCTTATTTTTATATTGGCTACCAATCAGAGCCGAGCTGGCTCTGGGGCTCATCCATGAAACGGTAAAAACCATCAACCATTTAACAAGATCTGTGCTAGACTCTTTCTGAATCGTTGTAATTCAAGGCTGTTACTTTAAAACTTTGAAGAAAACACTTGTAGAATTTTTTAAAGACACATACAGATTATATTATGGCAGGTGTATGAGATGGTCAATACACCAACTGATTTACTGCAAGGCTAACAGCTAAATTAAGATTAGATAAATAGTCGGTATGCCAAGTGTTTGATGTATAGATTTAAGAAGAGTGGTTCATTGACTAAGGGCTGCCTATTATTATCTATATTATGCAGACTATTGTATGTACAGCAACTGTTCGTTACTAATTGTGTGAGTGAAACGTACTGATGCAGATATTGTTTATATGGTTTGTTACTTGATTCATCTGTTTGTATATATCTATATCCTTGTGTCTCCAAACATTCAGGGCCAAACCTTTGATGCTGTCCTGGCAAAACTTCCGGAAATTCTACTTTTACTGGCTGACCAGAAACCAGAAAAACCTCATCCGCATTCACAAGGATCAGCTGCTGAGTGAGGAGATCAGGTGTAAGTGTAACATCGACGAGAACAATGTTTTCTCGGCTCTCAACATGGAGCAGCTGGATGAAGCTTTTACCAGGTAGCGTTTTTTGCTTCACATTTACATATCCCATCAATTGTGTGGGTCGTTCGGAGCAATAGTGATGATTGCCGTTGAATCTTCAGCCATTTGACACAGCATTGTGTTGCCCTTTTGTAAGCTATTTAAGGACACACTGGTCCACTCTTTTAAGTCATCTTCCACCTTCTTGCACTCTGCCCTGTAGAGCCAAACACTGCTGCTGCTTGGTCATCGTGCCCCCATATGCATAATCCTAGTTACAAAACAAATGTCAACAACGCGAGTCTTATTACTGAACCTGGCAACCATGACTTTATCCCTGAAAATATTTTATTTCTTATTATTACCTTTTACCTTAATATTGTGTACTGATGTGGATGTTTCTACGGATATAACTGATCCATTATTTCTTTTTTCCTGACATTTTTGCAGGAGGTTTATCGGATGCCAGTCTTTGGATGAGTACTATGAGATGATTAGCAGCAGTTGTTATCTTTCTAATGTGAGTAACTTTTGGCTCGAATATTTTTAAACCAGCAAACTATTTTTTTAAATATAGGAGAAAAGATCTGAAGTGAAGGTAGCTATTATAGTACACAGGGCATTCGGCAGGCGCACCGAAGGTCCTGGGTTCAAATTCCTGTGAAGGCTAGTATTAGTTTCCTGGTCTGACCGGTGTCCCTGAGTCTACCCAGCTCTGACGGGTACCTGATCTTAGTTGGGGTAAAGTAAACGCGACTTTAAATTGTGATGGCTACACAATCACCCAGTAAGCCGTGGCGACAGAAAGTTGTGAACGCTGCTTCACCGGTGTAATGATGTGACATGGTATAGCGTGACCAGCAGAGTGTCATGTCTCCGGCCAGTTGTACTTTACAAAAGTCTAATGGCAGGAATGAATTAGTCCCAGATGAAGAGAGAGAGAGAAAGGCGGGTAACTCGGGCCATACCAGAGATCCCTAATTATCTCCCTTGAATATTTACAAATCCCCAAAGAATAAGAAACAAAACACACGTTTTTAAAAGAACAACAAAGCAAAGAAACAGGAAGGAGACGTGGGTTCCCATCTCTCAGCCTCTAAGGGAAAAGTGAGAAAGGGTGAGTCATCCGAGGTTATTTCTGCTCAAAAGGACTCGTTCCTCGTGGCGCGGGCCCTGAGTACATTTCTGGTGAGCCAACTCGCGTTGTCTGTCCTAAGGCCCGTCCAGGCGCGCGAGGTGAGTTCTTAGCAGTGTCTTCCGAAGAATTGCTGGCCTCCTTCTGGGCCATCTGCATCCTTTACTTTCTGCTTTCTCGATGCTTCTAGGTCCGTGTAAGATTTCTGGATGTGGTATGGGCTAGCGGGTCCCCCACTATGAAATACTTGCTGCCCAGGATTATATCAAAATCTCTCATCTCTAGTACCGCGGCGATGACATCACCATGAACATATCGTGTTTTGATGTTGATCCGTGCAAGATGTACCGATTCGACCCCATCACTGGGCCGGCGAGTGTCACAAAGCCTCCGGTTAGGTCCTCGGTACGCGCGTGCGTTGTGTTTATCAGTACGCCGTACTCACAACCGTTTTCATACAGGACATTGACCGCTTTTCCATTCACCTCTGTTGTGTCGTAGATCGAAGGTCCCAGGGGTTGTCCCTCTTGACCCGCTCGACGTTTATCCTTTTTTCGATGGTGGCCCTTGTTTGGACCTTTTTCGTGACGCGATTCATTACGCGGGTGAGCGTCATGTGCGCGATGAGCGTGATCGTTCGCCGTACCTATTGATTGTTCGTTATGGCGACGTTTGACTCTCTCTGCTGGTGGGTGGCGAGGTACCGATCCGCCATATTAATTGAGTCGAATGGCGTCCTCGCGCCATGTTCCGCAGTGAACGTACGCAACTCTTCGCTCATGCATTGATGGGGCTGTTCCAAAAACACAAACTCCGTCAGGCTCTCGTACGATTACTCCCCATGCTCCAGCGTGAACCCTGTTCGTAACATACTTTCCGAGCCTTTCGGCGAGTTGATGGAATGTCTCTCATCTTCTGCTCAGGCCCCTCTAAACATGTTCGGATACGCAAGGCCGGTTCTAGTCCACTGCAGCCTATGCGGCCGCAGTGGGTTCCGCACTTTCATAGGTCCCGCGCTAATCCAATGGTGCAAATATTTTGCGTCCTTGGCTGATATATTCTGTCGCCTAAAATAAAAAATCTCCTTTGTAAATGAAGGATTTGACCAGTGGCAAACTGTACCACAAGGCTAGCAGAACATGAAAAATCGCATGGGCATTTAGATGCCATGACTAGTTGCTGTAAAGCTGGAGCACGACTAAGTAAAAAAAAACAACAGGCATTGACAAGTATCACCGGGAGATGCTTTATTCTGAGACTAAACGTTGGAATCAAGTTTTTCAAAGACTAGATGCGATTGTACGATTTCTAGCGGAGCACAATTTGTTGCAAGAGGGTCCATTGAATGAGTTGCAGAAGTAATGGGAATTTCCTGGGTCTAGTGGAATTACTTGCAAAGTTTGATCCAGTAATGGGGGAACATCTTCGACGTGTTACCAATGCAGAAATTCATGATCATTACCTGGGGAAGAAGATTCAAAACGAGCTCATTACTGTAGTAGCTGGTGCTTCTAGACATCAAGAATGCAAAGTATTTTTCAGTAATATTGGATTTTACTCCAGGCAAAAGTCACAAAGAGCAGATGTCATTACCTATCCAATATGTATCAGATGAGGTTAATGTGGAAGGGCCTGTGGTTGTACATGAACGTTTTATCAAGTTTCTTCCTGTGGAAAGTACTACTAGACAGGACTTATGCAATGTACTAGTGAATGAGCTGGGAAAGTTTGAATTAAATGTTCAAATTATTCGTGGACAAGGTTATGAAAATGGTTCCAACATGAAAGGCGTCCATTCTGGAGTTCAAAAACGGCTTTTTAATATTAACAGCAGAGCATTTTTTTTACTCCACATGCGTGTCATAATTACAATCTGGTTGTAGCAGACATGGTCAAAACATGCCCTGATGCGTTAATCTTTTTTGGAACTGTACAACGCGTGTACACCATCTTTTCATCATCTACAAAGAGATGGTCATTATTCAGAATTCATGTTTTCAATATAAAACCTCTGTGCGAAACAAGGTGGGAATGTAGAATAGATAGTGTCAAAGCACTTCGTTATCAATTGCCTGAAATTTTTGACGCAATTCGATGAATTAGCTGAAGAGGCTAGTGATGCGATAATTAAAAACGAAGCAGAAACACTGTATGAAACATTGTAGCAGTACAAATTCTTAGTGTCGCTTGTGTTATGGTACGACGTGCTCTTCCAAGTCAATTTTGTGAGTAAAGAACTGCAAGGTGAAACAGTAGATTTGAGCACTGCAACGGATTCATACAACAACTTGATGACTTGGCTAAGGAAACTGAGAGTTGATGCATTTGTTCAGATTCTTGTTACAGCAAAGGAATTGGCCGAAAACATGGAAGTTGTTGCAATCTTTCCAGCCAAATGTCAAAGGAAAAGGCACTATGATAAATCTGTAGAACTTCACACTTCAACTTCACACCTGGAAATGCTGAAGATGACTACAGGATATATTGCTTCAACAGAATTGTGGACACTAAAATTAAGTCCTTGCAGCCGAGATTTGAACAACTGAAATCAAACAACAATCTATTTGGGTTTCTGGTCAGTTTCGAGAGCCTTCAGCGTAATGACATACGAAAGTTTGCACAGAGCCTCGAGCAAGCGTTGACATCAAAAGACCAGTCGACAGATAAATGTGGGCGAGAATGAATGAGTTGATGAAATGGAATCTTTAAGGCATATTCTACCAAATACCACCAAAACCTTGGTAGAAATTTTCACTTATCTGTCCACTATTAAAAGATACACTGCTTTCCCAAACTACTTTGTTGCACTCAGAATATTTTTAACAATGCCCGTAACTGTGACATCTGCTGAAAGAAGCTTCTCGCGCCTCAAACTAATCAAGAATTACTTGAGGTCAACAATTCACGAAGATAGATTGAACAACTAGGCAATTCCAGCTATTGAGCGTGACCTATGTGGAAAACAGAATTTTGATGATATAGCCTACTTAATGTATGACTTCGCTACACACAAAGCTCGTAAAGTAAAGTTAATTTGATCATGATTTTGTGCTTAGTAAATATATAATAAAAAGCAAAGACGAATTTATTTTCTATTACAAAATTTTAATTTTCACTTATTATCCTTATCCCTACCCTGACTGGGCCCCGCGCAATCCGTTTCGCATAGGGCCCCGCAATTGCTAGGACCGGCCCTGCCGATACGCCTTGGCGTTCAGGTCGTACGCGTTCAGAAGAGCATTTTTGAGGACTTGGTAGTCCCGGTTGTGCTCTGATGGGATCTTAGCATATGTTTCATATGCCCACCCTCTATGCACGTGTAACAACTTCCAGCAATATTCTTCTGGCCAACGCCTCGAAACGGGCCAGATACAACTCAATACTTTTTATCCTTTCATCATAGATATTAAGGGGAAAGAAGACAGATTGAAAGGAGGAATCTTGGGTGGAGAAAGGGGTGCCAGGGTTAAAGGATTGGGACGTGGATGAAGAGTCTGCCCTGAAGTGCCTATCTCTTTCGCGCGGACAAAAGCTAGATACGGGAGCTCCCACCAGACCACCCATGTGGTATAACAATAGCCGACCCTCGGCTCGCATGCATGACTCTGTCAATTTTGTCACGCAAACGGTGTTTTCATTCAGGTGGCTAGTTTACCTGATTGTATACCAATTTCCTTCCTTGATCATTACAAAACACTTCGTCATTTTTGGTCAAACTGGATACTTAACTTCTTTTTTTCTCGACTGCCTATTCCACCTAAATCTGTCTAACACATGTATAATAATATAATTTTGTTTTTGACCTTTATTTGTTTAAATTATTAAATTTCATAAAACCACAAGTCATTTTATTTTATCATTGAACAAAAATGCTTGTATTTGTATTCTTATCTTGTGTAAATATAACTTGGGACATTACGCTTCAGTACTAAGCAAATTGCCTTCGTTTGTTAAAATATATATAATTGTAAACTACAAAACTTGATTCCTTTAGATTAGGATCCCTCTACTTTTGGTCAATGCTGACGATGATCCCTTTGTCCCCATGGAGCTATTGGAGTTTCCAAAGGCAGCCGCTGGTAAGACAATAATAAAAAATATTGTAGTGAATATACAAGCAGTGTTGACAGTGTTACGGAACGACCATTCAAATATTAAAAAAAACAATTATGGCATGGCTGATTTTGTGCCAACAAAACAAATTTCAAATAAGATTAACAAATGTTGGTTTAACACTAAACTAAAGAAACTGTGTAAACAAAAAGAAAATCTATTCAAAAAGTTTAAGGCAACTAATTCAATTAGACTACATAAAAAATACCTAAAAATTTAACATTTAACTCAGAAATTATATTGACAGCTGCAGAATGAATATGTAAATAATGTAATTTCTAAAGATAATAATAAAAACTTATGGTCCTACATTAAATCAAGAAATATGGACAAGACAGGCATAGCTCCAATAAAAGCCCAAAACAATGAAACCTATAACCACAATGAAATTAAAGCTAAAACACACACTTTGCATCATCCTTTTCAAATCCAGGTGACAAAGAAATCTCCATAAACTTAATCAAACTAGAAGAGATAGGAAATATAAATGTAGATTAAAAAGACATTAAATAACTCCTAACCAACTTCAAAGTAAACAAAGCTTCTGGACCAGATGAAATATCAGCAAGACTGCTTAAAGAACTAACTAATGAAATATCTCCAATCTTTAAAATACCTTTTCAGGCCTCTCTAAAAAAGGGCAAAGTGCCCAAAGATTGGAAAGTAGCCAATGTAACCCCCCCTTTTCAAAAAAGGAAATTACATACCAGTTTCCCTAACAATCATAACTTGTAAAATACTTGAGTATAAAGTATTTAGTACTATAGTAAATCATCTAAACAAACTTAATGCACTGTGCCCACACCAACATGGCTTCAGGAAAAACAGATCACGTGAAACTCAATTAATAGGATTAATAGATGAATTTGTCTAAGGGATTAGATAATAACAACCAAATTGATGCTATATTACTAGATTTTTCCAAAGCATTCGATAAAGACCTAGATGAACTACACAAATGGTAATCAAACTGGAGTATGTCTTTTCAACCAGAAATACAACCCAATAACAACCTGTTGCAAAGCTCAGATGAACATAAAGACAAAACACTTTCCTTATCCCTTATGCGAGAACAAATGCATATAAGTACTCTATCTTCCCGAGTGGTATTCAGGCATGGAATGGGTTGCTTGAACAAACCAGGAAAGCTCATTTAAAACATTAATAAAATTGCAAGACTAGACTCGGATCACGGATGAGCGTAGGACGCAATAATCTTCTTTATAGAAGGAGCGTCTGTAATGTATAAGATAAGATAAGAAGATAAAATACGTGTACACCATTTTTTGAGTTGTATGCAATTTTTAGGACACACATGGTGTAATGCACATTTACCAAAACCCTGTGGCGAACAATGTGCCAGTGATGTTAAAATGCCAGTAAGTCTTCAACAACCACTGGCCATGACATTAGTTAAGAATTTTTGAGGCTGATGGAGAAATTTGAACTTGACCCTTCCAAACTGTGTGGATTGACAACTGATGGAGCACCCTCAATGACCGTGAGAACCAATGGATTCACCGAGAAGTTTTTGGACATCATTGTTACAGAAGGGGTTGTAGTTAATCAATGCATTATACACAAGGACAACTTGTGCACAAAGCTAGTTGATTTCACTTATGTAATGAAAGATGTAGTTCAGTGTGTGAATTACATTTGCGCTCGTGGACTGAACCATCGGCAATATAAGTCCTTCTTAGAATAAATAGACTCTGATTACCCATCTGTTTTATGCTTCACTGCAGTTCGTTGCCTCAGTAGAGCTGCAACTTTGAGTGAAAATTGGGACTTAAGCAAGGATATTGAACAGTTCATGTTAAATAAGACACAAGATGTTGCCTATTATATAAGCAATGATGACTGAATAAATGCCCTTCCTCCAAATATGCTGAAAATGTTGACAAGTTGAGTATTGAATTTACAAACAGATTTGATGATCTCAGAAAATGTGAAAATGATTTTAAGCTGTTTTCTCAAACATTTGATCTTATACCATGGCGCAGTCCTAATAGTTGTCAAATGGAGCTGATAGACTTGGAGTTTGATATGGACATGAGAAGAGCATATGAAAGGAATGACTTGGTAACTTTTTACAATAAAACTATGTATGTGGACAGCATCCAAATTTAGAGCTACATGCCAGGATAATGATCTCACTTTTTTGCAGCACATATTCTTGTGAGCAATTTTTTTCAAGGATGAAACTCATTAAAAATCGATACCGAAGTCAGCTCACAGATTAACATCTAACAAGTCAGTTTTAATTTGCTACCTCATTGGTGAGAGCAGACATTGATAAATTGTGCAAAAAAAAAAGCCACCATATTCCAAGTTTCACATTAATAACCTAACACAATATTTGATTATCTCTTATTTATTTCCAAATGTATTTCCAATGTACTTAACTAGAATTATCATGAGATTACATGTTCCTATGGTAACTGACCCTCTTTGTGTCTTTCCAAAAATCCAATGTGGCCCAACATAAGAAAATGTTGCACACCCCTGGCATAGGGAAAAATAAATATTAAGTGTCTTTGACCCACAGTGGAGAGAATCTTGGCGCTAGTGGTATACCCGACCATTTATTGAATAACAGTTGCAGACTTCAAGAATTTCTGATTTTTCCAATTTCAGAACTGATGCCCAATGTGATATTTGTCTTGACCAAACATGGTGGGCACCTTGGCTATTTTGAGAATGGCTTTTGGCGTCCGGATTGTCTAACATGGATGGACAGGTGAACTATTTTGTTCTCTTTTTTGTTCTGATTAAAAAATGTTGTAGAATGGACAAGTCTTAATAAGGTCTGACCTTTGATCGTGTTCAAGAACTTACGGTGTACCTCCGGCCAAAAAACAACAACATTCTTTTGCTGTTGTGTGACAATTTATTTCATCCTCGACTGCCAGTTCTGGTCTTTTAGAAATATACAAAGGCTACAAGATTAGTTATGAGGAATACATTTTTAACACAAAAGTGGGTATGCAATAATAAATACTCGAAGTGTTAGTCGCGTTAAGTTAAATTTAGCTCGATTTATAAAATAAAGTAGTCAAGAGTAGTATTTCTTGGCTATTGAAAAAACATTATCCATAGATACATAAAAATACAAAACAAAAATTCATTTGCATCAAGCAATAAGTTTGGGATTATAAATAGGTGATTCTTCACGTCTGACGTTAACAATCCAACGTTTTCTTTCAGCAACATCTTTTGGAAATTAAATAAAATTTTATCCGCAACATCTTATTTTACATAACTGCTATGCAGACACTGTAGATTCAGATGCATTAGTTCTAGCTGCCGGATGTGAATATTTTCAATGGGCTTTATGCATAAGTATTTCCGGGTCACGTGATCGATCCAGGAAGTGTTTTTTTTTAATGGTGAAATTATAAGAAGTTTTCTTAGTGTGATCCAATTCCGACGTTAAATCTTCATAAAAGAAAACGAAACTATGCTTTCATCGATATCCACTGATAGATACAAACTTCCTTAATGCATGGCATGCCAAAAGAAGGCAAAATAACAGAGTATGTTATGTTCCAAACACTTCGAAGACGAAGACTGAGACTTCCTGGTTTCAACCTTTCACTAGTTTCACTGATCACTGGCGACACTGGTATTAGTGGTAGGCCTAAGCGACGGTAAGTGTACTTGCCAGTGATTTAGATTTTTTTTTATCTTAAGTCAATGATAAAATGATTTTATAAAATCATTCGCTTAGGCAATTTTTATGTGTGGTTAGCTAATACAACTCATTAATTGCCAATTAATGAAGACCAACGTAATGTTATTGTTATAAAATATAATAAACGGCTTGTGGTGTAGGCCTACACATACTTCATATAGGCCTACTACATATAGCCTAGCCTAGGCCTACACTACACATATTCATATTGCCCACATAATGATAATGAGTAGGCTATTTTAATTATTATTAATTATAATGCAATCCAATACGATATTTGCTATCTGCTAGGCTAATGAAAAGCTAACTAACCTCAGTTATTAGGCTAATATTTATATAATATATATTATCAATATATATATTTATAGGTTAGGCGGTCAGCCCTATTATATTGGCTATATTCAATTATTTAAATTAGACTTAGGCATGAGCTTAGTCTTTACTAAAGAATCTTTAGGCTAAGCTAAAAAGTATGCTAAAGGGTAATCATTAATCCTACTACATTTAAGCCTATACACTATACTATAGTTATAGGTTATACATAGGCTAACTATAACTATAGGCCCTTTATGACTATATGCCTATCATATTGTAAGCCCATGTATATTTCCATAATTATATCATATATTGATTAGGCTTAGACTCTATACATATGATATGAACTGTGTAGCCTATATAACTATAGTGAATATATTCTGTTTAGTATTAGTATTATATGCTTAGCCGCTTAGCCTAGACTAGAGCTGGGGCTAGTGCATTGCCTCGGATGAACATTAGACACATCCCTGTGCATAGACCTATAGTTCATATTATAATTAAAATAAGTAATCCTCGTATACTCATATAAGTATAAGACCATATAGGCCTATTATTAATAATAGGCCTATAGGCCTACATTATGGATTAGACTTAAGGCAAGCATTATTATTATTATATTAACATTAGAGCTACTATGATATGATAAAGATCTAATATATATATGCATTTATAATGAATAATTGATGATATTATTATATAATAATATATTATTAGCCTCATAAATACCTACAAATATTAATATAGTTTAGGCTTAGATGTAGGCATCTCAGTCAATCGGATATAAATATTAAGAGATATAGGTCTATACAGGACTAATAAAAAGGCCTTCTATGTACAGAATGAATCCATTTTACATCAATTACTCTTGTTGTTAAAGTGGTACAGTAACCATAAATTTAATAAAAGTAAATAAAGAACTTAGCAGTATTTTTGCAATTACTGTGTATTTTATACTTGTGTGTTTAACCTGAATTGATTTTTAGATAGGAAGGGGATGCACAAGAAGTTTCAATCAATTAAAATGGTTAAACTGGTGGGGGAATATTGGAATTACTTGGAATCATCAACCATATAAAAATAACTGATTGTATTGAATGTTTAAATTAAATTAATATTACCGGGTACCCGGTAATGTGTTTTTTCTTCAACCTTACATGTTAATGTTAAATGAGTACCAGTACAACTAAAATCTGGAGCATTTCATAGTCATTTTCATCACATACCATTGACCCATAAGCATAATTAAATAGACATATTATGAATTTTGGTAATTTTTTTATCTTTTAGTGTAAAATTTGGTTAATTATGCTTATTTTGAATGGATCTAAAATTATTTACACTAATGAAATGAAATAGCTAACTAAATTTTATTTACTTCCATTGCATTTCTATAAGAATAATCAACATACATATTTTCAATGTTTGGGTATGATTATATGTTTTATAATTTTATGTAATTTTATTTTATAAGTAATATATTGAAAACTATGTACTGGTACTGTAGTAAATTTTGGAAATTGAACATTTATGATTTAGCCTAAATATTAATATGTTGTTTTATAAAAGTATTTTTTTTTCTATTTAGACTGAATGTATCAATCAATGGAAACAAAATGTCCATGGGGATCATCTAATACAAAATGATGTTAGCTGCCAGACATGAGAAAAAGTCCTGCATCAGTTGTTGACATTGACACTGCTTAATTAAAGAAAATGTAACCATGTGCTGTTGAAGGAGACTGTGTTTCAATTGCATCCAGTAAAGGATAGTCAATGATGTATTTTGCAAGGAAAATGTGCTGACATTAGCCTTTGATTCTTTAAATTTATTAAATAAAATAAAAATATTGAAAAATATTTTATGAAAATATTTTATGATTCTTTTTTAATTTTTTTGTAAGTTAAAATATAAATATATATTAATATAATTAGCAATTAAACATAAATTACAACAAAATATGTGATGAAATTAAATATAGAATTTATTTTTAACAGTAGACTGATGTCATGTATAGAGGTGGGTTGCCTAAGTGTGCAACATATGAAATTCCTTTTCCTCTAGGATTATACTGCAGCTAAACAGTCCAACATGTACTTGCAACAAGCTGTCTTCATCCACCCTGCCTTGACATTCTGCTTCAATTACCTGTTTGCGATGGGGGGGGGGGGGGGAAACAAGTAACATGTCATAAATGAATATATTATATTTATATATTTTTTTTATTAATTCAAGAGGCCTAAAATAAACTAATTGTTGCACCAAATTGATCCAAATGCCAGATGAAGCAGCATTCAACAGTTTACGTGGCCGCGGCATACTATTTGATTATGTGGCCAGCACTATCCAGAACCTCCTTTACTTTACCCTATACTTATAGTTATAGCATTTTTATCCGAATTGAAGCATAATTCAAATGTTGAAGTTGAAGGAAGGAATATTCTGTTACATGAAAAAATATTAATTAACTAAAAAATATATAGGTATTACATAGCCTAGGCCTATATCTACAAAATAAAAAAAAGTCAATTAGTTTTATATCATATTAATATATAGGTCTTTATAGCCACCACACCAAAATGTTTATTGGACTTCATCCTACAATAGAATCCTACAATACTACTATAGGCCTATGTCCTATAGTCTATAAGGCTACTGGCATCAAGCTTTACATTTGTATTTTGAATAGTTTTAATTTTATATAGCATTAAAAACTGTTATAAGACTATTCAAAGCAGTGGTGCTGATAGATCTAAAGCCAAAATATAGCCTCTATATATACCAGCTGCAGCATGCCAATGAATATTGACTAATTAATACTAGGCTTAATTATATGTTATCTTATGCCTATATATAGGCTAGACTATAGGATAGGACTATAACTATAATATAGTAAATGGGGGATATACTATCCTATCAATGACAATTAAATTAAACCTACAATATATCACGAAATGGGACACACACAAAAAAACACTAATCCGAAAGTCTAAATCATCATACCAGACTAAATGACTCAAATATGATGATTATAATAATATGGCTAAATAATTTCATCAAATGAAATAAAGTAAGTCCCCATAGGTCGGCCTTAAATCAGTTTATTTTCATGTAGGCTATGCCTACAATTTACTTTACTTTACACTTTAGTAAAGTATTTACGTTAACTAAACTGTCAACTTTCTCTTATTATCTTGTACTATTTTAATGGAACTTAATAAAAATAAGGAAGACAAAGTCTTAAGTCTTATTAAAAGTAAAAGTAATACCTACTTTTCCTGAATTGTCGAGTAGGCCTATGCTGTTCACATTTTATTCAGACCTTTCCTTTAATGTTGCTTCCACTATTCATACATATGGTAATTATACCATTAAGGTCCATTACAAGTCGTACTTTGTAATTCTGTAGGCCTATACTTCGATGTCGATAGTGTCGACTGTCGCTTCGAAAGTCATCACCCAATAGGCCTAAATCTCTCCATGATTAAACAATGCTTGGCTTTTAAAAACCATGTTCATGTGGATATGTTATAATCTCACCCATGTGCAGTGTTTAAGACATCTTTGCTGTTATATAATGTCTCTAAATTCAATGTTTTTAATAAGCATTGATGCAGATAAAATAGAGGAGA
Source organism: Anisus vortex (assembly GCA_949126835.1). Classification (NCBI taxonomy): domain Eukaryota; kingdom Metazoa; phylum Mollusca; class Gastropoda; family Planorbidae; genus Anisus; species Anisus vortex. Next base: position 2,670,245 of record OX421500.1, on the reverse strand, counting down.
AAGACGCCATTATTGGTATGTTTTGGTCCGATCACGTGACCAAGCTGCTATCGCTAAGGACTTGTGAATAAAGCCCATTGAATATTCAGTTACCAATTGAACAGTGAGTTACCAATTGAATATTAGGTTACCAATTGAATATTAGGTTACCAATTGAATATTGAGTTACCAATTGAATCGTGAGTTAGCAATTTAATGGTAATTTACCAATTAAATAGTGAGTTACCAATTGAATAGTGAGTTACCAATTGAATAATGAATTACCAATTGAATATTTAGTTACCAATTGAATATTGAGTTAACAATTGAATAGTGAGTTACCAATTGAATTTTGAGTTACCAATTGAATAGTGAGTTACCAATTGAATAGTGAGTTACCAATTTAATATTGAGTTACCAATTGAATGTTGAGTTACCAATAGAATAGTTATTTACCAATCGGATGTTGAGTTACCAATTGAATATTAAATATCATGCAGGCTGGTTGTTCAGTATGCTGACACAATGGTAACACTGTTGAAGGAAGGAGTTCTGCCACTGTTCGGTGATATTAAAAAGTTGGATAGTGAGATTCACGAGCCGTTGACCCCAACCAGCGCCGATATTCATTTAGAGGGTGTTGGCTCAGGTAAACCTGCGGTCAGCTTACCTGTTGACGCAGCGTCCGAGATTCTTGAATGCACATCCGGTCAGGTGATGAACGGGTTCATTGACTTGAAGCTGTGAGTTCACTGGTCAAAGCCTGCTTTTTCTGTGAATGTACTAGTTAAGACAGTACTGGTCATCCTGTTAGGTAACATTCTCATCACAAAACATCATCTTATCTTCTTATCTTATACATTACAGACGCTCCTTCTATAAAGAAGAATATTGTGTCCTACGATCATCTCTGGTCCGAGTCTAGTCTTGCATTTTTATGTTTTAAATGATGTTAAGTTACTGGTTTTCCTGGTATGTCCAGGCAACCCATTCCATGCTCGAATGCCACTCGGGAAGAAAGAGTACTTATATGTATTTGTTCTCGCATAAGGGAATAAGGAAAGTGTTTTTGTCTTTATGTTTATCTGAGCTGTTGTTATTGGGTTGTATTTCTAAATTAGAGTTTAATGCCTTATTTATTATTACTACTTTACTCTTTGCCCTTCTGTCCTCTAGAGTTTCTAGGTTTAGTGATTTGACTAATGGTGTTACTCTTGTTAATTGGGAATATTCACTAGTTATTAACCTTGCAGCTCTTTTTTTTAATTTGTTCTAATTTTTTAATGTTTTCTTTAGTTGATGGGTCCCGTACAAATGCTTAATATTGTAAAATAGGTCTAACTATTGTGAGATAGCATTTTAGTTTTATATTCTTATTACATTTGTAAAAGTTCCTTTTCATGAATGTTTTGTTTGATTTTTTCATTATTTCATCAATATGAGGGTTCCAAGACAACTTATCATTTATTATTACTCCTAGATACTTAGCATTGTTAGTTTGAGTTAGTTCTTTACCATGAATGAAGAAGTTTGTTATTATTTGTTTCTTTTTCTTGGATACCCATATTAGTTGGCATTTTTCTGTGTGAAAAGACAAATTCCAGTTTAATTCCCATTTTTGTAGTTCATCTAGGTCTTTTTGTAAAAGCTCTCTATCTTTTCCTGTCTTTATTATTCTATAAATTATGCAATGATCAACAAATAATATTACTTTTGTTCCTGTGTCGATGCGATTCGGTAGATCATTAATATAAATGAGAAATGGGACACAACCCACGTTTATGTATTTGGTTTTATTAGCATTCCCGCAAATGTATCGGTTGTGATTAAAACTTTTTAAAAAATTAGCCAAGAAAATCATCCGTTAGGCCTACTTTGCTCTTAAAAATGTAGACTAACGTGCAACGCAAAATGAATTTGATTATTATTTTATTTTACGAACCTATTAATTATTGATAAATAAAATTAATATAGAGATAGAAGAGATAATAATTGTCCATTCAATTTTTTTTTTTTTTATATCCATAGGTAAACTTATATTTTTTTAACTAATTAAATTTATTATAATGCATGTACTAATTAATAACACCTGCACATTTTAACGTTTTTATAAGACTTAAATTAAACGCTGTAAACTTTTATATATTTGGCTAATGAGCTTTGACTAAATGATAAATGGATACATGTAACTTGAGAGCAGCACCTTAATATTTTTAAGCCGCAGACACTGTTTGGTGTAGAGTTGACATGTAATACTGCCATGGATTGTCCTTTGTTTAGAGTTGGCATGTAAGGCTGCTGTGGATTGTCCATTGTGTAGAGTTGGCATGTAAGACTGGCATGGATTGTCCATTGTTTAGAAATGGCATGTAAGACTGCTGTGGATTGTCCACTATTTTGAGTTGGCATGTAAGGCTGCTGTGGATTGTCTATTGTTTAGAGTTGGCATTTTAGACTACAATGTGTTCTCTGCGTTTTTGTGTCCATGACTGTCATACTAGGGTATTTGACCAACACAATGCCCAGCTGCCTTAACTTATCGCCAACTACTGTTAGCTACTCATCAGACCTTCACCAGGACTCTATCCCAGGCCCTTCGGATCGCCAGTTGAGCAAGCTGCAAGTCGGTCACCATTTCAAGCATTTGAAAAGTTAATGCCTCCGTGCAACTGAAAGTAGTCATACATTATGTTACGAACTTCTGTTGTTAAGGAATGCAGACATCACAAGCTCGGCCGTGTGAGCAAATATCATCTACAATTTTTTGTCCAATGACAAATTATTTATTAAACATCTAATGTTGGCCTTTTTTCTCTTCTTCTAAGCTGCCGTTCCTATATTACAAGGCATTACAAATTAGTCTACTAATTGCGATATACATTTTTTTATACATTCAAGCCATTTTCAGTATTTTTAGGACTTTTCTTCATAATTATTATTTTTTTGCTATCCTGAAAACAACACAAAATCAAAGTTGCCTTCCTAACTCACCCTGAATATGCAAAGCAAAGTGTTTTTAACATCTGAGTAGGCCTACACTTTCATCGTGGGGGAAAAGGTTATCTTTGGATTTTTTACTCCCTTTCTATTAACTTGTATTTTCTGTCTGTCTGCTTGCTTGGTTGTTATCAAAACTTTGCATCGATTTTTCGACCACTTCCCGTCGTTTGATCGAGCGGAAACATAGGTCGCGACTAACAATACATTATATCAAATATGGGTCAAGACTAACAATACATTATATCAAATATGGGTCAAGACTAACAATACATTATATCAAATATGGGTCAAGACTAACAATACATTATATCAAATATGGGTCAAGACTAACAATACATTATATCAAATATGGGTCAAGACTAACAATACATTATATCAAATATGGGTCAAGACTAACAATACATTATATCAAATATGGGTCAAGACTAACAATACATTATATCAAATATGGGTCAAGACTAACAATACATTATATCAAATATGGGTCAAGACTAACAATACATTATATCAAATATGGGTCAAGACTAACAATACATTATATCAAATATGGGTCAAGACTAACAATACATTATATCAAATATGGGTCAAGACTAACAATACATTATATCAAATATGGGTCAAGACTAACAATACATTATATCAAATATGGGTCAAGACTAACAATACATTATATCAAATTTTCAGCATCATAGCCTTTGGAACAGTCACTAATACCTTCGAACAATTTGCGAATCGAAGAAAAAAAACGAGGCTGCCTCTAACGGAAGAGACGGGAGTAAATAAACTTTTCGGGTATAATAGTTTTTACGAAATAAATAGAATGAAAACGACACAATATAGCCGAAACAAAGCGAGTTATCTTTTTATGGTTTTTGCGGGCCAAAGCTAGAAAAAAAGGATGCGCACAATTTTAGTGCGCAAATTCATATGGTATAATATCACTTATATTTATTTTAATCTATCAAAATATAAATTAAATATAAACTTAGTTTACAAAGATAGGGAGTATAATAAAAACTTAGTTTTTATGGGTTAGTTTATTTTGGTGTTAAGCTTGGATGTTTCAACGTTTATTTTATCAGCAGTGTTTTTATGTTTTAATTAAAATTTAATTGTCTATTCTGTGACATCAAAATGTTATAATTTCCTCATTGTTATGCTTTTATAACATTTTCTATTTCTATTCGGTGACCTCAAAATTGTATAACTTCCTCATTGTTATGTTTTAAGACATTTTTTTATTTCTATTCAGTGACCTCAAAATTGTATAACTTCCTCATTGTTATGTTTTAAGACATTTTTTTATTTCTATTCAGTGACCTCAAAATTGTATAAATTCCTCATTGTTATGTTTTAAGACATTTTTTTATTTCTATTCGGTGACCTCAAAATGTTATTATTTACTCATTGTTATGCTTTAAGACATTCTTTATTTCTATTCGGTGACCTCAACATTTTATTATTTCCTCTTTTTTGTTTTAAGACATTTTTTATTTCTATTCGGTGACCTCAAAATTGTATTATTTACTCATTGTTATGCTTTAAACAGATTTTTTTATTTCTATTCGGTGACCTCAAAATGTTATAATTTCCTCATTGTTATGCTTTAAACACATTTTTTAAATTTCTATTTGGTGACATCAAGAAATGTTATTATTTACTTCTTGTAAAAATAATTATAGTATAATATTTTCGAAAAAAAAAATTCATTGAAAAAAAAATAACATGTCGATCTTGACTGGTGTATTCCCTTAAGAAATCTACACTGACGCACATTGGCTAGCACAACGCTTACTCAGTTTTTATTCAACACTGACAAAAAAAAAGCAACAACACATATGAATTCTCTTGTGTGACTATGTAAAGTTATTATTGGCATTCAGGGTGATTGCATGGTAAGTACACTACTCAACTGCCATTCATGAATTCTTAGATCTGGTGCGGACTGGCCGGCATCATCAATTCATTTATAATTATTTCTTTGGAATGCTAGCAGTAGAGTTTAGATGGCATATCAATGGTCTCTTGCCGAGTTTGAAATAACTGAAATGAATGTTAATGGATTTTGCATTGGGTCCAAATAGTCCAATAAAAAAAAATGTGTTGTTTTAAAGATAAGTTCATTTTCAAAATATTTGTTTACTTATAAGATGCCATTCAGAAATTTTATAGATCATGGGATTGTGTGACCAGCATAGCACCTTGACAAACTTGACATTACCTGAGTAATGTTGTGCCACATCCAGACCATTTGGATCAGACACTCTTTAACAACCAACCTCTGGAACCGAAAACATACGGGCCCCTGCGTCCAAAAATTTGTATAACGCTTGTCCATATACAGCTCAAGGTGCCAAGCGTAAAAAGAGAAGCATTTGCAGCTCGCTCCTACAGCGTCGTAGCACCTCTGTAGTGGAATGAACTTCCAAACACAATTAAACAAGCCGACAATATAGACTAGACATTTTATTATGGCCCTCTATTATGATGACTATTATTACGACTCGTTAAATCGGATTCAATGAATATAGTTGTATCTTTATTAGAAGTCTCTAGATTCTGCTAATCTGTAGCCCAAGCTAGGGGTTCCTTGACTGACAGGTCTATGCAGCAATGTAGTTATATTCGTGATAATTATCTTCAACACCTTTCTCAACAATGATAGATCACACAACTCCAGTTGTTGAATAAACAATTTTATTTAAATTGTAGACTCAATATAAACGATCAATAAACTTCATCAACTGATGGCAACATAAGTTTCAATACAATGGCATACAATATACAAATGAATATAGCGACTTCACTCGACAAACTTCCGAACTGAACTAACTTTAAGGAGGTCGGGACTTAACAAAGAAAACTATCATCGAAGATTCTACAGGGTCTTAATACGCATTTTAACCTCTTTCTCTATAATTACTACGATCCAGAATTATCCTCCAATTTCCACGGGATTTGAACGAATTATTTTATTTAAACTGCCCTCAGGGCATAAAGGTCAAACCTTGGTCGCTTTGGACTCTGATACGCACTTGTTAAGAGGTCAATGCCTTACTACGTCATTCCTCTATGACCGATATTCGTAACATCCCCCTCCTTCTAAAGTTTTATAATTATTTCTTTTACATTGTTAATTGTTAATACAATGTTAATTTTAAGGAATAATTATAAAAGAAAATTTTCCGGGGAAAACAATACAGTTCAATTGGCTATCCCAATAATTCAATCGAACTGATAATAATAACCTATAATATATGCAATATAAGTTCATCTTATCAAATGGCTTAACTACAGTCATTCAATCATTCAATTTTTAATTCAAAACAATGGACAATTAAATTGTTTATCTAAATCTTGTATACAAGAAAAATACATAATCATTCTTAATAGATATAATATAATACAAGTTAATAACTTCTATTACATGAACATCCCACGTTAATAAAAACCTCTCTCGTCCATTTAATTATAAACTAATATCTTTTACATTTGTAATCAAACAACAAAAGAAAAATCACTTAATGTCTATTCAGACACGACTTATTTTTTCATAAGGAGAAAAAAAAAACCAAACGCTCTGATAGAACACATACTAGACCTGACCTAATTACACGTTACAACAAAAAATATTATTGCTTCGACAGTATTTTTTTTTCATGTTGTAGGCTGGCTAACACATTAAACTTTAAACAATACTGTCTGTGTCAAAACCCAAAATGTAGGTCAATTCTTTTTTCTTTCTCTCCCTCTCTTTTGTTTTCACTCTCTCATTCCCAATTGATTCTAATAATGTTGACATCGCTATGCAAATTTTTACCTCATCACAGCCTAGGTAAAAAAAAATTGCTACGCGACTAAATAGTTATCGTATTAAACGAGCATTATCTAACAACAATCATCTCGAAATTAAATTCATTTATGTTATTTTAAGAAATTTAAACATAGTATGTTCACGAATTAAAATAGTTTATAGCAAAAATCATTAAAAATATGTCAATTTCTCATTTTACCATGACCTTTCGACGTCATTATTTTCTTTTTAAAAGAGTTCACATTGAAACATTCTATCTTTCATGCAGACATGGATTTACTTGAAACAAATTTGGTTAATTTACTTAATTAACTATCAATCAAAGCAGATTATATTATCTTCATACAATCTTATTACTAAACAGTAAGTAATTATTTTCTTTTAATTACATTAAAGACATTTCAAATACAATATTATTGAAGTACAAAAGATAAAAGCATAGGCTACTATTAATTTTTTTTCAGAGCGAAATCAATGTAACAATTTATGTACAAAACAAACTGCTAGTTTGACTGGTGTGGTAAAACATTCCATTTCCAATCTTTTCAGTGGTGTACATTGCTCTTTTCCATTTTCCATAAAGGTTTTATTCATAGGTTCTAGGTTCCTGTTACTTCCACAGTGTTCAGGTCTACCCAGTCTTTTGCTTGTCAATACAATTCATTCAATCTATTTTAACTAATACAGAAAAAATATAGATTAGTTTTACAATCTTGACATGAAATCCTTAATTAATCATACATTAGTTGAACATTGGTATGTCAACATTATAAATTCTTAACCATGAAATTCTCAACCATTCTGGTTTACAGTGTCAAATCAGTGGCACATATCCTAAATTTATACAAACAAGGATACAAAGTTTTATTTTACATTAGTTTCAACTTCTGATCTGCTTTTCATGTAACAGTATCCTAAATCCTAAAAGTGAAAAATCATATATAATACATTTCTTGGAATTCTTGTTAGTCATAGTTCTGCCTTGCTGCAACTATTTTTACCCTACATTATCATACATTCAATGATAATATAATAAATGAATAAATTCACATAGAAGAAATTTGCATACTGACTCAGTGCAATTATTTCAACAACAGTACATGATAAAATAAATTTCCATAGTACAATCATAAACATTTCTCAATACTTTAGTGATAGAAAAATTCTCTTTTCTCAAAACCATTTACATCTTTTTCAATCAAATTATCCTCTCTGCCAAATGTTTCAATTATCATTTCCAGAGATTCCCAAACATATCTTATAATCAGTCCACATTTATAATGTCCTCTGATTTAGAAACCAATTCTGCGGATAAAACTGATCTTTTTCTCTTATAGCAATTATTTTAAATGCTCAACCTAACAAGTTTGTTTAGAAATATCACACTATAATGATATTTACTCTAACGATACTTTTACTCATTCCTTTTTCTTCACAAGTAAGGGATTTAGTTTTAAAATAGTAAGTTTGGTAACTAACTATCAGTGAATTTGTCATTCAATTCATCCTGTACTCCAGGCATAAATTTTACAAATAAGAGTAACAATGTTAACAACATCAAGCTTATTCCAATTGTTTTCAGAAGGTAAGGCTTTATCATTTTCAAATGATATAATATTTTTGCCTTTCTTTCATCACACAACAATGGCATCTGCATGTGAGCAGTGTACAATTTTTTTCTAACAAACACAGTTATGTCAGACAAAAATTGTATGTACTTATCTAGGTACTTGCTCAGCCCAAGGAGATCCAATTCGGTCTGCCATTCTTCTTGAAGTAGTTTGAGTGGTCCTCGGACAGTGGGTCCAAAAATTGGTCCATAGGCTCCTCGACTTTCCGGATGGGATTCAGTTGACATCTCCTGCTCCAGGCATAAGTTCTTTAGGACTGGATTGAAGAGTTCCGGGGCGAAGTTGGTCCTTCGATCTGTCGGTATGGATTGTGGTAACCCATAGCTTTTGGTAGTTTCGGTCCAGCTCTCCGCACTCGTTTCTTCAGTGATGCTCCTCCAATCTTCATCTGTACCGGCAACTGCAGGTTTGCATTGTTGTTTGTTTATGCTGTGGTCTATCTGTTCATAGACATCAGTAGTAGGATTTTCTTTCTCGTCGACAGCTTTCTCATGCAGCTGTAGCAACTCTGGGTCTACTTTCTGTTCAGCAATCAATTCATTTTGCGATGACTTCTTTGATTGTTCATTTCCTTTCGGACAATCTTCAATCATGGAGAAAATAGTAGTATCAAGTTCCACTTCTTCTTCCTCTTTCTTCTCTCGTGGGAGAATTTCTTCTTTCTTTTCCTTTTCTTGTGAGATAGTTTCTTCTTTCTTTTTCTGTGGTGTCATACCATTTATGACATCACCTACAGGATAAAGTTCTTTTTCTTTTCCTGTCTCCACAATAGGACTAGGGTCTGGATTTTCCTTTACAATCAGTTCAGGTCTCACCCTCCCTTTCGCCAAATCATTTGCTAGGATAACGGATATGCCCTCAACAGGAAGTTTTGATATTACTCCAACTGTCACATATCCTGTCACCAAGTCAGATGATAGGTATATCCTATGTAGAGGTATTTCTTCTTTCCATTCAAAACCTCTCAATAGGACAGTCTGTCCTGTCAATGTATTATCATTCAATGGTAATACATCTTTAAGCAGCAGTGTTAATGATGCTCCTGTGTCTCGTAATATGTTTACGGACTTCAGTGGTCCTTCCTTTTGTAAGGCCACACAACCTTCACTAATGAACGGTTGAAAACTGCACAGGGTCTCTGTGTCAATTTTATTCTTCCCTTGACCATGACTTTCGGGTGTTGTTTCATCTTTCGATGACTTCAGACTCTTGTTCGAGTCAAAAATACTTTGGTCTACATTTTCGTCTCTGTGGACTTGGACAACCAATCCAATAGTAGCCATTCTGTATTCATAATCAGGATATTTATCCTCATTATCTTCAGTTGTAGATTTCTCTACCTTCTGACTTTTGCTCTCAGGCAAATCCACCCTCAGTGTTTCTGGTTTAGAAGAATCTTTCTTCGAATTCAGTTCGTTTGTATCTTCGCTTTCTTGTACATTCTGTATTTGTGCATGTCTGACGCACATTACCACTTTATTAGGTCCTTTTTCTTTTCTTATACTCCAACAGTCTTCTATGTTATGTCCTGTTCTTTTACAAAAAGTACATTGGACGTTTTTGTTGACAGGTTTCTTATTCACATCATTTTGTTTCACAAAATGCTCTTTTTCACGATGTTGTTGTGTGTTTTCTGCTTGTCGTTGTGGCCTATTAACATTCTTTTCACCAGCTGTCCTATGACACAGTGCATACTGTTCAGCTAAATCAGCAGCCTTATGTGGGTCAGTGATATCACGCTCGGATAAATACATTCTTATATCCGGCCTCACTTTGTTAATAAAATCCTCTAACAGAATGATATCTTTCATTTCTTTTAATGTGGAGATATTTCTGGATTTTATCCACTGATCCATTAGCTTTTCTTCTGCTCGAAGGAAGTCTAAGTGTGTTTGGTAAGGGGACATTGTGTACTGACGGAACCTTTTCCGATAACTTTCCGGTATTTGGTTGTACGCTTTCAGTACAGTGTCTTTAATGATTTCATAATCATTTAAATTCTCCTCTTTTAACAATAGAACACAATCTCTTGCCCTTCCCTGAGTAAAAGCTGTTCTTACTAATATTCCCCATTTATCTTCTGGGAACTTAAAATCTCTGCAAGAAATTTCAAAGGTCTGGAAGAAATTAGCTATTTCACTTTCTTTATCAATGTAGGTAGGGACTAGCTTTTTCCATCTGGCCATCTCTACATCATTATGAGATTCTTTTTTAGTAGCTCCTATCTTTGCTAGCTCTATTCTTTCCTGACTTTCTATTTCTCTTTGACTTTTCTTATCTTCCATCTCACGATCAAGACGTTTTTCTTCTATCTCACGATCAAAACGTTTTTGTTCCATCTCCATTTCCATCCGTTTCATTTCTAACTGAAATCTAAACTGTTCGGACATAGATTTCGACGTCTGACCTTCAACTTGATATCCCTCCGCGCTTGATTCTACTTTCAACTTGCCACTCGCAATCAACACATCTTTTATCTGCTGTGTCAACACAGTCCTCGATGGTGTAGTTTCAGTAACTTCTATCTTTAAGATCTCAGCGATCTCTTTTAACTTCTTTATTGATAAAGTTTTCAGAACTTCTTCTTCTGGATTTTCAATAAATTCCATTCTTTAGTTAAGAGATTTATAAAGTGGTAAATTTCCAACTTACGTTTTTCCAATCGGAAGAATGAATTCAGCGTTATTAGGCTTGCTCAGTAGGTCACGGCTCCAACACACAACACAACACAACTTGAATATATGCTTCACTATACAACTATATCGGACGAAGACCCCAAACTATTATGGCCCTCTATTATGATGACTATTATTACGACTCGTTAAATCGGATTCAATGAATATAGTTGTATCTTTATTAGAAGTCTCTAGATTCTGCTAATCTGTAGCCCAAGCTAGGGGTTCCTTGACTGACAGGTCTATGCAGCAATGTAGTTATATTCGTGATAATTATCTTCAACACCTTTCTCAACAATGATAGATCACACAACTCCAGTTGTTGAATAAACAATTTTATTTAAATTGTAGACTCAATATAAACGATCAATAAACTTCATCAACTGATGGCAACATAAGTTTCAATACAATGGCATACAATATACAAATGAATATAGCGACTTCACTCGACAAACTTCCGAACTGAACTAACTTTAAGGAGGTCGGGACTTAACAAAGAAAACTATCATCGAAGATTCTACAGGGTCTTAATACGCATTTTAACCTCTTTCTCTATAATTACTACGATCCAGAATTATCCTCCAATTTCCACGGGATTTGAACGAATTATTTTATTTAAACTGCCCTCAGGGCATAAAGGTCAAACCTTGGTCGCTTTGGACTCTGATACGCACTTGTTAAGAGGTCAATGCCTTACTACGTCATTCCTCTATGACCGATATTCGTAACATTTTAAAAACAAAATTATTCGGTGACCTCAAAATGTTATAATTTCCTCATTGTTATGCTTTAAACACATTTTTTAAATTTCTATTCGGTGACATCAAGAAATGTTATTATTTACTTCTTGTTATACTTTTATAACATTTTTTATTTCAATTGGGTGACATAAAAAATGCTATATGTGTGTTGGTAATGGTAGGTTGAGGGGGGAGCAGAGTGTATCTGAGGTAGGTTAGCTCAGGGCATTCAAGCAGAAAGTGGTCTACAGTTTCTTGTTGGCAGGGGCAATGTCTGCAGTTAGGTGGGTGAGTTGGGTTTATTCTATATAGGTGTGAGTTGAGTGCTATATGTCCTGTTCTCAATTGAAATATATTGCATTGTTCTTTGCGGGGGAGGAACTTTATGTTATCTTGTTTGTTGGGCTGATTCATTTCTTAGTAAATTTTTCTTCCAGTTGCTCCCTGTGCCCATTGATTTAGCCATTCCTCCTTAAAGTTGTTTTTAGCATGTTACACACTGTGTTGGAGCTGACAGGTCTTTCATATTTGTCCATGTTATTTCCCTTTCTAGGCAGTCTGTCAGCTTCTCAATGCCTGGTATGCCAATATGTCCTGGGATCCATTATAGAGTAATGTGGATGTTTTATGTGCTTATTAGGTACTCCAATGTGTGTTTTAATAGAATGATTTCTTTCAAGCTTGGTGAGGTTTCGCTTGCTACTGTTTGAAGTGCTGATTGAGAGTCAGTGAAGATGACTGTATCTGATTGGTCAAGATGTTTGTTATTATATTTATGTTCTACTGTCTCAGGGGCAATGTTCATGGCAGCTATATTTGCTTGGAAGTTTATGGAATAGTTCCCACATGGTGCACTTATATCAAGGCGTTTTTTTTATCACAAAAGATCAGGCAAGCCTAGCCCAGCATTTATTGTGGCTTTAAATGCTGATCCATCTGTATAGATGTGGATGGCTGTATCTGTATAGCTTTCAATGGTTTCTAGTGCACCTACTTTAAGTTCTAGCGGGTTAGATGTTTTGGTTAGGCTTTTGTTGTTCAAAGAGGTTTTAATTCTTGGTTGCCTTCATCTTCCTCCGGGGGGTAAATGTGAATGTCTTGTAATTGGTTCTCGGTTTTGGTCGAGGTGGTGTTTTTGTTGTAGCTCGTCTGCTGACAATTTTAACAAGGGAAAAACTTATGAGTAAAAATAGATATGTAGATTGAATTGTTTCAGTACTGTTTAAAAAAGGGTGACGTTTTTATATTTGATGTCGGTATTAACATTATTCAATCTGTGCTACGTGATCGGTATTAACATTATTCAATCTGTGCTAGGTGATCGATATTAACATTATTCAATCTGTGCTAGGTGATCGGTAGTAACATTATTCAATCTGTCCTAGGTGATCGATATTAACATTATTCAATCTGTGCTAGGTGATCTTATCCAAGATTTTTATTATTTCATTTGTATGCAATAAAAGCTGCTTTTTTTGGCAGAATTTTTTGTTCTCTCTGTGTGTTTGTCTGTGTAGCTTATTGTATTACAAGAGTTTATAGCAAGATTTTATTTGACATCAATTCAAACATCAAATAGTAATCTTTAGTAATATCTATTTAGCATCAATATCTATTTAGTTCAAACATTGCATATTCGATGGACAAACAATAAGTGGCTCTTGTTAAATTTTAGTTTTTGCTTTGTATTAATGTGATTGTGAAAGTCCCATTTTTTTTTGTGCTAAATTTCAACAGCCATATTTTTCTTGTTCGTTGAGTATTTAAAAAAAATATATTTTGGCTTTCTGTTCTGAAAATGTTATTTATAACATTTTTATTTTACATTTATTTGTAGCCCTTTGAGGATTTCATATTTATTTTAGTCTTATTTATTATAAATTCATACTTTTAATTAAAATTTCTCTTTAATAAGGGAAGACACCAGTCGGTAAGAATGAAAAAAACCTACTCTTTTTTAATATATATCTAATAGTATATAAGTAAAAGATATGGAAAATCGGTTTTGAACCCAAAACATGTGTTGGTTACCTTGGTTACAATTCAAAATGGTCGCCTAACAACCATTATTGCCTAAAATTCAATTATTTATAACTACACATCTATAACAGATAAACACAAAATTCTTCTACAGAAATAACAAACAAAAAAAGATTAAAATATGCATAAAGAAAAATTTTATTATCTTTACTGATTGATTTTTAAGATTTTATTTGTTGTTGTAATGATGAAAAATGTATTTTTTTTTCTATAGAAATGAAAAACAAATGTTAATAAAACTAACAAATTTTAACTTATCAAAAGATCTCTGTATCCAATTAAAGGTAGGCCTATATATATATATATAATGATATATCATGCAAAAAATAAATGCAATATCTCTATTACTTTTTAAGTTATAGACTTTTATGTTAGGAAAATAACCAAAAAACAAATAATAGAGAAAAACATTTAAAAAAGAAGAAAAACCTATAAAAGTAAAAATACGTATGTAAATTACACGTATTACCTTTTGTAAATTACAGTGTGATATATTTGAAGTTAAATTATTTTTAAGTTCGACTGTTGGCTAAAAAAATAATTGTTTTTAATCTGTTACAATTAAGTCACTATTAGCAAAAAACAAATTGACCGAACAGTAAAAAAGTATATATTTGGTTTTTCCATATTGTTAATAAAAACTTACTATTAGTATTTTTTAAAACTATAGTATGTTTTTATACACAGCTGTTAAAATGTTATTGAGAAAGGTTTGAAATAAAATATAGCTACAAATAAAAATTTAAAAAAACTCTGCGGAGGAGGGGGGGCATGGAGGGATGTATCATCACTAACAATTATTTTTTTAAAGTACTTTTTATTACACAGTTTATAAATACACAATGAAATCAAAGAAAATCCTGTGTAAAACTGTGTTTCTACATTTTGCTATGGTCACAATATTGCAACTTTTTTTTCATAATTTATTATTTTTAGACCTGTTTTATCGACTAGTGATCATTTTCAAAGTCAAAATAAGTTCATTTAAAAATTTCAGAAAGCAATGAAAATTGAGATATGTGTAAAAATGATTATAGAATAATATTTTCGAAAAAAAAAATTCATTGAAAAAAAAATAACATGTCGATCTTGACTGGTGTATTCCCTTAAGAAATCTACACTGACGCACATTGGCTAGCACAACGCTTACTCAGTTTTTATTCAACACTGACAAAAAAAAAGCAACAACACATATGAATTCTCGTGTGTGACTATGTAAAGTTATTATTGGCATTCAGGGTGATTGCATGGTAAGTACACTCCTCAACTGCCATTCATGAATTCTTAGATCTGGTGCGGACTGGCCGGCATCATCAATTCATTTATAATTATTTCTTTGGAATGCTAGCAGTAGAGTTTAGATGGCATATCAATGGTCTCTTGCCGAGTTTGAAATAACTGAAATGAATGTTAATGGATTTGGCATTGGGTCCAAATAGTCCAATGAAAAAAAGTGTTGTTTTAAAGATAAGTTCATTTTCAAAATATTTTTTTACTTATAAGATGCCATTCAGAAATTTTATAGATCATGGGATTGTGTGACCAGCATAGCACCTTGACAAACTTGACATTACCTGAGTAATGTTGTGCCACATCCAGACCATTTGGATCAGACACTCTTTAACACCCAACCTCTGGAACCGAAAACATACGGGCCCCTGCGTCCAAAAATTTGTATAACGCTTGTCCATATACAGCTCAAGGTGCCAAGCGTAAAAAGAGAAGCATTTGCAGCTCGCTCCTACAGCGTAGTAGAACCTCTGTAGTGGAATGAACTTCCGAACACAATTAAACATGCCGACAATATAGACATTTTTAAAACAAAATTAAAAACACAATTTTTAAAATTTATTTTAATAACATATGGTAAATGTAAAGCACATTCGAAGACTTTGTTATGAATGGTGATGATTTTTTTTAATGTAGTAATATATATTTATGAGCCCAAGTGTGTTTATACTATAATACTATTCTTTTACAATGTGCTAGGTTTGTTATTGTGATTAAATTATGTAAATTTAAATTTTGTTTCAGCTTGTCTCAATCTCAAAATTATTTTTTTATTCAAAATGCCACAAAACTTTCCTATATGATGAAAAAAGACCAAAAAAGCTTTTCTTGGTAGCGTTCTGTTAAAAAAGAAAGAAGTGATAGCATTCTGTTAAAAGAGAAACAAATGATAGCATTCTGTTAAAAGAGAAACAAATGATAGCATTCTGTTAAAAGAGAAACAAATGATAGCATTCTTTTAAAAGAGAAACAAATGAGAGCATTCTGTTAAAAGAGAAACAAATGATAGCATTCTGTTAAAGGAGAAAAACAATGATAGCATTCTGTTAAAAGAGAAAAACAATGATAGCATTCTGTTAAAAGAGAAACAAATGATAGCATTCTGGTAAAAGAGAAACAAATTACAATTGACAAACATTCTAATATGTTTAATGAAATATATTTTTATCTCTGTTTATGATTACTCTGTGATGAAATTTATTGTAAAATTCAGCTAGTTTATTGAGTATAAATATTTGACGGCTTTTTAAATAATATAAAGCCAACTGTATAAGAACTAGTGTATAATAATAATAATAATATTTGTATAGTGCTGCCGAAAAACATAATGTAAGCTCAGAGCGCATTTAACATTCAACTAACAACACGGATATTACTCTAGACTAGGAGACAAAGCTAATTGATTTTGATTTTTAAAAGACAAATCAAATAAATGTATCATTAACTGACCCAACTTATAAGTAAGACAGTAGGGGTCTAAATGTATAAATGAATCCCTGAACATTGTGTTTAAAAACAACAAAAATTAATGTAAAAAAGAAAGTTTACAACATACAATTTTGAAAAGCAAAGCTATTGTAAATACATGCTATATATCTATTAATATGTGCTCACTGAAATTGTGCCAATCTAACTATTTATGAAACAACAAACACCTTTCAATTTTCATAATTAGGGGGATGGGGGGGGGGGCAATTGCAATATATTGTCAACAGTTTAGCTTAAACCCTAACTTTTATCAAGTTCACATTAGATAAAAATATGTTTATATTTGATGCTGAAAATGAAATTATTTTGTTTAAATTATTTATTTTACACAATTTACCTATGCCGCTGCTTAATAGTACAAATGAGCTAACACAATTTGAAATTATCCAGTGCAATGTATTAGTAATACTAGATATATTTATTTAAATAGTATTTAGTTGTTCAAAGATTATAATGATACATGTTTTAGCTGTCTGTGTTGAATAGAAGCAAAGTTATACAGAGTTATAGTTTTCATTTTACTGTCTTTGTTTGTTTATATTTAGAGAAAATAATAATACTAATATTATACCTATAACAATCCCCTACATTTTGCTTATAAAGCTACAGTTTTAAAATATTGCCAAGCATTAGAATTGTGCCAAATTTATATTTTGTGTAATAAATTTATCAAATTCGTAATGAATGGAGAAGTAAGTAAATATCCGATTCCAACGATTTAAATCCATCAGGTAACGGAAGCAGCAGTCAGAATTCACACAAATTCAGTACCTGAACTCCATGAACATCAAGATTAATTCTTAACCCCCCCCCCCCGAAAAAAAAAATTAAAATAAAATCATATCTTTAAATTTCTAATCGTTAATCCTTGTTTTCATAATCCAGTATGTGTATCAAAACATTAAACGTCTGCACATTTGCTTCAGGCAAAGAATGCTGAAAGATACGTAGCCAAATACTTGCCCAATATTGCACTCAACAAACTATCGAGTAATGTTCCTTAAGATTTAATTAATTGTTGAATAAAACTGTATCGATACTTTCAAAAAGAACTTAAAAACTCATTATTTCAAGATTTACCTTAGTTAACATTTAACATGCTTTAGATCCCTACTGTCTTACTTCTAGGTTGGGTCAGTTAATGGTAGGCCTACATTATTTGATTTTTTAATTATTTTTTTATATCATCAATTAGCTTTGTCTCCTAGCCTAGAGTAATGTCCGTGTTCTTAGTTGTATGTTAAATGTGCTCTGAGCTTACATTATGTTTGTTGGCAGCGCTATACAAATATTATTATTATTATTATTATTATTGTAAGTTCGAAGGTTTTCTTGCTAAAGGGAAATCGCCATGGTGACAGCACCCTTGATTTTGATAATAGTGTGCCAAAGTGGGATTTTTAATTCATTCCACGTGCCAACATCCTTTAAAAATGTTCCTGCTCTGGCACTCAATTCCTTGAAGAAAAGAGTTGAATTGCCTTTTTTTAAAAAATCTTCCATCTCGGTAACAGTATGCTCACTGTCAAGTTCTTTTCAACCAAGTTAATCATCAGTGAGAGTCACTTTTCCCATTTTAGACATCTTTGTAATATTATTTGCAAGATCAATACTGAAGCGGAGGAACAATTACAATAAATCTGTGATTGAAATGATTACACTCTAATGGTAAATGGTAACACTTATGACAGTCTCACAAAATGGTCCACAGACCTTTAAAAAAGATTCCTTTTTTCAAACGTATATAATACAAATAAATCATCTAGATATGACTAGTGCTAAAACAAAAAGTTGTCGGAGTGGGGGGCAGAAAAGATCTCGTACCGGCATCTTTCTTTTCTCTCTCGAGGGCCCTGGAATTCGCACAAAACAATTCTTGAAATGCCTTACTAACACTATTTAGTCTGTAAGGTTTTATCCGGGGGAATGATAACATTATTCTGCATTAGGGGTTCTAGCCGTATCTAGCTGTATCTTCTATTCATAGGCGAAGTCAACACCAGAGTTTAACATCACACAAAATAAAAAACTCTTTACTAGCCAAACAGACATGTACAAAAATAGAAGGGCGTCCGATCTGAACGATGACTTAAAAGTAAGTGAACACAGGAGACACACACTCAAGGTTAATCACTGGTCCCAACCAATGAGAATAAAGGTCAGCTATAAAAATAAGGTGGGAAAGTAGGGCATAATAGTGACCTACGTAAGACCTTTATATCCGCGGGAAAAAAATAATAAAAAAAAAAAATTTTTTTTTTTTAATCTCAAGGTATGGTAACAATGGCTACTATTCTAATAGTTTAAGAGTGATCGACCTATCAAAGTATAAGTATCAAAATGTATGTGACAATGACATTGGTTACATTTACAAGAACATATTGAAGAAAATGTTTTAGTTACACATTAATTATCACTCTTACAAAGTTAAGTAGTGACACTATCAATTAAACACAGCAGTGTATATATAACGCACAAAAGCATAGAATAGTAGAAATGAGCTTTAAAAAATCAAATACATAGAAATGTCTCCTACAGAGAGAAAAACTTTGGTCAAAATAAAAGAGGCATATCATAACTTTAAAATTGATGCGTGTCATTGTACGATAGTAAATTCGGTGAAGCGAGAAAACGACCGAGGTTGTCAAAACAAGAAACAAAAAACACCTTAACAAATTCTTAAGGTTAACTCTTGCAAGACCAAAAAAAAACCAACTCATAGCTTATAAAGGTAGACAAAAAGAAAAACAACAACAATGACATTCAATTGATGATTCAAATGGAGGATAAATAAAGGCTAACAGTAGAAAACTAAATCATAATAACCATAATAGCAATTGGCATAGGAATGATCACAGGTGTAAGGAGTGGTGGATGGTTTAATAAGTCGGGAAGCGGTCGGACTAGTAACAGAGATTGCAATGTTATGATTCAGAGGGACCGGACACCAGACACTAGTCCAGAAACTAGAGGTGGTAGAGGTAGATCCAGAAATAGGGAAGAGACTGTATCTACAGTTTTAGACAATAAGGGAACGTTGGCTTTGTATCCTGCTTTTGTGAATAATCGAATTGTTGAAGGATTCTGAGTGTAGCACGGTCGCCGTGCAGAATAGTTTGATTAAAAAAGAGGATATAACTGATAATGTAAGGAGGGTTAGCTGATAATGTAAGAAGGGTTAGCTGATAATGTAAGAAGGGTTAGCTGATAATGTAAGAAGGGTTAGCTGATAATGTAAGAAGGGTTAGCTGATAATGTAAGGAGGGTTAGCTGATAATGTAAGAAGGGTTAGCTGATAATGTAAGAAGGGTTAGCTGATAATGTAAGAAGGGTTAGGTTAGGGGATGGATCTTTGGTGGAATGCAGAACGTCATTTATTGACCTTGATACACCCTAGGTTAAGGGAAGGGTGGAGGCGTTAATTATGGAATCGCTTCCAGCATCGTTGGAATCAGGGAACATACCAGAAATGGTTCAGGATAATTATGATAAACTGTTGATGGATTGGATGAATAGTAAACAATCTCAGCTAAAAATAATATTACCGGGCAAGCATGTACTGTGTGGTATAAATGAGCAGGAAGTAGTTCTTAGGGAAGTAAAGGGAAATGAATTAGTACATGAACATGACATGATAGATAAGTATAATGTAGTAACTAGGGCGCAACAGAAATATGAAAACAAAAATGAAGAAGCAGACACAAACACAAGTACAGATACAATAATGAATATAACTAAGGAACAAATAATTGCTGAACAGAAAGATGACTTAAAATTGGATGCGCTACGGAACAGAAAGATGATGTAGAATTGAATGCACTGAAAGAAAATGCTAGGGGGAATAAAGGCGAAGTTTTTTTTATATGTACAGGGAGTGTTAGCCAAACGTGATTATAACGTAGGACGCGATAACAAACCGGAATACAGAATAGTGTTACCGGGAACTTAAAAAAAAGTTGGCTTTGAAAGCAGCACATGAGATTCCATTGGCTGCACACATGGGTCATAACAAGATATGGCAAAGGCTTAGCCGACATTTTTACTGTTCAAAAATGCATGAGGACATAAGATCCTTTGTAAAAACATGTCAAACATGTTGCAAGCATAAAAGCGTGGATGCGAAACATAGAGCTCCATTACAACCGATGGACTTAGCTTTATGGCCCTTTCAGAAAATTGCTGTAGATTTAATAGGGCCAACTGCTATTATGACTGATAGGAAACACAGATATGCGCTTACAATAGTGGACATGTGTTCAGGATGGATAGAGGCTATTCCGTTGAAAGATATTGTGGCAGAAACCATATGTCATGCAATGTTGGGAGTTTTTAAAAAATTTAGTTTCCCGGAAAAAAAATATTGTCGGATAATGGGACACAGTTCAGATCCCAATTAACAGCTGCATTTGCAAAAATGCTACATATAACACAAATCTTTTCGGCTAGATATCATCAGCAATCTATTGAGGCGGTAGAAAGGGCTAATAAAACTGTAAAAACTATGTTAAGGAAAGTGGTACAAGATAAAGAGAAGGATTGGGATAGATTTTTACCTATGGTGGTGTTTGCCTATAATGAATCATTGGGAGGAAATTGCGTATTCGGTTGAGGAGGCTAGACGTAATTTAGAGAAAAGTAGTGAAAAACAGAGAGCAATTAAGAATAAACATAGGTTTTTAAGACAACTAAATGTAGGGGTTAAAATGTATTAGTATATCTACCAAAGGGTGGTAGCGGGGGACAATCCTGGCAAGGACCGTACACAGTAGAGGAGAAAGTTAGTCATGTAGACTATATAGTTAATGTAAAGGGAAATATTGAAATTTTCCACATTGACTAACTGAGACAATATTATATTGATCTAGTCATGACTAATATTGCAGTGGAGGAGAGTAGTGATAATGTGACTATACATACTGTAGAAATGGGAAATAGTAAAAACAGTGATATAGTGAATGCAATAGAACTCAATAAAGATATTCCTAGTAAAGTTAAAATGGAATTGATAAAATTAATAAGAGACTATACGGACGTAATTTCAGAACTATCAGGACAAACTGATGTGATTGAAAAAGAGATTAAGTTGAATAGTGATAGTTATCTTAATCAGAAACCGTGTCAAATACCGTATCATTATAGAAAAGATGTTGAAAAAGAAATACAATTATTATTGGATAATGGCTTGATACAAAAATCGCAAACTCCCATAGTTATAGTAAAAAAGAAGAATGGCAAGATCAGATTGTGCTGCGATTTCAGAAAAAAATAATCAAATAACAATTACTGATAGGGAACCATTACCCAATCCAGAGGATTTGGTGAATAATATGGCGTCGGCAGACATATTTTCGCACTTAGATTGTACAAGGGGATTTTATCAAATTAGAATGAACGAAGATTAAAAAAAGTATACGGCGTTCACTACGCATGAGGGACTTTATGAATGAACGTGATGCCTATCGGCCTAGTCAATAGCACTGCAACTTTTGTGAAAATCATGAATATTATTTTAAATTAAGAACCATGTATTAAACATTATGTGGATGATATATGTGCTTATATCAAGTCTTGGAGGGAACATTTAAAAACTCTGAGATAGTTATTCAGTATTCTTAGAAAACATAATATTACTGTATCGCCAGAAAAAGTAAAGATTGGTTTGACTAAACTTGATATTAGGCTATAATATTGGTCATGGGCAGATACAGCCCACAAAAGAATTAGCTAAAAAGATATTGGACATTGAAAAACAAAAACTAAAAAAAATGTCAGATATCTTATTGGATTATGTAGCTTCTATATGTCGTTTATACCTAATTTTGCTGAGGTAGTTAAACCTTTAGGAAGGTTAGCTAATAAAGACAGTCCCGCAAATATTGTGTGGACTGAAGAATGTCAGGTGGCCTTGGATAAAATTAAGGCTAATTTTCAAAATGAAACAATATTGAAACCCATTGATTTAGATAAAAAACATTACTTTAGCCATTGACGCTTCGAAAATTAGGATTGGGGATTGTCTTATGCAGATGCATAATGGACAATTTCAGCCTGTGTTATACTTAAGCAGAATGCTTTCAGAAGCTGAGAAGAGATATTCGGTCATAGAAATTGAATGTTTGGCAATTTTTCAGTTTGATATATTGGTAGATCACAAGCCTATAGTAAAGTTTAACTGCGATAAAGTAAAGAATAATAGGGTAACTAGGTTGTCACTGGTATTACAGGACTACAAGTTTCAGATTAGGTCAATTCGGGGCGGTGGTAATCATATTCCTGAAATACTGTCCAGAATGGGCAATGATCACGGATGATATAAATATGATGAAAACTACTGATATGTGTAAATAATGCTTGTTTTATTTTATTAAGTTATTAATAAGTCTCATTGTTTGCAGACTGGTTGTAATGATTTGGGTATGGTTGTGTTATGATGATGTTGAAGTTGGTCATGATGAGGATATTGATGTTGTGTATTGACTAAGAGCACTACTTCCTGGTGATGATTTGTTGGCTGCTACACATTGCGCTTTAGGAATATTTCAAGACGTGAACATATGAATATTGTGTTGATAATCGATATTACTGTATGAATAATGTGTGCATGTGTGGTTAATAAATAGATTGTTTAAACGTGGATGAGTGATTAGGAGTGAATGGTTTATATTTAAGGATTATTATTTATATATAAAAAATAATTTTTTATATTGATTGGTTTTAAGGATTTAATGGTTTATAGTGTATAACTAGTTTATATTATATTATATAATATTTAAAAAAAATAGTAATAGTTGTCAGTGATATATATATATTTTTTAATAAATTTTGTCTTAGAGAAAGGGGAAGTGAAAATAGGAAAATGTAAGATTAATAATGGTGCGAAATTTATATGTTTGATAGTGTGTTCAATAGTTGCGATAAAAAGAAGTGTGTTTTTGTTATGATTTGTTATTGGCTTAGATTTAGAGACTTGATAGGTAAATAGAGTCCGTGCACTTGTCATTGTAAAACGATGTACAATTTTTGAAGAGAACAAAATAATTAATGTATTTTTTAAATGTAAGAAGGAGTGTGTAAGTAGTGCACGAGTTGGTGTGAAGTTGTAAGAAATAGTTTGTACAATAGGTGCGATATTAGATATTAGTAGTAACTAGGAAGTGTGTGTTTGACGTCATGTTTTGTTTACTTGGTATCACTGATCTATAAAAAGACTGGATTAGGCTCGGAAGTGAAATTTTTGAAGAAATTTCCGACATTTTGTTTCCACTGCACTGATCAATATATATATATTTACCGTGAGTTTGTTTATTTATTTAGATGTTTGTTTCTGCTCTACAGTCTCCTAAGGCCGTGTAACTAATCGGGTTAAAAGTTAAATGTATAAACTGGAAACGTCCTCCAGAATAAAGTTTTATTTTTTCAACAATATTGCTTAATTCGTTAATTTATTTGTTAAAATAAACTTAGACCTATTAATAATCACCGTATGTTAAGGTTATACAATGCGCGCTGTTTCCAAATGATGTTCATTTGAAATGCGTTCAAATTTTGTGTGTTTCGGGACCGGATTTTCCCGCACTGCGAAATATTGCTGTCTACTTTTTTTATTATTAACTTTTTTATCTTTTGGTATTTGTTTTCTTTTGATCGTATTATTGTTTGTTTTAAATTATTAACTAGAAGTGGGAAGTTTGCCAGCAACAATTCATATGCATATTGTGTAAAATGGCTGCAACATAGATTCCGTTCCGATCTATTTATAGATCAGAGGCGCAGTAAGTTTTAGACACAATTTTGTTTATATCTGTAAGTACAGTGGAAATTTTGAGTTTTTCCTTTCTTCTATAGATCCGTGCAATTTTCACATTTCTTAGACCAATTTATTAAGAAGGCGCCATCCAGTCTTTTTATAGATCAGTGCTTGGTACCCATGTTGGAATGAAAGAAGTCAGTCATGGTCTACCATTGTTAGGTAGAGGTTTTTCTGTGTTGTACTGAGTTGAGAGTCGAGTAATGGTATTAGTATAGGCTCGAAGATTGATGCTGGATGTTGACTGTTGGATGTTGGTCGTCTATTTCTACATGCCAAGTTGTGATTAAAGTTGTTATTGCCCAAGAGATACATCGTCGTTTTACTTGAAGCATTGAAGTTGTGTTTTATGTTACAAGATTCCTATTACAGATACATATTATTCAAAATAAAAAAACTTACATACATAAACTAAATTCAGAATAAAAGGTTTAACTGCAAACAAAATAAATGACATATCTAGCTCAATTGATTATCCTATCTCCTCTCTGGATAACTGGTCCGCTAGTGCATTCTTCATTCCCAGGGGCATCAATTTGTACTTGAATAAACCAAGACGGGTGGCAAAGGATGAAATTTCATGAGCTATTAGAGAGAGGTGTACTTGAAAATAACCCGATAAGAGGTAAATTTTTGTGACATTTGGCATCACCGACTTGGTCTATTAAGTCATCTACTCTTGAAAAGGGATAGCAATCAGTTTTAGTTACTGCCTTTAGCTTACGGTAATCAGTACAACAAGATACCAAAATGTCTTTCTACAGAGCTTGTATCTTAGCACCTTGCTATACGACAGTGAGAGCTGGACGACATATATGTCACAGGAACACCGCTTAAATATGTTCCACCTACGCTGTTTGCATCGAATTCTAGGCACCACATGGGAAGAACGCAAATCTAACCAGGAAATCCTAAGCCAGGCCAATATACCAAGCTTGTATTCATTGCTATCACAGCGCAGACTGCTTTGGCTTGGCCACACCAGGTGCACGAATGATGGCCGAATACCGAACGATATACTGTACGGAGAAATGGATATTACCAATTGTTGATGGTCCTTATTATTGTTGGAACATCAATTAATATAATTAGTCTCTCCAGAGTGTTTGTGCTACAGTTGCTGAATTATTGGTCTCCAGCCATCAAACATTGAAACAGACAACTTCACCACAATATATATTTTAACTTGTAATCAAATAAAAGAACGCCTTGTTGCAGCATATATCATTTAATAACAGTTCATTAACAGTTCACACTTTCACATTTATGACATAATACTTAATACTTATAGTTATAGTAGCGATATAAAATATTTCCATAATGGTCTCTGAGTCTATATATTTATACGTGCGATGATTACAAGAACGAGAAGGAGACTGAAGAATCCGCATGGCCAGTCATGTGACTATGTACTTCCGATATATATTAAATAGGACTCTAGGTTTTTATTTTATTGTAATATACAAATATGGGTATTTATTCCGAGTTTTACAATTCTTACATGAGTCACTTCCCCTATATTATTTACTTGTTCCATAGCACCAATATATTTTTCTATCGTTTAAATATGTATTTAATTTATGTTTAAAACTAATTTCTTTTTGTACTGGTTTATTGTAGTGTAAATAAAAAGATGGTGTAAGATTAGTTTTATAGCTTATATTATGTTAGAAGGAGTCCAAGTTGATTTAGCCCTTACCAATATAAAAAAAAAATACGGTACTATTAAAGCTGTGGAATACATTAAAACATATATCGTTCATTTCTTAGTTGTGATGGTAAGTAATTTATACAATCTTTAAAGTTATAACATTTACAAATTCAGGAAAATGCCTGGTGGACGAAAAAAGAATAATCCTATATTACTCTCGAAAAAGAGAAAGACACGGACTGATGAACAGGACCTTCACAAGCCCATGTAGCGTCCCAGGGCCAATGTAATAAACTCAAGATAACCTATGCCAGTTTTGTTCACTGATTCTAGAACATATATGTTGTGTGCTGTTTACTTTAAGTACCAGTTATCAGTCATATCTGCCTATCTCGAGCCATTGACGCCATAGACTCAACAAAAAAAATATTGATTGAAGATCCACATGAATCTATGAGACAGCGCAAAGGGACTATACCTATAGACAACGATGCCAAATTCGCTCCCCTTCTCCCCTATGTCACAAGTGGGGACTGTTATCAATGAGCCTGCATTCCAATATATTATTTCACGTGCATATATAGCTGAGTGCAGGAAAACGAGTTGTACACGCCCAAAATCAACCCAACTTACAACACTAACAACACTAGAGCCTCTCAGCAGGAGCCGCGCAAAATCTCTATCTAAGGTAGTGCAGTCTGGACATCGAACAGCACCACAAAAGGGGGGGGGGGGTTACAGGTTTTACGCGCCCGGGTTATACCCAATGCACAATCCACTATTACGACATGCAAGTGGGAGTTATAAGGGGTTTATTCTTTCACCTGGTCATTTCCAAGACCCCGATACCCACACAGGGGATTTAACTATATAAAAAGCCAAGGTCTATGAAAAAAAAAAGCCAATCTCCCAAGTTCGGATTTAAAAAAGCCAAGATCTTGGGAAAAAAGCCAAGGAGTGGTATCACTGGTGGTAATTAGATTACAATCGCCTCAATACTGAACGTAAACACACGCACATCTTCCAATCAGGTTCATTCTTAAATCAACCATGTGACCACAAATTTTCATTTAAGCTATAAAGTAGTAGGGAGAGGTGGTGGGGGGGGGGCGAAGGGTAAGGAATCAGTAGACCTTTAAATGGGTGCGGGGCTGGGTGGGGGTGCACAATTTGGCAAAGGAAAAAAAAGTGCACGGTTTGGGAAGTAGCAATCATATGTCAAGCTTTTTCTGCACTTGTGCAAGGGGAGGGGTGTAGGGGGCGTTGCACAAGGGTGAAGTTGAAATAAAAAAGGAAGATGGGGGGGTGTGTGCACAAAATAGGTCTAGAAGGCTATCACTGTTCATTAGGCCCACCACCCACAGTTAAATACTCGTTACCTAATGTTGGTTAAATTTTACCCTTGAGGTTTTTCAAAATAGCTTCAAAACTCTCGTGGGCTAACGCAGGTAAAAAATTAAACAATTGTTATTGTATTTTAAAGCTAACTGATAATAATTTTTGTTTCAGACCTACATTTTGTATTTTATGTGTTTATTTTAATTTCAAAACATGTGACTTTACTTAATTCTTCTTCTTCTTCGTTCTGAAATGTTATGATCGGGAGGATTCAGACAACAAGACTTTGCTTAGTGATTAGTGACTAAGTGAATAAGTTTTCTGTTACAAATTTAAAAATAAAAAGTATGTAAACCTTGGTAATGGTAATGGTAATTTATATAGCGCTTCTATCCATGCTATTTTAGCATGCTCAGTGCGCTCTAGAAGACTATTAATCTGTGAGAGGTTTCACTGCTGCCGGTTAAGCGCACGTGATATCAACTCAATATTAACGTCATCTAGTCCCAAAACTTCTGTTTGGCGACAGGGATCTGCCGGTGGCGGGGCTCGAACCGCTAGGCCAGCCGGCTTGTCCTAAAATGCACAATGACAATAGACTTAGTCTTAGTATGTAGCCCCTTTTTTATTGTATACTTATTGAATATTTTTGTTTAAGCACTTAGGCTGTATGTAAGCCTTTTTATATCTAAAACTATTTATTAAAATATAATTAAACGCTTCTCTTTGGTCTCTTACTAAAATACTAATAAAATACCCTAATAGTAGGCTGCTAAAAATAATGGTTAGACAATGTCAAGGATTGGACAGGGCTGCAGTTGATAGGCTCAAGATAGGCAAAAGTGGAGAAAGTTGACTGCTGAAGTGTCCATTCGATCCCTCCAACGACCACAATGGTCATGGGATTGATGATGAGTATGACTCAGAATGACTCTATTACCTATTTCATTGCCTACCTATTTGCTGACCTTAGACTAGGTTAGATTAGTGAGTAGCCTAGAAGAGCGGGCAACCTTTTGATTACATTGTGCCGAAATTGGATTTCTAATTCATTCAGCATGCCCACAGCTTAAAAGTCAGTATGTTCTAGCACTTTGTAGGAGTCTTTTGAAAGTCTTCCGTGTGCAATTGAAAATCACTCTGCGTGCCAAGTTTGGCACGTGTGCCGTAGGTTGCTGACTCCTGTCCTAGAGTATGAATAATTAAAACTGATTATAAATTATAAATCATTACTTAGTTCTTAATGTTTAGGCGCCTAAGTAGGATACTTTGGAATATTGCATATATTGATATTCCAATAATGTTGTTAAAATGATTAGAATTCCAAGTCCTTCTAACTATAGTCGAAATCTAAGTACATTATAAAATTAAGTTTAACTGTGCCCAAATATAGTAGCTATGATAAAAATACAAGGGCATGGTCACTATTTCCTACACTAGGCTATAGAAAAATACTACAGACACTTTTCAATAATGATTAATGTTTTGATAAATGAAATAGCTAAGGGCACAAGTAACTATTGTCATTGGCGGTGTATTTCAGTTAGGTATACACTGTATATACATACCGAACGGTGGCCGAGCGGCAGCGCGTTCAGCTGGCGTAACGAAGCTCTGATGGCTACCTGACTTTAGGTAGGTAAAACAAAGGCTGCTGGGCATTTTGCTGGCCACACAATCCCCTAGTATTCTGCTTCACCGTAAAGGTCACTTTAGTACTATAGAGGAAATCCGAATATATTACTTACACACTGAGGAGATTTAGGACATTTTTCGAATGGATGCACACAGAGAGGGGTCTTAATTGCATTTTTCTGTGTGCACAAATGTATTTATATGTATACATCTTACATAACAATATTTAAAAAAATCGCTCAGGCAGAAGACTGGTTGAAATCACACACATTATATATGAACACAGGCACACAACAAATCACAATTTGTACAAAATCATTGGAGAGAAAGCCAGAATGCCACCCGGGAAGAACGAGTAGAAAGGTGTTTAATCAATGTATTGATCAGTTATTAATTTAAATATAAAGTGCACTTCGAACTGTCTGCTCTCCCCTCCACTCGTCAACACATAATCAATACTTGAATGAAATCTTTATAATAACAATAATACTAAGCTTTTTCATCCTGAAGGAAATTGTTTTTACTTTTACAGCTATTCGTTATAAAAGTAAATATATAAAGTAGATGTTCGGACAAAATTGATCAAAGGGCCAGTGAAGCACTTGTGGCCACGGCATACTGTGGGATTGTGTGGCCAGCCTTTACCTTACAACCAACTAATGTCAGGCTCCCATCAGAGCAGGAGGGTAGGGGTATGCCCCGGCCAGCACATTCGACTGGCGTTACGAAGGTCCTGGGTTTGGATCCTGACGAAGGCTAGGATTTGCTCACGGGACTGGAGGGTGTCCCTAAGTCTTAGAAAGTAAAGTATCCTGATTATGTTTGTAGTTCACCAGTTTCCACGGTGTCTGTTAATGAGGACATTATGTGGCTAGCACAATGCCCATCAATCCTTTCTTTATCAAACTAATGTCAGGTACTCAACAAACCTGAAAATATTCAGGGACACCCAAAATGGAGTTTTTAAAATAATGGATTTGAGTTCAAAGCATTTTATAATGGCAATCATACTCAATGTTAATGAAAGACCATACCACAACCAAAAATGTGCCCAATGAAAAGTTGCATGAGCTTCATATTAATTAAACAAATAAAGATATAGTGAACCAGGCGGAAAGACTAAGTGCTAAAACTGTGGTGTTGTCAACTTTCAGCCTGGTGAAATAACAACCTACTTCCCTGGAATGTTTCCCTTGCTGGCTGCGCTGTTTGTTCTGCCTCTGTATTATCTGGTGAGATTCCTGCACTTGACGACGCCTGCTTCGGCGCCCCTCATCTGCGCCAAGGACAAATCAACGCAGTTTGTGCAGTCTGTGTTAACGCTCTGTCCAATTTTACAGCAGCAGTGAGTGTCCTTCTTTAATATAAATCAAACCTGAAAACGAGTTGAATAAAAATAAGAAGTTTTACAGTACATTTATTTTATTGCTATATAATCAATAATCAGTTTTTAATTCAAGAAAACTCGTTTATGTGTTACATTTGCAGCTATTTTCCTCCGCTGTTATGGGGCAAAAGTGGCCACATTCAGTCCGTTCTGTATGCCCTGATGGGCCGCGTCAATGTGCCTGTCCCGAGTGGAATCAGGCACAGCATTCTGATGCCAGATGGCGCAACGCTGACATTTGACCTGCATGAGCCTAAAGTGCAGCATAAGAGCGGAGGTAAGTTTTTATTGCACCCGTTAAGGTAAAACGAAGAGTCCTAAGATAATAAAATAATTTTTCTTAAAAGCAAAATCACTCCTATGAGCTAATGTATTTCTATGTGTCACATAGAATTATAATTCCTACAAAGTTTGAGTAGGGTCTAGATTGAATAAAATTAAGAATTAAGTCTGGTTTTAATCCTTGGTTAGATTTCCATATACAAGCCCCAAATAAATACTGGATAATATATAGATCGACGTTTCTTTAGGTAGAAATCAACAATCACCTGATCCGATAAAACTATTTATTATCATGGACACAAATAAGTAAATACCAAATCTGGTCATCCCTCAATGAAAGGGGGAAAAAACATTAATGCCATCTAAAAACAATGGAAGTTCTGTCTCAATTGCCACAATTGTAGGGGAAATCCCTACAATAAAGTAAATACGTCACAAAATAAGATAAACATAATCATGTCCCTTTGCGTCACACCTGTGACATACATTTTTGGGAAAAGTAACAAACAGTGCCATCTGTCAGTAAAGTTTGAACAAGTCGCATTTCTTTTTCATTAATTACTTTCTCAAATTTAAGGGACAAAAATTTTAATTGTGCTGCAACAGTTTAATCTGTATATTACAGCTCCAGTTTGCTCCTAAACCTTTAGAATGGTTTTAAGCACTTTGATAATTATATTTGGAAGCTGGTATTATCCTCTAATGATTACCATGTTGATCTCGTCCGTTGTCTGCAGAGTCCTACTGTCTCCTGATCTGTCCTGGCATTGGCAACAACAGCGAGTCTCCTGACATTAGGACACTCGTGGACTACGCCCAGAAGAACCGTTACATAGCCGTAGTGCTGAACCACATCGGCACACATAAAACTATACCACTGACAGCTCCAAGGCTGTTTACCTACGGTAGGTGTCCCTTGTTTTGGCATAACCATTAAAAAAAAGCTCATATTCAATAAAACATTCTCTAGTAGAGATGGGATCTAGTAACCTACTCAGGTAGAATAGGACATCTGAAGTAGATCTTGCCATCCAGGCAAGAAATGGGTTACTCGAACAAACCAACAGCTTAACACCATTAAAAATAAATCATTTTTTAAAATGCTGAACTAGAGACAAACCCCAGTTAAGGAGAAGGATGGAATAATTTCTTGTTTGTATTTCTAAGACTATTTAAAAACATGCTGGCACATTTGTTGACATCTGTACAATGTGAATATTCTCATTGAAGCAGCTTTCATTATCTCTTTATATTTTGTCTTCTAACCAGGCGGAACTGAAGAGCTACACCTGGTAAGAAAGGAGGTGCAAAGGCTCCACCCGGACTGCGGCATCATTCTGATTGGCTGCAGCATGGGAGGCAACATTGTGGTCAAGTACCTGGGCGAGGACAGGGACCACCAGGTGGGCATTTTGGCTGCTGTGTCCATCTGTCATGGATATGACTTTTTGAAGTGAGCTGCGTTCGACACTAATACTCTTATTATAACTGAACATTATGTAGCCCGTCACTAACTGTTGCAAATTACAGTTATTCTATAAGTTTATAAGGCAGCGACAAAAATAGTTTTTATAGTTTGGGAGTCACCACAACATGAAAACCTGTAAAGAAAAAAAAGGGGGGGGGCGGGTCGTGGCATTAGGAAGGTTGGCAATTACGGCTCTAGAACAAAGTCGTCCATAGCAGAAGCTACTCTATCTTTTTTTTATGAGAGTGCATATTTGTTCGTTGATCAAGACTGATCAATAGCCACTGAAACACTCTACACCCGTGTAGTGTACAATTACCTGTTCTTTGTGTACTTTACCTGTTGGTTGGGAGTATACTTTACCTTTTGGGAGTGTACTTACATGTTAGGAGTGTACACCAAGGTTCTGTCTGGGCTCCAACCCCCCCCCCCCCCGGCATATCAATAGAGCGTAACTTATGATACTGTTTCCGCAGCCACATGCAGTATCTTTCTCCCACTGCGGAATTTCCCTTGGATTATTTTCTTGATAGCTCGCCCGTATATCTGCATTGTAGCCCGGTAGTGCAAATCCTTCACTTCAGGCACTGGGGCAGGGTTTAGTTCAAGAGTACTTTACCTGTTGTAAGTGTAATTTACCTGTTGCAAGTGTACTTTACCTGTTGCAAGTGTACTTTGCCTGTTGGGAGTGTACCATTATAGTTACGAATTTCTGTCTCATTTTTTTATTGAAAGTATTAGTTTGTAAGTATAAATATCTTTACAAACTGTTTGGGTCATATGGTAGAGCCGACCGATGTACTGGTACACAAGACACAATGCCAAGCCACCTATATTTGGCTTATTTTTATATTGGCTACCAATCAGAGCTGAGCTGGCTCGGGGGCTCCACCATGAAACGGTAAAAACCATCAACCTTTTAACAAGATATGTGCTAGACTCTTTGTGAATTGTCGTAACACAAGGCTGATACTTTTAAACTTTGAAGAAAAAACTTGTAGAATTTTTTAAAGACACAAACAGATTATATCAAGGCAGGTGGATGAGATGGTCAATACACCGGCTGATTTACTGTAAAGCTAACAGCTGAGATTAAGATTAGATAAATAGTCGTATACCAAGTCTAGTGTTTGATGTATGGGTTTCAGAAGAGTGCTTCATTGACTAAGGGCTGCCTATTATTATCTATATGTAGACTATTGTATGCACATCAACTGTTCGTTACTATTTGTGTAAGTGAAACGTACTGATGCAGATATTGTTTATATGGTTGGTTTCTTCATTCATCAGTTTGTATATATATATATATATATCTTTGTGTCTCCAAACATTTAGGGCCAAACCTTTGATGCAGTCCTGGCAAAACTTCCGGAGATTCTACATGTACTGGCTGACCAAAAACCAGAAGAACCTCATCCGCATTCACAAGAATCAGCTGTTGAGTGAGGAGATCAAGTGTAAGTGTAACATCGACGAGAAAAGTGTTTTCTCAGCTCTCAACATGGAGCAGCTGGATGAAGCTTTTACCAGGTAGCGTTTTTTGCTTCATCTTTACATATCCGATCAACTCTTGTGTGGGTCGTTGGGGGCAACAGTGATGATTGCCGTTGAATGTTCCGCCACTTGACACAGCATTGTGTCGCCTTTTTGTAAGCTATTTAAGGACACACTGGTCCACTCTTTTAAGTCATCTTCCACCTTCTTGCACTCTGCCCTGTAGATCCAAACACTGCTGCTGCCTGGTCATCGTGACCCATATACATAAGCCTAGTTACAAAAACACATATCAACACCAAGAATCTTCTTACCAAAC
This sequence comes from Anisus vortex, assembly GCA_949126835.1. NCBI lineage: Eukaryota > Metazoa > Mollusca > Gastropoda > Planorbidae > Anisus > Anisus vortex. The sequence goes on along the minus strand of OX421500.1, from coordinate 2,636,207 downwards.
CTGGCAACCATGACTTTATCTCTGAAAATATTTTATTTCTTAATATTACCTTTAACCTTAATATTGTGTACTGATGTGGATGTTTTTACGGATATAACTGATCCATTATTTCTTTTTTCCTGACATTTTTGCAGGAGGTTTCACGGATGCAAGTCTGTGGATGAGTACTATGAGATGAACAGCAGCGGTTGTTATCTTTTTAATGTGAGTAATTTTTGCTCGAATATATTAAAACCATGAAAATTTTTTTTTTAAATAAAGGATAAAAGATCTGAAATGAAGGTAGCGATTATAATACTCAAAGCTTGAATTCTAAGTTTTTTTCTTATTCTGTAAGCACGTTCGGCAGGCGCACCGAAGGTCCCGGGTTCAAATCCCGGTGAAGGCTAGGATTAGTTTCCTGGTCTGACCGGTGTCCCTGAGTCTACCTAGCTCTGACGGGTACCTGATCCACCTAGAAGCACTAGAGGACAGAAGGGCAAAGAGTAAAGTAGTAATAATACATAAGGCACTAAACTCTAATTTAGAAATACAACCCAATAACAACCTGTTGCAATGCTCATATAAACATAAAGACATAAACACTTTCCTTGTTTCTTATGCAAGAACAATTGCATATAAGTACTGTTTCTTCTCGAGTGGCATTCGGGCATGGAATGGGTTGCCTGAACAGACCAGGAAAACCAGTAAGTTAACATCATTTAAAACATTTATAAAAATGCAAGACAAGACTCGGACCATGGATGAGCGTAGGACGCAATAATCTTCTTTATAGAAGGAGCGTCTGTAATGTATCAGATAAGATAAGATCTTAGTTGGTGTAAAGAAAAAGCGAATTTAAATTGTGCTGGCTCAGGCCCTCCTCTACAAATTTTGAGGGTGCGTGAAATTTTTATGTTGCCGCCTTTTTTGAAAACTCAGTGAAATCTCATGTTCTGCTAGCGTCTCACTTATGGGACACTTCGTAAAAAAAACCTATTAAATACTTATATGCATTATAAAAACAAAAATTAGTTTTTTGTATTGTACGATAGTCAGACTTTAACTTTAACTTTGCTTTGCGAACAAAATTTTACTTTTAATAGGATTTACCTGACCTTGAACTTTCAACTGATGAATAAAATAAACATGCTCAAAAGTAATTACACATTTATTGTATGAAATATTATAATTTTTTTTTTATATAAGCCACATGAAGTGTGTAATTTCATCATTTATCAATTATAACTATCAATTATAACAAATGAAATCATAAAAAAATATAATTGACTTTGTTTTATCAGGCGTCAAACAAGCGTCCCACAAGTGGGACAGTAACAACGAATCCCCCCGTGTAAAAACGTCCCTTTTATGGGACAATAGCTAGAAGCGTGCTTAGTTGCCAATTTAAAATAGATTTTTTTTTTATTTTTATAAAATGTATTTTTTTTTTTAACTTTCATGTTTAGAGTGTTAAATATTGAAACTATGCTAAAATCTAAGAACCAGATCATAGTTTTTGGTTAAGATTTTGAATAAAAATGAGATTTTACAAAGGGTTATGTTCGCTATATAGATATTATCTTATTTTAAATTTCCATGTTGTTGTTTTTCGAATACGATCGACAGAGTCATTTAACTGCACAACGCTTTCAGATTCTGGTACAACCGAATTAATCGTTTGGATTAAACTTTCAGAATTCAATTCAATGTTTTGAACAATGTCTATTTTATAAGCTTATTCGTTGGCCGATTGCTGACAATGAGGCTTGAACAAATAATTTTCCAATGATTTCTTTTTTTTTCGTTTGCTCATCTTTTCGCTGTTGTTTTTGTATATATTCCCATCCAGAAAGTGTTATTTTTTCCATTATTTGCTAAAAAAATATATTATATCATCAATATATATAATTATAATTACCTTGATTTTGTTTATATCTTTGTTTATATCATCATCAACATATATAATTACCGTGAGTTTGTTCATCTTGTTACGACCACAATCCCCTTGTGGTCAGAGCCGTGTAAATGATGTTGATAATTCTCGTTAGTCCTAGGGTAGACTTTGGTTATTATTATTTATATTTCAGTATTACACGAACTCTCCTTATTGTCCTGGGCACAAACTCAGGATTTGCGTTCTAACAGTTCCTTTCCTTGACGTTGTAGTTGTAAATAAATATATATATATTATCGTATTGTAAACAATGGGACAAAATTAGAATAGTAACTTGATGAGGAAGCTTCAGTGTAAATGTTGTTGATAATTTAATTCAGGTGATAAAGTATGTACAATAAATGTAGTATTTACAGCAATAATAGAATAGTGTCAACACAAGCGTCCATTACAAGCTCAAAGGAAAGTATCTACAAAACTAACTGCCTTGAAGACAACACGAATCATTAAATACTCGCGGAGTAGAGCGGGGAACAGACCTATTACTAGGAGGGGTGAAAAAGTCATAATAAAAATGATAGTTTTAACATAAACACCCCTGTCTGTGCCACCCCCCCTTCCCAAATTTTGCCGCCCTTGACTTGAACTCCGATTGAAACAAGAGCTGAGAGTATTATTCCCTAATAGTTCAGGACAAGAACTCTGCCCTGCGTTTGAGCACGTATATATCTCCGTAGAGAACAGTGGAAAGTGGGTCACCCGTCCAATCTCCTCGATGACTGACGAGACGGGGGCACTCCCGCAGGATATGCTCCACTGTCTCCTCCTCCCCACAGTAGCGACAACGCGAATCGAAGTTAGGTCGGAACCTGGTGAGGTATGCCCCAATGGGGCAGTGGTCAGTGCGGAATTGTGAGATGATACTTTGTTCCGACCTATTTAGACGCCACCATGGGTCGGCTAGGGCGGGGCAGATGCCGCCAGACTTCTTGGCCCTTGTCCGAGATGTCCCAACTCTCGTTCCATCTTTCAGTCTCCCACCTCCGGATTAATGTACGAGCCTTCTCGAAGAAGCGTTGCGTGGTGCCTGGCTTCTCAGAGGTGGGTGTGCATAGCCCACCTTTTTTTTCGCAAGGTAGGCCTGTATGCCTTGGGACCCAATGCAGTAGCACGCGGTCTCCATAGCGCTGGCTTAGCTCATCTGAAGCCAGTAGAATTTTCTCAAACTGAGGGGGGCAGTTGCTCGTTCTCAGTAACCTGGAGCACCGACAACGGATTATAACTGTCGTAGAGCCGAGGGCGCCTTCGACGTGGCGAAGGCGGATCTGCTCCAGAGCCCGACTGATGCCGTAGTTGTAGAGAACGTCGCAAGGCCCCATAGTTCGTCCCTATTCGGGTTGCCGGGATATTCGATGTAGACACCAAAGCCGGCGGCGGTACCGGTGTCTGCATTTGCCGAACCGTCGGTGAGGACATGGACAGCCCCGGGCGGTAGGGCGTTTATCATGTCCACGGTTACTTGCCGCCCTATTCTATAGCCTACTTAGTGCCTATAGGTAAATCTGGCCCTGCCATGTATATTTATATAATCTCACTACACATATAAAATATTTATAAAATATTTCCGCTTCCTGCGACTTTTGCGCCTTAGCACAGAAAATTATTCTGTAGTCAGAAGTATGTAACTATGTAGCCCCTATATACATATCGAATTATTCTATATCACTTATAATTCTATTATTATTCTATTATTATTATTATTAAAAAACAATTTCAGTACTTATCAGAATTTAAAAAAAAAACAACATACAAACAAATAGCAATAGCATTTGAAAAACTGAAACTGAATGAATTTTCTCCTAGGATTTATCAGACTAAAATTAATGTGAAAATAAACAAAAGCAGCGGGACATTTTGCCTGGGTGATGGTCACGTATTGTACCCGCCTTGAGCCGGCCCTGTGCTGGCTACACAATCACTCATTATGCTGTGGCGACAGAAAAGGTGAAAGCTGCTTCACCGGCCCCATGGATTAATTTGGTGTAATGATGTGACAAGGGATTGCGTGGCTAGCAGAGTGTCAAGTCTCCGGCCATTTTACTTTACCCGTCAAACCTTATTGGCTCAATATGAAGCATGATAGCCGAACTGATTCTTTATCACTATTGTATTACTTGTTCAATATTTAGGCTATATTTTAAAGAACGCAGGCTATTTTCTATAACACTTAGAACACACAGGCACGTACAGGAAAATATTACACAAATGATGAGCTGGTTTACATCGGAGCTAAATGTATCCGTTTATTGTTATGACGAAATTTACTTCAACGGCACCACGATATTGGCGCAACTACAATGTCTGATAATTAATATTACAAAATTCCTATAACACTGTCCAATTGAATGTAAATCATAACAATAAATTGCAATTGGCAAATATAAAACAGCTACAAGTTTGGAAAATGACACGTCCGTAAAATGACCAGAAAGATTAATAGGCAAACACGATAGTCCAATAGGACGAGGGTAAGAGCGTAGGGTCCTTGTCGTGGTTTTTAAGCGTCTGTCTACAGGGACGGTCCACCCACGAAGGGGAGTCACTATGACGCAGTTCTTATAGGAAAGGGGAGTGGCTTAGCTCTATCTTTGTCTACAACCCGGTTAGCCCGAGAGGAGAGGGGCGGTCAAAAGGGGGAGAAATCTGGTTAGATCAACGTCGGCAATCCCTATAATCTCTTATCAAAATTGCAAGCTCTTGTTATCGCGACCGGTGGCCTACCTATGTTTATACAACACAAGATAAAAGCCACGCGGACAAAACCTAGATACGGGTTATCCCGCCTGACCACCCATGTGGCTTAACATAAGCCGACCCTCGTCTCGCATTCATGACTCGGTCAATTTATCACGCAAATGGTGTTTTCATTCAGGTGGCCAGTTTACCTGACTGTATACCAATTAACTTCATTGATCATTAGAAAACACTTCATCACTTTTGGTCCACCAAAATCTGTCTTAGAAAGCTTTAATAATATAATTTGGTTTTTGTGCTTTTTTTTTTTTTTAAATTATTAAATTTCATTAAACCACAAGCCATTTTATTTTATCATTGAACAAAAATGCTTGTATTTGTATTCTTATCTTGTGTAAATATAACTTGGGACATTACGCTGTTCCACTAAGCAAATTGCCTTCGTTTGTAAGAATATTTCTAATCTTAAATTACAAACTTGATTTCTTTAGATTAGGATCCCTCTTCTTTTGGTCAACGCTGAAGACGATCCCTTTATCCCCATGGAGCTATTGGAATATCCAAAGGCAGCAGCTGGTAAGGCAATAATAAAAACTATTGTAGTGGATATACAAGCTAAATGTTTGTGTTGACAGTGTTATGGAACAACCATTAAATATATAAAAAAAAACAATTATGTCGTGGCGTGCCGTGTAACAGTGAGGATTCCGCAGCAAGGTTACCCACTGCGGTTCCTCTAATGATCATTATCGTGGTGGCTGGCCCGCATACCTGCACTGTCACCCGGTATCACAAATCCTATACTATAGGTACAGACATCCAGGCACCGGGTAGTTCTCGAGCAGGGGTTGCTGCGTCCATGGCTTCCTCCCCACCGAGACCCCGTGGCCTTTCGGCAGTGCCATGGGTCTCGAACCCGCAGCGGGAGCTGTCCCCCGTGCGTTCGCCCGCCCAGTTCGTGGCCGACAGACTTTAAACCTCACTTCACCGGAGTGATCGAATCGAGACTAATCTCTTATGATTCGGAGGACAAACACACTTGTACTACGTAGCACAGCTAAATCACCGTTTAGGTTCGGTGCAAACCGTTGACCGTTCCCATACACTCTTTCCTCCTGCAAGGCAGGGCAGTCTAAAAGCAAATGCTCGACCGTCTCTTCTGCTTCAAAGCAATGTCGACACCGCGAATTGAAATTGGGCCAAAATCGTCCGAAATAGGCACCAATAGGACAGTGTCCTGTCCGGAACTGGGCAATGGCTGCCTGTTCTCTTCTGCGGAGTTTCCACCACGAATCAGCTCGATTTGGTCGTTTGAGTTGCTGCCACACCTCGACCCTTGTCAGACTCGTCCCAATTCTTCCACCATTGTCTTGACTCCCACTCACGTATTGATCTGCGGGCACTCTCAAAGGTGGACGGACCCTCCGGAGTGGGTACCAGGAATCCCTTCTTGGCCAAGGCATCCACTATTTCATTGCCAGCGACTCCTGCATGACCTGGAATCCACTGCAAAATGACCTTCACCTCATACCTGAGGATCAGGTCGGAAATAGCAGCCAACAGTCGGACAAGCAGATCGGGCCATGACCCCAAGCCGTCGATGGCTTGGAGTACTGAAAGCGCATCACTGAAGATTACCACATCAGCACGAGCAGCTGGTGTTTCTTCAAACGTTTTCCCATTCGCCCCTACGGCATATCTGATGGCTTTCATCTCTGCATCAAAGATGCAGATTTTCCCGCAAGGCCCACTTAGCTAAACCCGTTTTTCTACTGCCTTCGGGTACGACACAAGAGCACCATACCCAGAACGCGCTTCGGTTCCACTGATCGCGCCCCCATCAGCGTATGCCTCGACGAATCCTGAGTATGCCCGTACCGTCCTTAGAGCAGCTGCGCACCTCTCAGCCAGGCAAGCGCCGTGTCCGACTGGTTCAATCAGGTTCCCCCGTATCTCTGGCAGGTTAAAGGATAGGTGAGGAGGAGGTTCCACTCCCGTCCGCAGCGGCATGCGGTCGACCGAGAGTCCGATCTCTGCGCTGAGCTTCAGTGCGTGGTGCATGAAGGACTGCATTGAGATCCGTTTTCTGTCCTCCCAGGAATCTACAAGCTTCCTGAGAGGCGAACTTTCCTCCAACCTTATACCGCTCGTATGCAGTGATAACGGCCCTTTTCCTTCTCCCATTCAGAGGCGGCACGTTTGCCACGATTTCCACAGCCGATGTCGGGGCGGTTCGGAACGTTCCACATATTAGTCTGAGGGCTTGGTTTTGTACAGAGTCCAACCTCTTTAACGCAGTATCAGCTGCATAGATTTGTACCGGGAGGCTATAATCCATTTGAGATCTTACCGCTCCTAGGTAGAGATTTCTCAACACACTCGCGTTTGCACCCCAGCAATTCCCCTGGCCATTCTCTTGACAATGTTCAGCTTCGAAGCGGCTTTTTCTTGGACTAACCTCACATGGTCATACATCGTGAGCTTCCGGTCCAGTGTCACTCCGAGATAGACCGGCTTCTGGTCGCATGCCAGAGCGCGGCCATCAATGTTCAGCTCGATCGGCACTTTGAGGATATCGATTCCAAGGGCAAAGAGCGAATAAACTGTTTTTAGGCAATTTACCTCCATACCCCAAAGCTTGGCGTAACAGACTACTGCGTTCAAATCCTGCTGGAGGGTCCGCTGTAGAGCAGGCGCTTCCCTCCCCGTCGACCAGACCACAAGATCGTCCGCAAAAAGCAGCGATGAGCTTCCCAGATAGTTCGGCAGATCATTGATAAAAGCTAGGAACAATGTACAGTACAGTGCAGAGCCCTGGGGCAATCCTTGCTCCAGGATGCGCGTCCGAGCGATCGCTTTCCCGTAACGAGTTGCCACTGACCTTCGGGTAAGGAACCCTTGAATCCATTTGTACATGTTAGAGGTGACACCTAGCCTCTGCAGCTTCAACAACAACCCCGGCCGCCAGCCCTTGTCATAGGCCTGTTTAAAATCTAGGAACACTGCTAGTGTGGAATCTTTCCGCTGAAACCCGTCAACCATTTTCTGAACCAAGAGCGTCACCTGATCCATCAAGCTTCTTCCGCTACGGAAGCCGGCCTGCGATGGGGCAACCAGTCCATTATCCTCTAGGTACCTCACAAGCCTCCTATTGATTAGTCTCCCAGCTACCTTCCCTACACACGATGTTAGAGAAATCGGTCGGTAGCTTTCAGCCTGACCCGGGTCTTTACTCCTATTCAAGATGGGTACAACCAAGGCTTCTCTCCACTGTTTCGGTAGGACACCTTCAGACCAGGATCGGTTTACGAGCTCCAAGAGTTTGCCATTGCCACCTGAAGGAAAGGTGGGAGAGCAGACATTGATAAATTGTGAAAAAAAAAAAATTAAATTCCAAGTTTCACATTAATAACCTAACACAATATTTGATTATCTTTTAATTATTTCCAAAGGTATTTCCAATGCACTTAACTAGAGTTATCATGAGATTACATTTTCCTATGGTAACTGGCCCTCTTTGTGTCTTTCTAAAAATCCAATGTGGCCCAACATTAGAAAATGTTGCACACCCCTGGCCTAGGGAAAAATAAATATCCTGTGTCTTTGACCCACAGTGGAGTGAATCTTGACGCTAGTGGTATACCCGACCATTTCTTGAATAACAATTAGAGACTTCAAGAATTTCTGATTTTTCCAATTTCAGAAAAGATGCCCAATGTGATATTTGCCTTGACCAAACATGGCGGGCACCTTGGCTTTTTTGAGAAGGGCTTTTGGCGTCCGGATTGTCTAACATGAATGGACAGGTGAACTATTTTGTTCTCTTTTTTTGTTCTGATTAAAAAATGTTGTAGAATGGACAAGTCTTAATAAGGTCTGACCTTTGATCGTGTTCAAGGACTTAGGGTGTACAACATGCTTTTGCTGGCGTTTGACAATTAATTTCATCCTCAACTGCCAGTTCCGGTCTTTTAGAAATATACAAAGGCTACAAGATTAGTTATGAGGAATACATTTTTAATATAAAAAGTGAGTATGTAAATTAATACTCAAAGTGTTAGTCGCGATAAGTTAATTTTGGCTAGATTTATAAAATAAGGTAGTTAAGAGTAGTATTTCTTGGCTATTAAAAAAACATTATCTATCTATATATATAAAAAGACAGTGTTAAGCCCCGCGAGGATCCCCATTGGTCGATTTGAAAACACGTGTGTCACTGACCTATCTAGGCCTAGCCCAATATACCGTCTAATAATTTTTCACATCGGCTATGTGTCTTCGATAGCTCAGTGGTAAACGTAGTGGACTGCTATACGGGCGACCAGGGTTCGATTCTCCAGTTTGACTATACTTTTTTTTTTTGACAATTAATTTTTCAAACTTTTAAAAACAAAAGACATTGTTAGATTTTGTTAAATAAAAATATTTGACTATTTTTTTTATCCTATTACAATATTTATTTAGTTTCCTAAAAGTATTCAGTAAGTGTAGTTTATAAATTTGTTATCTGCACCCCAGACAGTCCTTTTTTTTTCACACCCGGGCAACGCCGGGCAATGTAGCTTGTAGATACATAAAAAACAAAACAAAAATTCATTTGCATCAACCAATAACTTTAGGATTATAAATAGGTGATTCTTCACGTCAGAAGTTCAAAATCCACCTTTTTCTTTCAGCAACATCTATTGGAAATGAAATAAAATTTAATTCCCTATATCTTATTTTACTCGCAGTAGTGACACAGCACACAAGCATGTTTTGTTAGTAAATAAACGAATAGGACCGGAAATGTTGGTACACGATAGACTTTTAGGTTCACTATGCAGGCATAATCTTTAAGACTTGTCCATTGGTTAACATTTGGTTGAAAGTGTGAAAGTGTAGGTTATATAGTAGTTCACATTGTCAGACACATAAAAAAAAGCCACTTGAGTGTGCCTTTCACCCCCCTAGACAAGATGCTGATCAAATATTTGTGATGGAAGATTCTTTCTGATGATGTGCATCAATATAGTGGTGGGGGGGGCAGTTTTTAATAACTGCTATGCAGAAACTGTAGATTCAGATGTATTAGTTCTAGCTGTTGGGGGTTAATATTTTCAATTGAATATTCAGTTACTAATTGAACAGTGAGTTACCAATTGAATATTGAGTTTACAATTGAATAGTGAGTTAAAAATTAAATATTGAGTTATTAAGTTATCAATTGAATCGTGAGTTACCAATTGAATGTTGAGTTACCAATTGAATAGTGAGCTAGCAATTGAATAGTGAGTTACCAATCGAATGTTGAGTTACCAATTGAATATTAAATATCATGCAGGCTGATTGTTCAGTATGCTGACACAATTGTAACACTGTTGAAGGAAGGAGTTCTGCCGCTGTTCGGTGATATTAAAAAGTTGGATGGTGAGATTCACGAGCAGTTGACCCCAACAAGCACAGATATACATTTAGAGGGTGTCGGCTCAAATAATCTGGCGGTCCGCTTACCTGTTGACGCAGCGTCCCAGATTCATGAATGCACATCCGGTCAGGTGATGAACGAGGTTTATTGACTTGAAGCTGTGAGTTCACTGGCAACAGCCTGTTTTTTTTTTCAGTGAACGGACTAGTTAAGACAGTACTGGTCATCCTGTTAGGTAACATCCTCATCACAAAACATCATCGTATTTTCTTATCTTATACATTACAGACGCTCCTTCTATAAAGAAGAATATTGCGTCCTACGCTCATCCGTGGTCCGAGTCTAGTCTTGCATTTTTATGTTTTAAATGCTGTTAAGTTACTGGTTTATCTAGGCAACACATTTCATGCTCGAATGCCACTCGGGAAGAAAGAGTACTTATATGCATTTGTTCTCGCATAAGGGACAAGGAAAGTGTTTTTGTCTTTATGTTTATCTGAGCTTTGTAATAGGTTGTTATTGTGTTGTATTACTAAATTAGAGTTTAATGCCTTATGTATTATTACTACTTAAATCTTTGTCCTTCTGTCCTCTGGCGTTTCTAGGTTTAGTGATTCGACTAATGGTGTTACCCTTGTTAATTGGGAATATTCACTAGTTATGAACCTTGCCGCTCTTTTATGGATTTGTTCTAATTGTTTAATGTTTTCTCTAGTTGATGGGTTCCTTACAGATGCTGCATATATTAGTATAGGTCTAACTAATGTGAGATAGCATTTTAGTTGTATATTCTGATTACTTTTGGAAAAGTTCCTTTTTATGAATCCTAATGTTTTGTTTGATTTTTTCATTATTTCATCAATATGAGGGTTCCAAGATAACTTATCATTTATTATTTTTACTTCTAGATACTTAGCATTGTTAGTTTGAGTGAGCTCTTTACCATGAATGAAGTAGTTCGATATTATTTGTTGCTTTTTCTTGGATACTCTTATTAGTTGGCATTAGCTACTCATCAGACCTTCACCAGGACTCTATCCCAGGACCTTCGGATCGCCAGTCGAGCAAGCTACAATTTGGCCATCATTTCAAGCATTTGAAAAGTTAATGCCTTCGCGCAATTGAAAGTAGTCATACATTATGTTACGAACTTCTCTTGTTAAGGAATGCAGACATCACAAGCTCGGCCGTGTGAGCAAATATCATCTACATTTTTTTTTCCACTGACAAATAATTTATTAAACATCCAATGTAGGCCTGTTTTCTTTTCTTCTAAGCTGCCGTTCCTATATTACAAGGCATTACAAATTAGTCTACTAATTGCGATATAGATTTTTTTATACATTCAAGCCATTTTCAGTATTTTTAGGACTTCTCTTCATAATAATAATTTTTTTTGCTATCCTGAAAACAACAAAAATCAAAGTTACCTTCCTATCTCACCCTAAATATGCAAAGCAAAGTGTTTTTAACATCTGAGTAGACCTACACTTTCATCGTGGGGGGGGGGGGAGTTTTCTTTTTGTTTGGTGTTAAATTTGGAAGTTTTAACGTTTTTTTTATCAGCAGTGTTCTTATGTTTAAATTGTCTATTCTGTGACATCAAAATGTTATAATTTCGTCATTGTTATGTTTTTATAACATTTTCTATTTCTATTCGGTGACCTCAAAATGTTATTATTTACTCATTGTTATGTTTTAAGACATTTT